>CM023102.1:5843328-6178824 GCA_013103745.1 Gardenia jasminoides | reverse complement strand
TTCAACCAATGTGCTATCTTGCCTCTGAAAATATATCTAATTTGAATTGCTTTGCAAGGATGCTGATGAAGGACAGAGGGACAATGAGCACCTTCAGACCACATTTCAGTGTAACTGTTGAAGTTCCTGGCCCAGAAAACCTCTTGATGGTCAAGAATTCTCTAAGCTTGGACAGAAGGAAAAGTGGGTGATGTCTTTATCATAGTGATGCTCTACTCAACGACAACTGAAAATGCATATACTAACATATCCGGTAGAGGGGTTACCCAAAGAAACTCCACCTTGTTCCATAGTGACTGACTCTCAGAATCTCTAGTGAGACGATCAAAGATGAAAGTGCAATAGAAGCCAATCTATCTCCAAGACTTGGTACTGAGGCTGGGCCAGTAGAGTCAAGTTCTGCCTAAGAAACTGCTTCCTAGCACCAATGGGCAAAAGTTGCCAGAAGTTCAAGGGCAAGGAAAGAGACCAGGACAAAGAGAGAGAAAGCATCTAAAAGAAGGGCAATCAAGAGAAATCATCTGCAAAAGCAAAAGGCAAAGACAAAGGATTAAAGGGTGACTCTGCTCAGATTCTTAATGAAGTGGAAAATCACTGTGAAACAGGTACAAAGAGCTATAGTTTGTTCTTTAGTAAATATTTTAATTTCGATACCATCTTTTGCAATATCTTTGTTGGATCATACTCCTAAACTAATAAATTTGGAGTTATATAGTTCCTAGTGCCCATGGTTACTGCACGTGAACTTGACTTTTTTAAAATTAATCTCATAGCTCTTATAACAACCTTTTCGGTTTTGTGCATCTGGTGTTGAGAAATTGGAGAAAGTGGAAGTGGAAATAAAAGCTTGACAGAAGATACACCCCCTAAAGATATGGTACCTGTCATGGTTGCGCAGGAAAGCATGCCAATCACTCAGGCTTGGGTATGTTGTGATGGTTGTGGCAAGTGGAGGCGCATTCCAGCTGCCCTGGCTGATATAATAACAGAAACTGACCGCAAATGGTAAGCGATCATGCTCTCTATTGCTTCAGCATTACAGATATGCCACAAAACTTGATTGACAATGCTCCTTGCTTCTCTGAAATGGGTCATCTTGGCAAATATTGGATGGTAATATGGTGAAAGAAAGGCAGTTTCCTAGCTCTCATTTGTTTATGAGTGCACACTCAAGTGTAATTTACATGTCTTACATTTTGGTGGTGGCTGGTCTCGAGGCGCTTTACACTTGAATGATTTGTATAATGCAAGTTTTTTGGCTGCTACCATCCTAAACATAATTTCACTGAGCCAACCAGCTTCTGTTGTCCAGCATATCCTGCCATTGCTTTTTTGTACTTTTTCACAAAGATGAGAAAAACGCATTATAGATGTTCAGGGACATTTAGGTAGATATTAAATCATGCATAAGCGTGTATAATGATGCATGTTACACTTTGAGAACCCACATATCCATATATCGCAAAAAAGGGTTGAAGGGCCAAGAAGAAGATTCCTCATGATGGATTGACTATTGATTTTGAGTCATGGAGGTAGCAGTAACTGCATCTTTTGGTTGGTTTGTGCCGATTATCTCCAGTTAAATTTTCAGATTATAAAGCTGTCGATCTTGTTGTAAACCTTTAAGATGTTAGATTAAGGAGGTCTGCATATAGGGTCAGTTTGGAATATCTTAAAATTAACACACATACAAAAGATGAGGAGAGAATGCCCCAATGTATAAATTATGGAAGTGATTGAGTGAGAGGAAAAAGCTTGATCTCTCTGTTGCTGGAAACCAAACATAATTCGTTGAAATTCTCATAGAACTTTGACTTTTTACCTAAAATGAGCAACTAGAATTTCTTTCGGGAAATGGTCTCCTAACATTGATGATTTGATGATAGTTTGGCTGTGGTAAGTGATTTTGCTCTAAACATTTCTTTGGGACTTGGTGTCAAAATTCAGTGTTTTACATGAAGACACCTCAAGAATCTATCATTTGCACAATTTCCAACAATCCAGTCAGTCATTCTTATGCATATATTACGAGCATAATTGGCCATTCTGAATTCCTCACTAACTAGAACAGTTTATCAATAGCTGTCTAGTTAACCGTTTCTTAGCACATTTAGTAACTTATTACCCAAGCGTTATGCAAATAACTTATTCATCTACATCTTGCTCTATTGGTTGTATGACTTAATGTGGAAGGAGTTTTAACCTCTGTTAACAAAGAGCTAATTTGTTCTTCCAACTAAGTATAGAATATGTGTAAAGTGAGTAATTAAGCAGGAAGTGCGGCCAGACTACAATTATATCAGGCAAAGATGCAGTTGAGGCTTGGTGATTGAACAAGCACCAAGTCTTTCAAGTTACTAGAATCTAATTCCACCTAAGTTGCAAGTCATTTGTTTGGAGAAGTTGCTTGACAGACAGTTCAAGCTGAAGTACTGCCAAAACAGTTTCTGATTGGATTTTATTTCTTTGCTTTAAGGCACATGTTTGGTTTGAGATATAATATTAGCAAGTATAGTTTGAAAAATTGAAATGATGCTTTAATGATCGTCAAGTACTTTCTTGGAACGATGCCCTGGTTATCTACTTCTGTTATCTAGTATGCCCCTGCATAGTGGCAATGCCTTATTTGTAATATAAGTGGCTGTTACCATTTCATTTGCCTTTGAGATTTATATTTTTCAGCTGGATGGAAATGCAGTAGATTCATGCAATTAAAAGCAGTAATTAGCACCCAAAGAGGTTCATGAGAACACAGTCATTCAAAATTTTTAGAACTTTTATAACCCAATTTTGATTTCTAGGTTTCTGTAGGTGGTTTTGACTAACCTACCTAGCAAAACTGTGTTGTTATACAGGAGTAGGGCCATGTGGTGCTCATTTGCCTGCCTTGAGTATGTCTGAGGTTTATTATTGAACATAATTGGTATAAGGAATAAGTGGTAAAGAATTTAGGATAGAGCTCAGAAGTAAGTTACTAAAATCATGCGTACTTAAGATGGTCTTGGTTTTGATTCATCCTGTTTCTTCTAATAAACTTTTTACTTAAGTTAAAGCTTTGAATTTTTGTACATTTAATTCATTAATTCCCTTTATTATTATTGTTATTATTATTATTATCATTTACGGGAACAAGAAAAGCTAATAGAACTTTGCTTCAGGGTATGTCTTTTCCATTTTTTTTTATAGTAAACTGGACGCGGATAATAAATAAAGGCACATAGTTAAATCAGCAGGATGCAGTATGTACATTGCATATTTCATCTGTTGGATTTGAGCTCGACAATTGATGAAAGTACTATTTTGAATATATCAAAGACTTGAAGTTACATAATGGATGAAAAGTTGGGCGGGGACAAGACACTGGCTTATATGGATGAAACAAGAGTGAGATGATCTAGGCTGCATGGTCTAATTGTTTTCAAGTACTGGAGAGATGCTGGAAGTTTATACTTTTCAAAGGCTAGAATGATGATCATCATAAACTTTAGATGAAACATTTGTTGAATTAGCATAACTTTTACCTCTTGTAGTGGTGGTTACTGTCATGATGTAACTATATAATGTGTTTCTTATTTGATTATATGATAATTTTTGTCTTTGATCTGCATTAAGGTTTTGCAAGGATAATATGGATAAAGATTTTGCTGACTGCTCAATTCCACAAGAGAAGTCCAATGCAGATATCAATGCTGAGTTGCAAATATCTGATGCCTCTTGTGAGGAAGATGCAGCTTGTGATTCACAATTGATTCTGTTAAATCAACACAGAAGCAGAGGAAAGGTATTCAATTACAGTATTTTTGTTATCTAGCATCATGTTTTAGGTTTTCTCCAAGTATACAAATACGCTGTAACTTTCTTTCTTTGAACTTGGATTTTTTTTATGTTGCAACTCAACAGCCATCATGGACGACATAAAATCAAATTCGTTCCTTCATCAAAAACACAGGCAATTGATGAGGTAATAGCCTAGCTGAACCTTTACTATCATTGTGCTTCTAATTTTTTTCTGTTCTTTCCACTCAACATGGGTGGGAGACTGTTTAATTAGCTGATTATCACATCACGGTTGAACTATTGAGTTGGCCTGTCTAACTACTCTGTTTCTTTCTTGTTTTTGATTTATTCTTGGCCAGATAATGGTATGCCATTGCAAACCACCTTCAGAAGGCCGAGTGGGTTGTGGAGATGGATGCTTGAACCGATGCTTAACATTGAATGCATGCAAGGGACCTGCCCTAGTAGTGAATTTTGTTCAAATCAACAGGTTTTCATGGTTTTTCAATGTTTTTGTTATTACTTTTATGTTTTTTGTTTAATATCTCATTTTTAACCATTTTTTTAATGTCAAATTCCTGCCTACAGTTCCAAAAGCGCAAGTATGCAAAGTTGAAGGCCATTAAATGTGGAAAGAAGGGTTATGGTTTACAATTGCTTGAAGACGTTTCTGAAGGGCAGTTTCTTATAGAATATGTTGGAGAGGTAAGGGTGCTATGTGCTTTGTTGTACTTGTACAAAACTGGACATTATATGTCACAAGAGACACTGGAAGATTGCAAGGACAAAGACGTGATAAGTTATGTTGGTTAACTGAATATGGATATTGATTGTTATGGACATCTGATTCTGGGTCTATTCTAATAAGTGGAATATTGGACTTCAGATTTAGGAGGATTTAGCGTTCGTAGATCTTTTTCCTAGCTGCCCTTGTGCACGCTTCCATCTGTTGGAAGGTGGTTTAATGAGAAGTAAATGAGAGTTGGGAGTGGCTTTGTGGAGTGCACTGTGACAAGGGATGACTTACATTTGACTATAATGCCTAGCAATTTGAGCTTGTGATTCATGAGGGGTCTTTTCCTCACTTTTTCATATTATTTGTATATCATCATTAGTGCTTATATTTAAATATTGATTAATATGGTTGTGTGCCGTTATATCTCTTCTTGACCACAGAATGCTTGTCATGATTCTTTCAGGTTCTTGATATGCATGCCTATGAGGCGCGGCAAAGGGAGTATGCTGTTAGGGGTCATAGGCATTTTTACTTCATGACACTCAATGGCAGTGAGGTTCGAAGATTCATATTTCATGTCAATATCTCTGAATGTTATGGAACAAGTAATATAGAAGGCTATAGTTAGGCAGACTGTAGATCTTTCTAGATACGGAGTTTTTGCGGTATGTTTCTGTTTGTGGATTATGCTGTATATATGTGACAGATGCAATGCTTTAGAAGCATGGTTCAAATTTTGTGATGCATGTGCAGAATTAGGATTACTTGTAATCTTTTATCTTTTAGACTTCTGGTTTGATATCATAGTTTATTTTATACAGCTATTTTATCTCAAAAGAAGAAATGGGTGGTGATATTAGCACTCAACTGACTGTTTTGACACTTCACCTTCTCTTTAGCTTGTACTAGTACCCTTAAGTACATAATGGTATGAGTGGAAAATGGTAGTAGGAGGAAAGTTGAATGTCTAGTTTGTTTATGAAGGGTAGTATACATGCACAATACACTATTAAGAGTTTCCCTTATTATATATGCCTAAATTCTTGATAGTTTTAACAAATATTGATTTAAAAATATCCTCTAATGTAGAAATCGATAAAGTGAAACATGAATTCTACCCAATCACTTTGTTATGAACGTATATTGAACATATATAATACTTAGGGATTAGTGTAGTTTTTTTTTTTTTTGGGGGGGGGTTTATAGGTACATTGTTCCAGCGAATGTTTGCTTTTTTTTTTTTAAATAAATGAAGAGTTATAAACCATTCATGTACCATGTGATGTGGTTTTGGAATGTAAAGTTCTAGATCATTCATTTATCCATGTGATGTATTCTTAAGAAGTTTTAGGAGGAAAAAGTTAAGATATAGTGGCATTGACTTTTTTTTTTTTTTTTTTTGAAATGTATATCTTATATGACAAACATATTACATGGAAAACAATAAACTTTTATAATCATAACAAACTACAATGATTTGATTGATTCTATTTTGTTTGGTAAATACTTTGAGAATAAAATGTTCTTTCATATATGAAACAGTCGGATAACAGTAGGATTACAAACATTAAAATGGCCTCTTCCTCAAAAAAAATTTTTATGATTTAAGTAGAGTTTTGAGATTTTATTTGTAATTCTTGATGTTTTACTTTTACAAGAAGATATCTTTACTTGTTCCATAGGTTTTACATGTAGGTGGAGAGTCTTGCTTCAGCATATATACAAAATAAAGAATGTCTTCATTGTTGAAGATGCAAATTGGAGTGCTCATATTGGCAATGGATTTGGTCTATTTAAAGCTCTCTTTATCTAACTGGGGTCTATTCACTTGTCTTCTTGCAAATGCAATGAATGTTTTTAATTAGTTCTTGAAATTACAGGTTACACCTTTTCTTTTGGAAAGGTTGTTTACACTTTATTACTGGTTTACTGTAACATGAATGACTTAAGGAGAATTTTCAGTATACAGATGTTAGCAAGCAGCTAGCAAGTCTCTGTTTATATGCTGCTTATATGTGAATAATGAAAATATTGTTGTTTTCTTTCATCCTTAGATCTGTATTTCTTGTAATGTTGTATCCATGCATTTTTTCTTTTCAGGTAATTGATGCATGTGCAAAAGGAAATTTGGGTCGTTTTATAAATCATAGCTGTGAGCCCAATTGCCGTCATACAGAAAAAGTGAGTCTAGTCATTGATTTTGTGATCTATTTGGTTGAAAATTTCTGGGTGTTCAGTCTTACATGCCTAATGGATCAATTTGTAGATGCATACTAGAACTGGAATTTTTTTTTTTAATATTTCCAGATCCTTCTTTTGTTTGTAGTCTCAGATTTTACTTCTTTTAACTTTATTTAAGCTGATATTCCTTGACAGCAAGACTGCAAGAAGGCCTAGATAATGATTCCTCGAGCATGGAAATATAGAAGACCCAAGAGGAAATGAACCTAAGCTTGGCAGTCAAATTTGTTGGATAGATAATTGTCAGGAGTACTGGTTTGATGAAATATTTGCTCTTCAGCAAATATATGACAAAATTAAACATAAATTACTGCCTGGATAGTCACTGTTGATGCATTAGGTCTGGTAAAGGTTTCCTTTTGCTATTTTTGCATAAATGTGATCATATGTAGATTGCAATCAGACTTCTCTGAGTATGAAAAGACCAATTTTTGCATATGTCGCTGAAAGGACATGTTGCACAAACTATGTCGAATTTGCTATTTGGTAGTCCATTTGTGGTGTTCTGATATCTGTTGCTCCCTATTCCTTTTATAGACCTTCCAAGGTCATGCTAAATTTTCTTCAACTTTCATTTTGTGTATTTGGAGAAAAAAGGAGATCATCATTTGATGGATTTCAGGACATAAATCTTGTTATGATCATGCAATCTTTCAAAATCAGTTGTTTCTGTTACTTGTAAGAAGAACTGTAAGTGAGACTGTAGTTGTCTATGAAGTGTTTTATTGCAGTGTAGATGCAAAGTTAAGTGAAATCTGTTAATTATCTCTCTACTGGGTAAATTACATAACGGTAAACTGGTAAGAGTGAAGTTATCTATGCTCATCTATGGGTTATGGCTTCTCAATCTCATGGATCGCTTCCTTTATAAGATTGCTAAAATTTGTATGTTAATTTAGTTGGTTTCACAACATTTTAATCTAAAATTTAGAATTGAAGCATTTGTTAGATATGCAGTTTATGAAATAAAGTTACTTATTGAGTGTTTGGGACACTGACATGTGCTTTGCTCTTGCTTGGCTCTTACAGTGGATGGTAAATGGAGAAGTTTGCATTGGGATCTTTGCTTTAAGGGATATAAAGAAGGTAATCTTTTTCTCGTGCCTTTCTATTGTTAATTGGTGTCATAATGACTTAATTTATCTATTATGCCAATCCTCAAGAAAGACACTGAGCTAGTAAGGCGTTCAGTCTACTTGTTTCACCTAGTTTAAATCAACATATACTTAAAGAAAAAAAACATGATATGTTCATCTCTTGCCTAGTTGGAACAGCGTTCATCACTAGGATGCTTTTTTGTGAAATTGCTTAGTGTCATTCCATGTTTATTTATTTATTTATTTTACAGAGATGTCATTGCATGTTTTTTAGTTTATAGAGGTCATTTTCCACACTTGTCAAGTGCCCTGACATGTTTGCTCACTTTGTCACTATATTCTGAAAAAGAAAAATTGAATATTTTTGTTGTAACGTTTCATTTCCAGAAAAAATGGTCTTTTTTAACCAACATTCATAACCAGTAGTTGACCTGTAGTTGTTTTTCTTCTGTGATTGTGAATAAATGTGAATGTCATATTTGGGTGATTCTCATTATTAACAGTTGTCACATGTTTATGCTGGATTTCCCGTGTTCCAGGGTGAAGAGGTTACATTTGATTACAACTATGTAACGGTTTTTTAAAAGGCAGCCAAAAAATGTGTTTGTGGTTCATCTCAGTGTCGGGGGTATATTGGTGGTGATCCACTGAATGCGGAAATAGTTGTCCAGGATGACTCAGATGATGAATATCCAGAACCTATTACGGTACATGGAGATGGAATAGCTCTGACAAGATCTCACGCTGAGAAAGAAAAGCAAATTAGTGAGATTTCAAATCAAGCTAAAATTGACACTGATTGCTCATCCACTGTGGCTGGATGCTTGGAGAACACAAAGGAAAGTGGAGACACTAAGTTATCTGCATCCTCTGCTTTGAGTATTGCAATATCATTGGAAAAGGAGAGTTCAGTTGGCCAGCATTCCCCTGTTCAACTAGTGGGTACTTACTCAGAGTCTGGTGGTATAACCAATGAAAATATCTCTGTGGCTCCTGAAGAGTGCTTTGCAAGAGAAACTAGTATGGGCAATCCCCTGTGCTCCAATCAAGGTTCTGGCGCTAATTTGTTGCCCTTGGCATGTGGTAAAATTGATCCTGTAAAGAAAGTGAAAAACGATGGGGAAGAAGTCAGAGTTGTGTCAAAGTCCTGCGCTCGAATAAAAACTTCAAAAAGTTTGTCCTCAGTTAAGAAGAGAAAACCTAAGACTGAGGCTTTGGATACTAAAAGCCATGGAACTTGACACTAAGGTGCATTTACCACCCTTTAGGTCAAAGCAGCTCCTGGAAGATCTGTCTAATGGTCGTTTTGAAGCAGGTAAATCATGTTCTTTCTTGTTCTGTTAAAAACATTAAGTAACTCCAGTTGTAACATTGTCATCTTTTCTTTGCAGTGCAAGAGAAACTAAATGAGTTGCTGGACAATGATGGTGGGATAAGTAAAGCGAAAAGTGAGCTATCTGTATACATTGTTAAGAATCTTAGATTAATCTGCTGTTAGTTAATTTTGATGCTTGGATTATATATAGCTTATTCTTTTGCTCCTGATTATGCATTCTCAGTGCTGGTTTTGAAGTCCTATAACTTTAGTACTTGTAGACTGATGATGTGCTTTCCTTGATTTTTTTTTTTTCAGTTACTTTTGCACCTTGTTTTTACCCTGAACCACCATATTAGTAACCATTTGTACTGATTATGGTGTTTGAATGTCAAATTACTGTCTACTAGTAAAGTAGAAAAGTTTCAAGAGAACATTTTTATAGGAACTGTGTTGGGAGATTCAAGTACATAGTAATATCTCTTGGGGAATGTATTATCAAGTCCTTTGCTACCAATTTGTTTTACTGTTAATGCATAGTTGAATAATCTGCTTGACATCAATGATTGTAATTGATGTTTACTCTTATAATTATCTATTAGGCATCCTTGAATCATGACAGAAACATAAATACTAATGCCTCTTGCTTTGCAACAGGATGCATCAAGAGGATACTTGAAGCTGCTACTTTTAACTGCTGCTTCGGGGGATAGTGGCAATGGGGAAGCAATCCAAAGGTGATTAAGATTTAGCACTGTGTAATATTTTTGTCAGTTCTTTTCTGATCTTGTTCAACATGACTGATTTTGCATAAGATGCCTTTTTCTTGCAGTAATAGAGATCTTTCCATGATTCTTGATGCTCTCCTGAAAACAAAATCGAGGACAGTGTTGGTTGATATCATCAACAAAAATGGTAGTGCTTTTGTTTTTAGTTGCATGCATGAAATTCCTTCTGCATATGTGATATGACTTCACAAGTATGCTTATTCTGTACATGAGATATCTGTTTTCTTGTGTTAGTAAGGTTGAGTTTTGCTTTTACCTTTAGGTTTGCAGATGCTACACAACATTATGAAGCGGTGCAGAAAGCAATTCATTAAGATTCCAATCCTGCGCAAGCTTCTCAAGGTATAAGGAAATTTGTAAATTCTAACATTCGATCTCATTAGTTGTCTATCAGTCAGTTTGTTGGTAAAAAAAACTTTTGTATCTGACCCATATAAGCAATTTACTGAACCCTGCCATGATTTTCATTCTTGTCTTAGTTGTATGCATTTTAATGAATGAATAGAACAAAGTAGTAAAAATAAGGAAAACTAGAACTTTAGTAGTACAAGCTTAGGGTGGAACATCAGGAGATGAGCTATAGCCCTTTTTTTTTTTAAAGGAAATGTCTAACGGGAGTTTGCATTACATTCATTCCATGGCATTATTAAGCTATTCACAAGCACGGAAAATTTCTTTTTGTTCTAATTAATCTTTTGGTGCTAGAATGAATAAACATTTGAGCCTTTTATTCAAGATTAGAGCAACACATGCTTCCTATTTTGATGTGTTATGGCCGTGATCTGGAGTAGTAAATAGTGATGCAAGAAGAGTTGGCTGATTATTCTTTGCTGCAGGTACTAGAATATCTGGCTACAAGGGAGATTCTTACCTCTGAACATATAAATGGAGGCCCACGTTATCCAGGAGTTGAGAGGTAAGGGCCAACGACCAGAATATTTTTATTGAACTGCTGTTGCAATTTTTTTTTTTTTCAGATTTTAACATGGGTCAGTAAATGCATTCATTTTTTTCTGTACACAGAGACATCTATATATGAATGATTACTTATGGTGTTGTATCTAGCTATTCCCATAAGCTAAAGAGCTAAATATTTCTGTTCCAAGAAGTAAGCTCATTTAGTCAGGGCAGGCCAGCAACTGGGGCCAAGTGCGGGCTGTAGGTATTCTAAAGACTGAAAGTGATGGTGGAGGAAAGGAACAAGCATTGAAAATGTCATGCAGCTATTAATGGATCTTGGCTTTTGCTTATGAAGTTGACTTAGGCTTCACATGGAATATAATTTGAGTAGATGTCAAAGCAGTAAGAACAAATAGACGGAAATAAATATAAGTTTGTCTAAGATGCATCGTGCATTTATTGCATTGGTGCCTTCTTTGACAGTCACTTTGAGGTTAAACTATTGAGCATTTAAATCATTAACCTGGAATATCAACTGGCATAAATTTCAACTCAAAATCTTGTCAGTGAAGACAGCTGCATCTCATTTTACAGTCATCCAATAGTAACATTCTTAGTAGTTCATAACCATTACCGTGTGAGAGCTAATAAATGAATTTCAGTTCTCTAGCTTTAGTTGATAATTTTAGTCCGGCTAGAGCAGCTCTCGGACTTCTGCAATATTTGTGGTATGAGTTCCTGCTTGGTGAGTAAGAGACATGGAGGAAACAAAAATCTTTTATGTATAGGGAGAGTTAGTCCTGGATGTTGCTGTGCTCTGCCTTCATAAGTTAAGCATGCAATTGGGGCTTGTTTTTAATTTTTCACATGATGTACAAAAGATTTTCTAAATTTGTATATATGGAGTCTTGTAAGTGGTTTTGCCTTTTCTAGTTGTGCTCAGAGGGCGCGAGGGCGCTTAATTATTATGTGTTTTACTCCTTGCCCCATTAACTCAAAATTTTCTTTTTCTTCCAACTATGCAGCTTTAGAGACTCAATATTGTCACTGACAGAGCACACTGATAAACAGGTATCCCCTTCGACCTCCTTTGGAAGGGTTTTCTTATTCATACTTGGGTAATGCTTGTCTATCAATTGCTTTGTCTAGTGATAAAGGTCGTCTCTTGCCCATAGGCAAGTAGTTTGCAAATTATTTTAAGTGTCTTGCAAGTTTGATGCTGGTCAAGAAAGAGAATAATCGGATAAATGTTATTAATTGGTCTTCACTTGGTAGACTGTATGATCAAAAACCTACTGGAAAATATTTAGAAAACAAGGCTTCACGGAGAGGCAGGACTGGAGAAACAGGTCTGCAAATATAGCATCATAAGATTATTGTCCTGGAAGGATGCGTTGTTTATTTGAAGATTTCTAGGACTTGTACATCACTGTTTTCAATGGCTCGAAGGCAAAAATCCATATCTAAAGACAGCGTGGATGTGTGTTTGCTGGTCTGACCAACCCGTAACTCTCTGTGCTCTGTCCCAAGTGCCCTCTATCTTGGTTTTTTTCTTCTTGGACGAGATTTTTTTCATTGTAAGAGATGGATTCTTGTTTTATTTTCCCAAATTTGAACAACCTTGCTATGTTTTGATGGAGTAGACCAGGAAACGTCACAGCGCATGAAATCTTGTTGTTTGCAATATTCTATTTTCTTTGAAAATCTTGCATCTCAAGGCTGTGTTATGCTATTAAACAAATTAGACCCCACAATGTTATTGTTACCAGACACGAAAAGATCATTAGATATTCCAGAAAAATTATGGAAGCTTTTTGTATGCTAGCCTAGTGACTTTTGTAGGTTTGAAATGCCTTCTATTTCCTTGCTCTGGTCCATTGTGTGGTATCTTCTCTGAGATACTCAAGTTCAGATATTCATTCTCCAAATTATTGTTGAGGGGATCTGTAGCATATGCTGAAGGCTTTGTTCTTATCATTATATATCAGGTCCATCAAATTGCACCTAAGTTTTCGAGATAGGTGGATTCCTCGGTCATCTAGAAAATTTGGCTGCACACAGGGATGATTGCCGGATAGAATTACACCGCTGTTCTGGCCGTGATACTTTATCAGCATCACATGCTAATTCAAATGGTTGTGCTGGAGTACCTTTAGAAACATTTGATGGTGCTGCAAAACAGGTGCTAGCATCAAGTTCTGTTGATGCTCGAGTACCAGATGTCTCCACTGGATCACGCAGTACAAGGAAACGTAAAAGCCGATGGGACCAGCCATTCAAAGGAAGCCCAGATTTGGGAGCTGACACTAGCACGGCAGGTGATGGTTCAAACAACATGGAAGAGGATGTTCCTCCAGGATTTTCTTTCCCTCTGAATCGCCCTATGCTTCCATCTGATGCTTATGTAAATGACATTGATCACAAGGAAGGAAGAGCTAGTTTTGCAAAGCGTCCATATGGTGTTGCAATGGGCCATTCACGGCCAAGATTCATTTCACGTTTATCTGTTGCTTATGGAATTCCTATTTCCATTGTGCAAGAGTTTGGTACTTGTGAAGCTGAAACATCTGAGAATTGGTAATTGCTCCTGGCATGCCTTTCCAACCTTTTCCTCCATTGCCTCCATATCCCCGTGACAAGAATAAACATTCAACGAGTCACACTGGCCACAAAGCTGTTCAGGATTCTCATAATCGTGCAACTCACTCAAGTCAAAACCTCCAAGCACATCCGAGCAACTGGAACTGGCATGCAAACTGAAACTCAAATGGATTTTCGACGAAGTTAAGGGTCCTCATAATTTGTCAAGGACATACTTTAGGCAAGAAAATGGAACAGTTCAGCAGGAGGTTCTCAAATTCAGAAGAGAAATGTTTGGGGATCTATGGGTAACAATTCAAGAAATGGAACGTGTCAAGCAAGTCCAAGGAATATCCATAATGAGTTTAACAGTTCACATTGTTCAGAGGATATTAGCACCGGCATGCAGGATGGGGTTAAATTTCATCAGCATCCATGGTAACAAACTTAGACTAAGTTATATAGCGGAACTCATGGAGTTACTCAAGTTTCCTTCATGCTTTGCCCATTGTACTCACAATTCTTTGTCACTCATGTTTTACTTAAAAGTGGAAAGAATTCTTCAGATATTCAGTTTTAACATTAGACATTAGGTTACAGTCTTCTGATTCAATTATACTCTAGCTTGAGTTGTCAAATTTTATTGCCTCAAAAAAGAGGTCTACATTTTTCAGTCTGTTCTAACTTGGATATATACATTTATTGAATAAGATTTGCTTCACTGGCTGGGTAACTTGCCAGAACCTTCCTCTCTTATCCTCTCTCTCTGTACTCTCTCTCTCTCTCTCACACACACACGCTGTTGTCTGGCGCTGGGTTTTTAATTTGACAATCATGAAAGACTATATGCATATCCGAGTATGGGTATGATTAGTGGTTGGGTGACATCTTTGTGTTATGGTAAATGTTTTGTGGCCATTAACATTCCATTGTGGTTCTTGTAATCTTATTTGCAGTTTGTCAGTGTTAGGTAGCACAAAGCAGCAAGTTGATTATTCATTATTCGAATGTTAAATCAGCAGGTGAAGAAGAGAATTAGTCGTTCCGTATCTGCGTAGTTCATAGGCAGGTGATCAATACACATTTAAGAGCTTCTAGTGACGTGTGGTCATGTTGTACTTTCATTTAACTGAATCTGCAATGCTCTTTATGAACTTTTGATGTCAAGATCCAAGATTATATTATCATCAATTGTTGTTCTCGCATATGCTGATGTGCTTTCATTCTTGTTGAATGCTGCCATAAGTGCTATTGATCAGAGAAACAAACAGTTTATCTTCCCATACAAAGTGCCTGACGAGAGTAATTTTGGGGTGTCCATCAAGAAACGTTGTTACTTCTTTGTTTCTACTCTCTTCTTTGATATCATGTTCACATGATAACCCAGTTCAATAATTCCTTGTCATTAAGCACGTGGCACCCAAGGAAAATGAAGGCTGCATCGCATGATTGTACATAAAATTTGAACCGCAGAGAAGAAACATTCATAAATCACAAGTCATTGGCAGACAGAGACCCACTGATGGTATTATATGCACCCTGCAATACCGCTATACACCCAGTGAAGGATGAAGATAGAGGATAATCAAATATGAAAAGATTGTAATGCTAACCATGTAGAAACCTTTTAAAAGTGGATACACCAAGATATGCTTGCAGATGCTGGACTTTGAATCGTGTACCTTGCAAAAACAAAATTAGTGCATTATCAGTAATTTTACCCCCTTCAGCAACAAAAGTCAGAGTTAATGGTCATGCTAGCATGAAGCATCCGGTGCTTAGTGGATAGTTTGACTTCGTTATCACTTATCAGGTAATGAATTTGAGGTATCTCAACCCTGATAAAACTGCCTTTCGTATTCATCCAGTTAAAGAGGTCATGAAACTATAATGCAAAGAACCTCCACAAATCTCATACCAGACCTCACGGTGCAGCGAAAGGTGTAAAAACACGTACATTTTATGGAGGTGCATTTTATCTCTTATGTTCACAAACATCATGATAATCCATTGTAAGTGGTGGTTCTCAATTTACTGGCGTGCCATGGCAAAAATACCATTAAACATACATTTAATGATGCCTTATTGAACCAAAAAAATACAAGGTAAAAAATTTTATACAATGGGTTACAGTTTTGTACTAATATCTTCGCAGCATACTTCTAATGTGTAGAAAGCACCAGGTTCTCATCAATGTAATTTGTTGCCTCCATCCGTTGAAGTATCTTCCAATTACCTTCTTGTAACTAGGTCTCTGCTTCACCATATTCCAATACTCAGCTATGTTAGGCCGGCAATTGATGTAACTCTCTTCCAAATTCAAGAGAACCAATCGAGCCAGGACAGGGATAAGCATCACATCTGCCAATGTGAACTCTTCGCCCACAAGGTAAGATGTCTCACCTAGCTTAGTTTCCACTTCATCAAGAAGCCTTACCAGGTGTTCCTCACTGCGCTTCAGAACTTCAACATTTCTCAACTTCTCTTCTGTTTCATATGCCTCTAAGCTATGATGGTATGCACTAGCCAGATCAGGAGATTCAGCCATTCGAGCAATGATTACACGCCTCAAGAATTTGGAAACAAATATGCGATACTTTTCAGGAATGTGGAACAGGGTAAAATACTTCGGATCCCATTCTTGGATTTTATTCATCCATCCAATGACCTCTTGGCTGCTGAGTGCAACATTGGCAGAACCAGAGGAGACCAAGGCAATTCTTTCTATATACCTGTGAATAGATGCAATTAAATTTGTCTGGTTAAGTTAATGCAAAAATCTTCAAGAGTAGATTAGGACACAAGGAACTCCCAGACTAAGTCAGTTATGAGGTAGAGCTGAAAGCCTCATGCTCTGATATTTTTCATATTAGAAAGCAGACACAAATCTGATCAGAATTACCAAAACCTTCTCAGTTTACAAGTGTGTGTGGTCAAGCTCAATGCAACTAAAAACAATATTAAGTCCACAGAAGGGAACCAAGTTTTCATGGGCCAGTGCACCCTGAAATGTCTTAACATTATACAATGCTACAGGGAAATACAACACATACTTGATAATCTCGATGGTGTCAAAGATTATGTGTGCACCGTTCTGGAAGACAGGAAGGTTAGCACTTGGATTCATCCGGAAGAAAAAAGAGTCCATGTTCTTTCCTGTGATAGGATTAACACGATGAGAAGTGTAATCAACCTCCTTTTCTTCCAAAGCAAGCCTCACCTTCTGGCTATCCAAAGAGTATGGATGATGATATAGCTGCATTATATGTCATCAACCTGGAATACGAGGTTGTTAATGTTTGAGTGTAATCTGGAAACTTATACGCTGATTGTCGAGTCTAAGCACACAGAATTCACGTCAAGTTATGACAGTGCCTGCTAGATAAACACAAATTACTCCATTAACCATCCAATGACATATAGAATCCCAAAAATATAAATACTATTTCAGTCATCCTATTTCATCATCATCTGGGATGTAATATGATTCCAGAGAATGTCAATGCAAAGAAATTCATAATGAAGCCTAAAAACTTCAAATTCAATTATGTGTGTGATGAAAATATGCGCATGCATATAAATCAATGCTTGAAACACATTTCATTCGTAAAAGAAACACACACAAGTTATCTCGTTATTAGCAATGGCCAAAAACAAAATCTAAGATTATTATATGCATGCGAGCAATTGATCATTTATCCTTTTACATTTTTCTGGTTGATAGGATGTGGGATTGATGCCATGAGCAGTACATATTCAGACTTATCTGTTGGAAAGTAATGAAGGAAGTTTCTTGCAATAACAAACATCATGAAATTTCACATCACCAACTATTAGCTTGATGATTGAACTACAGATATTTTTAAAAACTTTAGAGTCATTCTGATACATGAACCAGAAAAAACTGTGTTTCAATATAAAATTGTGACATTATCTTGTCCTCACACTCTTTTTTCTCCATACCCTACAACGTCATCCATTCAACCATTAAACACTATGATGAGGAAGGTTTTCGTCTCTCAAAAACATCTGACCAGAGCCAAGAACTCAGTAGAGGACTTAGTACAGCATATTTTATTGAGGTAAAGGAACTAAACTACACTAGCATCAATTCTTTGGCTCTCCGCCTTTTCAGTCTAACCAAACAAAAGGTTATTACCCCTTAAAACTTTACCTAGATCTGACATATACTGAGTATACAGAGAGGTAATTATGACAAGTGCAATCAAGCAACATGACGGATAAACCTTAGCAAGATCAAACGTTAGATTAGGTTCGCAAAATCAAGAACTCTGCCCATTGAGTCCTACAGAAAATTTCACTTTATGCTTTTGAATAGAACAACAAAGATTTAGACTATTGCCAGAATCAACACCCTGGAAGAGCAAATTCAAGACATAACTAAAAAAATAGAAAGAACATGTATGTGAAACAAGATAAAACTACATAGGAAAATACATCAGATTAGTAGTAGTGATATTTGTTCATTTTTGGCTCTTATTTCACATCTTCTTCACGTGTGACCCAGGTTGCTAAGTTTCTAAACTACAGCAAGCCCCAATATTAAACTGTAAGAAATTTTACTGCTTCAATTCTCAAATCTCTGAGTGCCAATCAAAACCCATGAAGGCAATCTAAGAAATTAAAAGCGATAAATAAAACTAAAGTCTGGCTTCAAACAAAGAGCATAATATGATTAAAGAAAAAGAGTCCAAAAACTGACTATACAAAGTCCCATAAACTCAATGTTGTTGCTCAAGCCATAGAAAACCGTAGTGGCATATGTACAACAAGAACACAATCAAGATCAATACTTTTGACCAATTAGACCATACCCCATAATTCAATTAAGGAAAATGATAAAACAGAAGAAGAAGACACAAGAAAAACTCAATTCATGGGCATGGATTACACTTACAAAAAAGGTATTCTTGAATAAGCCCAGTTGAAATTCTTGAAGAAACTTGCAAAAATTCAGAGGGAATTGAAGCTATGGGCTAGCAAGTGAACCAAGAAAAGGTTAAAAAAGGAGACTTTTATTAATTGGATGCTGACGGTGAAGCATAAAGGGATTTTGCTATGCCAGAGGAAGAATTTGACAGCTTCTAAAAACGACTTTTATGCAATGCAACTTTGCTTTGATGATGGTGATGGTGATGATGATATAGTATACTACAATTAGTGGAAAGTGACTGGCTTTGAAGATGCTTTGATTCTGCCAGGACGGCTTAGGACTTTATAGAAACTGCCTCTTTCCATTCTCCCTGGTCAATAAGTAGTCAACCAATTTATCAGAATATCCAAAACAAAACAATTTCCAGGTTAACTGTAAAGGGATAATATCAGAAACCTCCCCTGAGGTTTCTCGTAATGTCACCTGGCACCCCTATAGTTTTAAAAATATCACTCACCTCCCTTGGTAATTGTAAATTGACTACATTAACCTTCACTTGGTATATGATTTACATATCAAATAAATGGATGCCAAAAAATGAAAGAAAAAGAATCAAAAGTCACTTTCTTCTTTTTTCTGTTTATCCAACATTCTTTTTTATTCTTTTTTTTTGTATGGCTGTACAATTTTTTACTTATAAATTGTAATAAATTAAATTATATTTTTTAATTGTGATAATATGGAATATGAATGTAAGATTTTTTCCTTTGTTTTGAGTTGACTTTATAATGAATTAGTACAATTTAAAGACTTGGATCACAAGTTGTGAAGATGTTAGGCAAAAAAAAAATGGCTCATAATGAATCAGTTTTAAATATATAAATTAAATTGGTACTAGTATATTTCTTTACAAATATCTTTTTTTATTTTTAAACTTTTTATTTTTATGAATTATAGATTTGTGATATAGTGGTACGAGTAAAAATTATTTTTTAGGTGGTGATTTTTTTTGAACAAAGTGGTTAGGAGTATTTTTATTTAGCAAAATGAGCAAAAGGGTAGTTTGGGGTTTTTATAAATTTTGTTACACAAATAACAAAAGTAAGGGAGGTAAGTGATATTTTCAAAAGTTTAGGGGTATCAGGTGATATTAAGAGAAACCTCAGGGGAGGTTTCTGATATTATCTCTAACTATAAAATGCCTCAAACTTATAGCTTTCTCATTTTGCCTCTCGTTATTTAATTGGATCAAATTGTGTCATTGACATTTCAAATTGTCTCACTGACGTACACTCCCTCGATAAAAATGCTGCCAAAAAAATTTGATTTCATTATGTCTGGTGTATATTTTACAATTACAAATTTAGATAGAAAAATTGATTTTTAAGTGAGTTATTTATGTCGTTTTTCTTAGGTACAGTAATACATATTTTTATTCAAATCACTGATTCAACTAAAAAGGAAATTTTATCGTTCCATACAATAGAATCTGATTTATTTGATGTTGCGCGATTAGTTTATCAAATTATAAAATTTGAAATCTTCAAAAGGCAGATTGATTCCATTGAACATCGAAAGTGAAGCTGCGATTCTTGATGGGGCATTTTGTAATTAACCAAGCTCTTTGTCGGAGGAGAAAATGGGGAAAAAGGATGGAAAACAAAGGAAAGGAAAAGTACTGAGTCAACTATATTAAAATCCTGGTCTGTGCTGTCCAATATCCAGTGGACACGTATGGAGAAGTAACGAATAGAAGGACCGGCCAAGCTTCTATTTTATGTTACTGGGGATGAGTTATCTGCTTGCTTCCAATTAAATAATCTTCAACTAGTTTCTTTGGGCATATTCTTTTCTTTTTTCTTGTGAGGAGGCACATGACTTTTTTAATGCATATTTTGCTCTCGCCATGTGAGAGTCAGAGTGTTTGCTCTATTCTGTTCTTGTTTGATTTCCATTTTTTCTCAAAAAGGACATGGTTGAACAGTAATTGGTAGTCATTATAGGAATAGCTAAGCAACATAGAACAAAGTGCCATATGAAGGAATAGCAAAGCAAGAAGGGTGCTGTGTGAACAAAGTGCTATGTAAATGATACTTGCCTACTTTTGAAGATCTAAAGGTTGTGTCCAAGGTTTACCTTGAGAGGTATTGCAAAAGCATCTAAGTTTGAGACACTTCATGGTTTACACAGAGTCATGATTTCTTGCTGTCAGAAAAAGGGCTTCTTTTTAGTGAATTTAACTTCATATATTTGTTAGAGTTTAGACTCTTTGAAGTTGAATTATCTTAAAGAAATAGATTCTGGAAATATATAACATAATAATTTGATTGCCGTTTGAAATCGTATTTTCTTGTGGGAATCTAAGATAAGGTTGTGGCAAAGTCCATCCTGGCTAGTAGAAGAGTATTTGTAAACCTCCTTTGAAAAATTAGTTGGCTTTGTCAAAATTCAATGAAAAGAACTTCCAAGTCCAAATAATGCCAAGTTTGGGAAATTCAAAAGAGAATTAACTTTAATTGTAGAAGAGGTATGATCAAGTAAAACAAGCAAAAGCTGTGGGCAAAAAAAGAAAAAGACTCGATTTAAAATTTATAAAAATTTAATGGGTAAATTTCATAACTTTTCCATGATTTTAAAATATCCACTCACAACTTTTTGTGCTTTTTATTAAGTTGAAAATTAATGAAAATGAACTCCAATCATGAAGATTTCATTGATTGCATGTGCCCATCATCTTTAGGAATTCCCAAAACTTAAGGGGTGATCTTGTCTGGATTGAAGTTTTTTGCAAAAAAAAAAAAAAAAAAAAATCAAGTTTTCCATAATCACATTTTTCAAATACTTTTTTACCTCGCATATATCAAATTATTATAGTATATTTTTCTGCACAAAATTCAGAAAATGGCAGTCCAAGTGAGACTTTTCAGGGGATCAGTAAGTATTGCCACGTATTTGCAAGTTCCTAGTAACTTTATGGCTTTAAATTCAAATATGGGATGGGGATAGATACTACTGGTAAAAACTAATCTGTGCAAGTAAAGTATGATGTTTTTTGATATTTCCAGCATATAGTGTTGCCAATAGGATATTTAGTTGTAATAAAAATGCCAAAATAACAAAATCACTAGAGTCAAGATATGATAATAATTAAACCACAAAGGTAAATTTTGAAAAACAAAAATAAATTAAAAGAAATTAAAATATCAGATTAATATAGGATCAAAACTATTCTTTTTCTTAAAAAAAAAAGAAAAAGATTTCTCGACTTGATACAACCTCTTTGGTGGCAAAAGAAAAAAAACAATCTCTTTGGATATCTGCGAAATTTACCCATTTAACAATTTTTATTACGTACAGCCGACCATGCCGAGCTAAAAAGGGTTATTTGGGCCGACCAAATTGTTGAGTACTTAGGGCCAGTGGTGAATCAGCACCGACCAAATTGGACCGCCGACGTTGGTCGAATCCACGTGCACATGCAGAGGATCCGGTTCTGTTTTCACTTCTCATTATTCGTAATTTTTGCGGGATTTTCACTCAATCAGTCAATCGAAAAAGTATACTAGAAATTGCTGAGGTACATAACCTTTTTGTCTTAAATTTACTCATTACTAGCTTGCTACCAGTACTATCTATGATGTACTAAAATGAAATTACTTCCTTTAAACAATGGGATAATTTTAGAAACCTCCATTGAGATTTTTGACAATTTCACTTAGTTTTCTTGAGGTTTTAAAAATTACAAGTAACAATACAACCCTAAATATTTTAATGAAATTCCCTTATTTAGGATGGTAGTTGATACTAAGAATGAGTTCTAAAGCTATTTTTTCTTTCTTTTTCCTTCTTATTCCTCTTCTTTATTTTTCGCCAACAAAAATATAGAATTACCACCATTGTCTCTAGCTTCTATTCTAACTAAATGTCAAACTAGTGATTTCTTTGATGAATTGACTTTATCTGTGATCCAGTGTTTTTGCTGATCTTTATTTTCTATTCTCTTTCGTATCCAAATCAATAATAAATAAAAAAGAAATGGCCCAAATTTTCTATGACACTATGGTAATTCCACTATTCGAAAAATTCACAAACTCTAAAAGAATTATTTCAACGCTTTCTTCTCTGTCATATAAATCCATGTCCATAGTGAAATACTGTCAAAAGTATACTATCATAGTGATAAAATTATTATTATAGTTGTTTCTCAAATAGTAGACATAGACATGAAAAATTTAGCACATTCTCCTTATAATTGTACTGGATTATCTTACAATTGTAGAGACAAGTAAATTAAACTCATTATACAAAGGCAATTTAGGGTATTCATTTAAAAATATAACCAAGTCAATGTTATTTTAAGGTTTGGTTACTAAAACTACTAAATTAGGAGAGGTAGGTGTAATTTTGCAAATCTTAGGGAAAGTTGAATGAAATTATCGTAAATCTCAAGGGAGATTTCTGAAATTATCCCTTGAACCATAGTTCAATACTAAGTATACACATATACAGATACATAGATAAAATATACATATATATATATATATATACACACACACACACACACACATACATATATATATATATATATATATATATATATATATAAAGTGCATAAAAAACCCTTAAACACTAACTTTACCTTCTTTATATCTTTTTCTACTAGCAATTAGCTTATTGTACGTGTAAATTCCCAAATAGTTAAGTGTTTATTATGTCTACAAGGATTGACTCAGTGGTTAGAGGACGGCTCTTAGAGTTCTTTTCATTGCCAAATTTAGAACTCGGATCATGGGTCTAACAATTGAGGGAGATAAAAAAGAAAAAAAAGGGGTCTTCATTACATGCATACATACATACGTACATATATATGTATATGTATATGTGTATATGTTATATATATGTATATGTATATGTATATGTATATGTATATATGTATATGTGTGTGTGTGTGTGTGTCTATGTGTGTATGTATGCATTGGACAAATATATGACTAGGGTTGCAAACGAACTGAACCGTTCATGAAAGGCTCACAAGCAGCTTGAGTTTGAGCTCGATTCAATCTCGATCGAACTCAAGTCGAGTTTCAGTAGCTCATTTTTATATATGAGTTGAGTTTGACCAACCTTTTCTTGTACTCGATAGCTTGCGAGACGACTCGAATATATATTATTTTTTATTTTTTATTTTTTATTTTAATAGTGAAATTACATATATATCCCTAATTTTTTATTATTTATTAAGAAAAATAATTATTTTATTCATTTTTTGAAAATAAAATAATTATTTTTTATTTTTTTGAGCTCAAGTAGGCTTGAGTTTGAGCTTCATTAGGCTTAGAATTCAAATTCGAACTCGAGCTCGAGTTTCATTTTGAGAGTTCGTCGTGGTCGAGCTCGACTTCGAGTTCAAGTTCAGTGAAAATGAGTCAAACTCGGCTCGATTGAGTTCAAGTTTTATTTTGAGAGTTCGTTGTGCTCGACCTCAAGTTCGAATTCAAGGTCAGTGAAAATGAGTCAAGTTCGACTCGATTAGATCAAATATCGATTCGACTTGAATTGCTTATAGCCCTAAGTATGAGCTTGTAATTCATAGAGCCTAGAGGGAATTGCCACATTCCCAATTACTTAGTTTTAGTTACTTTTCTAACATTTTCCAATCATGGGGCTTGCAGGTTGAATCATCCGTATTATCATTATCATTATCATTTCTCTATATAAAAAGTACGATGAATCTTGACAATAGAAAGTTAAGCACTTTGTTATCTTAGTTTTTGTTATTCCTAAATTATCCTCATGTCTTTTAATTAGAATCATTGCATTTCAACATGGCATTGATTAAAAGATCTAAAACACTCCAATTGATTATATCTCAATAATATTAGTAATTACAATTAAAAGTTTCCTATTAAAAACTACTTACTTAACCTTGGACTCCATCTCCAATTATTATGCATATCAAAATTTCTTAATTGAAGTATGAAAAATTACTCATTAGCTATTGTTTGAGATTGTAAAAAAAAAAAATCAATGTAAAAAAATAGATACTCTTTAGAATAAAGAGAAACATACAAGGAGAAAAGAGCCCTCATTCATTTGTATATCTTCATACAAATTTCACAATTATGTACTTTTTGCTAAAATGAAGAAATAACCCAACTATTACAATCAAATGAAGAAATAAAAAAAATAGAAAATCCAACTATTTCAATCAAATGAATATTAACTGACAACTAAATAACCAATCTAAAATTATTAAGCATTATAAATCATTTGCATTCTTTATGAACACCAAAAACACTTCGATAGAATGCAAATAGTCCAAGTTTAGTGAATATTACATTTCACTTTATCCTGTTCAAATTCATATATAAATTGAAAAGGTGAACAGATAACAAGACATAAAAGAGAGCACTTTAACATTCATGTGACTTACAAACATGCAACTATTTAGTTTCATTTGAAATGACCGTTCATGTTACCCAAATCCAAGCAGACAACAAAAAAAAAAATTGCTTATATTTCACCTATAATCAATGACTGTTCATGTCACCCAAATCCAAGCAGACAACAAAAAAAATTTCTTATATTTCACCTATAATCAACTAATTGATTTTGATATGAGAATTAGAGTTTTTTCATTAAGACAAAGAGGAAGAAAATCCATGCATTAATTTAAATGTATCCATATTAAACATGCCGTTTATCAGATTAGTAGGAGAAATGAATAGTTGTTTGTACTTTATTTTGCATTATCATCAAACAAAACTATAAAAATAATAAATGAAAAAGAGAATACCCAGCAACTCTATCAATGAAATCTTAATTGATGACAATGAACATTTACACAGAAATAAATAAATATGATGGATTAAAATACCCTTGTGAATTAAATAACTACAAACAGTTCATACACAAAGTATATACGTAAACAATTCAAAAAAAAGTGGAAAAATAATAAAAAAATAGTGCAGCTCAATTCATACTAAAGAACTTCATCGGGACGCTAGCTACAACTTATATAAAATGATAAATAATAATCATTGACCTTACAAACAATTAGATTCTACATGAAATAAAAATTGTAGAAAACCTGAATCTAAAGAAAAGAAATACCGTTCACATACTTTATTCTAAACATACATACATACACATATATTTCTTAACAACATTATTCTAAACTATACCTAAAAGTGCAATTTTATAATTTAGGAGTAATCACAGCAACCTTAGCAGCACATGATAGTGTTAACAATTGTTATCAAAGTTCAATCCAAATTTAGTCAATGAAAGCTCAAAAAAGGTTCTAATAGCTTTAGGTCAAAGAGTTCAAATTTGAATAATGTTTGCAGCCAAAATTGGTTAAAGAAATTGAAAAACATACCTAAATTATATTATGAGATAGATAATGAAACTTTCACAATAAATTTTAGTAGCTACAAAAATTATATTTGGATTATTATACTCACGTGCAAAGCACATGTGATACTTACTAGTATATATAAAGAAAGAAAAGAAAGAAATATCAAACAATTGAGATTTTACTCTCTAAATAAGATCTCAATTCCAGCAGCGATTTTCTTACAAATGTGTACCAAGTTTGATTCATTTAACTCTAAAAGCCATGTAAACCAACCCTCTTGTTCATGCTTTTACTTCTTCAATTGTTTTACAATAATACAAAGGAAGCAACATCATGATCCATGTGGTCAAGTATGGTGGAAATTTATTACAGTCAAGTGGTATATGTCACCATGAATCTCTATAGAATGGACCAAAATATTGTGGATTACTAGTACTATAACTCATCAATCTAGGAAAATGCCAAACCAACATGTAATAAAGATGGTAAGGAGACCTATCAACATTTTACTAGGTGGTTTCCAGTTTTCCCCATCACATGGAAGACTTTAGACAGTGCTCAGGGGTCCCCAGCACAAACAGAGAAATCTAGATAGCCCTACAAATCCATCAAATCAATCACCCAGGCCTACTATATATTTTTGAAATAGACCGATAAACCATCCAAATTAATGCTCGCTATTGCCGCTCATATTTTTAACATTATTGCTTTTGTGGGTATGAAGTAATTGCACCAATTAACAGAACACGATTTGCATACAAGGATCGACTATGTCCTAAATGAAACTTCAATTGGGTTGTAACTTGCGGATAAATTTTTGGTAAATAAAGAATTGTGTAATTATTTTTCTGCATAACATTTATTTTCTAGTTTAAGAATATTCATGAGGTAATTTTATTCAATCGACTGATGAAAGATAGAGATCCATTGGTTAGATTTACATGTCATTTGTTACTCTCTTTGATTTTTTTTTTTTTATATTTTTTCTAGTAGGGAAAGGGTGTGACTTAAGAACTGAGAAGTGAGAAGAAACCGAATATTTGAATCCAAAACTTCTAATTCTGAGACTTCGACTTTATTTACTAGACTAAACATCATCCAATTTGAAGAGTTAAATTCATTACTTAGATATTAAAGCAACATTAAATTGTCGGTCACATTAATTTACTTCTAGAGCATCAATATATAGAGATTCTCTTTTGCAAGGAACTTGGTTCTTTATCACAGGAATTCAAAGGATCATAATTTTAAAAACGAAAATGTCGAACCTCAACATATTCTTGGGTTTCTCGACTTGGATGATCATGCTGCTTTTTTGCATTATCAATGTCAAAGTCTGATACAACTGACCAAAAATTTACTTTGATTGTGAGCAAGGAGATTAATTCTACTCTCTTAGAGCATACATTACTAGACTCCCAAAAGGGGTCTAATCAAACAGTGGACGTTACTTGCACATCATACAGTTATAACCACGAAGGAAAGTCTAAGAGGGAATTACAGATCATTCCCTCTAGAAGAACAAATTCAATCAAGGCAGCGGGTCGCTGTGGTTGTGTTTTCACCTACTATCAGGGATAGAGCCAAGAACTCACAATAAGTGGGGTCAAATTTTAGTACAGTAAAATTTACTAAAAAAAAATACTAACATTACATACAAATTATAATTGTATCCTTTGAATACTCATTTTCTTAAAAAGTTGCAAAATCAATTCATTATCAATTTTATTAAATACATTCTTTTTCAATGTAAGTAACTGAAACTCTTGATTTTTAAAAAAAAATAATATGTGAACTGTTGTCAATTTGATCTTCTACGGGTTTCTTTTAAGAAATTTATCTTTAGTGTGTTATATGTAACTTAATTTTGTATTATAAATAAAAAATTTAGCATCCATTTGAAAAATTCTTGTTTTTCAAAACTTTGAAGTTTGGAAAATTTGGTTCTTCCACTCCACTCAAGAAAGTTCATCTCTTATTTTTGAAAACTATGAAAGAATTTATTCTTGAAGGAACTTCCTTAAATAAATTAAAATAAATTCAAAATTCTTGTAATGGTAAGAATTACAAATTTTCAATTGTTTAGAGTCAATGTATGTAGAAAAGAGAATCTGATCATATTTAGTGAGATCAAATATGATGCAATTTTAAAATTTTCTAAATTTTCTAAACCTAAAAACTAAATTTTCAAAGTTAAGTGGGGTCAATTGACCCCACTTGGCTGCATGTGTCTCCGCCAGTGCCCTGCCTAGTGTGGTGGTGGTTTCATATTGGGAACTGGGAAGTAGGATAAAATTTCCAAGGCAACCTTATATCTTGGGCACAAGCGACATTTATCTGAAATTTAATGCAACTGGTCCTTTTTGACGGAATAATGATGTAGAAAGTTGGGTATACCTTGACCCTTATGTAAAGTGGCCACAATCCTAACAAAGGACTTTACTGACAAGAGTCAATTGGCTTGGAGTGCTTGGTTTAGGGCTTAAACAGATCGGATTCCGGATCAAAATTGATTTGTGGAACTGAATTCGATAAGGAATAATTGTTTTGGAAGTTTGCACATCGAATCTTCATATGTAGTGTCAAATCCGGTTTCAGCCCGATTTAACTACAGGTCGGATAGAAGTAAAATTGAAGATGATATAATAAAATTTGAATAATTTATGTATTTTATTTTTGCAAAAGCTTTTTTTGAAAGAGAAAAATTTTGAATCCAAAATCTCCTACTTAATTCATGAGGCATCTTTATTTTTTTAAGAAAAAAATGTCAGCGTGTAAAAAATTATAATTAGTATATGTTTTTTTACTTATTTATATTAATAGGATTCGAATCCTGAAAAATGAGTTGAACATATAGATCTCTATACGACCATTTATGATGTAGATAGATTGGAATTTGGAGTCAAATTTCAATAAATGAGTTGGGAGAGAATTTCATATCTAGAAATATGGATTTAGATGAGACAAAATCCAGGATTGTACACGTTCCATTGACAACTCTAGCTAGTTTGATTCATCCAGATATGTCTTGAGGTTTATGCGATCCTATTATTGCCAAAGGTGATCTCTAACCCTTTTTTTTTTTTTTTTTGGATAAAACGAAAGATGATCTCCATTGTGTTCAGAAGTTGAAGCCTCAATGTAATGCTGAACATAGATATTTAAAAACTTGATGTTGTACTCCAATTAAATTCTAGTTCAAGAAGTTGATATCATCCACAAATTGAAGGTTGGTAAATTAATTTGGTAAGTGGCTTATTGATGCCTGCCAACTTTACTAGTGGCTGATGTGAATTCAATAGAAAATCTATCCTTAATGCAGGACCACTTTTATATTCAAATATACACTGCCACACTACCAATTTGTACGCTGGTAATGTATAAGGCTATAAGAAAGTTCCTATAGTAGGTTTTCTGTGCTTAAAATCATGCCTATTCATTCACAAGCCAAATCATTGGGATTGGATGTTCAAAACTCTAGAAATTTGCCAACTTGTAACAATTTTATTCCGCAAAAGCAGTTTAATTAATAGTCTTAATTTCATTTTACCCAACCACATCATATATATTTTCTTCTATATGATAATCCGTTCCGTCATTCCGTCAAGAGCCATACAAGTGCATCCCACACAAGAGACACACAAATATGCCCACTCGTTTGGTGCAACGTCGCCCCCTATCGCACAGCTCCGTCTTGGCCCAAGGATCGCACGCGTACCAGCCCCCGTTATATCTTCATCTATTAGAGGCTTCGCACTCGTACACCCATCGACTCGTGCAACCTGACACAGTTGCACACCTTTGGCACCACGGCCGTGCATCCATAGTCTCTCTGCCCGATCTCACTGAGGGTGCCCCGACCTGCCATGTCGCATGCGACTTGGCCCCAGTCGCACGCCTTCCGTTCCCCATGGCATAAGGGTAGAATCCGATCCCTTAGCCATAAGTACTTGCTCACGAGCACACGAGGACACGAAGGTCTCCCGATAGCTCACTACGAAAGGAGTTGGTGGCTTTGTTTTCTTCTGCCTCTTTAGGGGTGATATAGTCTCTCAACAGTCTCTATTGTGTGACATTAATTGCATATAGTACTATTAAGTGCTGCTTGAATGGGTGATGAATTTTCTTTCATGCCCTTTTACTGACTCTTAGGTTTAGGATTTTAGACAGAAGAATGAGGTACAAAGTCTTTCTTAAGAGACACAATCATTAATCTATATTGAATTGTGTTGGATGATAATCTCTCTGTTCACGTTTGAGCTACTTGCTATGTTCCAACGGCCAACCCTTTTCCTTCCTATGATACCATGTGCAAATCGATTGATTGTCTCGGGTTATCGTTACTTGGTGGTGGAAAGCAATGAGCTTGAGAATGTTGCGGCACTGACATGGCTTCCAACTGGAACTGTGAACAAATTTTTCTGGTGATCTTAAAATTCCTTTCTGTTGTTCTGATTAGCCATTAGTTTGATAGTTAATCTGGGGTTTGATCGTAATGGGCAATTTCATTACAAATTTTGATTTCTATGGCTTCGTGAATTATTTTCCGCACATGGGGTTCTGTTTGGTTTCTTGTAGTATTTATTGGGCAATAGTGATCACAAAAGGAGTCTTGGGCCAATACAATTTTTTCTTGATGAACATAGGTTCTCACTTTGGGCAAAATGGCTGGTTTCCTTTTGATTTGTCTCGGGTGTTTGGTTTCTGTGTACTGGAACGTTGACTTGATGCTTTAATTTGGTAGTCTATTTTTACAATTTGAAATTTAGGAAATATCATTTGCTCGAATTTGTTGTTGGGTTAATTACGTTTGAATTTGTTTGGTTTTGTTACTAAAAATTCAGTAAATTCAAATTGTAAAATAGATTCTGAGAAGAGAAATATACTTTATCCAGCATAGTAGAATAAAGAATATAAGTCTACAGTATGAAGTAATTATTTAATCTGCAACTTTTGCGAGCACAATCTTACAATACAAAGTGATTATGTCCTTAAGGTTTATAGAGTTCCGAACTTTCTTATTCTTTTCTCACATCTCATTGTTCTCAGTCCCCTCCAAGTCTTTTGAGTATTGAATGAGTTTGCCATTCATGTACCATTCTCTCAATTTCTTTAAGCCTTGTCAACTAATTTAGCCTTTTGGATACTGCTATTAAGTCTACCAGTGTTCCATAGTAATAGTCATGAACATGGTCAAAGCGAAATTGAGAAAGGAAGCTTCCATTAATTATTCAAACCATTTTAGATTTAAACACCCGAATACAAAAGTTCTGTTGTGTCAAATGAACATTTGTCAGTACAATTTTCTGTTGTACAGCTTACTTTGATTGTTCAGTTTGCAACCTACAAAGAAAAAATTTTTCCCTTTTGATCAGAATATGCAATCTTTATCCCTTCCATTTGAGTCCGTTCATAATGATCAATTATGTTTAACCCTTGATTATTTCTTCATTTTTCTAAGTTTCTCTGTCCCATAATTTTTGTAACCTTTGTCTCTAAACTGCAGCCACATTTCAAAGCAACTTTGATTTTGAGGCCGTTAAAGAAGTTAAAATAGCACATAAAGAAATTTTCATGTGAGGACAATTTGTGGGTAAACTGTGTTCTGAGACTAGAATGAAGTTTGCTCTGATTTGATAGTTATTGTTGCTGCTTTCAAATTCATTATCTAACCTTACAATCTAAAAGATCACTACCAACATTAGTGTACCTAAAAATAGTTGAATCTAACAAGGCATGACCTTATGAATGCTGAATTTTAATCCCTTTTACTTTACACCCTTTTGCCATTGGTTCAATTTGTTTCTGCTTTCAATATTGGATGGACTTTCTGACAGTTCACAAGCACCTTCGAACTTCTATGAATTCAACAGATTGTGCATGATCATTGAATATTCTCACAACTTTGAAGCAACAAGGAATGCATTTCTTGGGGCGGCATATCAATAAGATTTTTTTTGATGAGTTTGAGCATATTAAAATATTTAACAGCAACAAGTTTGTTATTTCATTATCGTTTGAGTTGCCTCAATAGCATGTTTGCTTTTTGTGACTAAAGAGTTATCTCTGCTCATGAATTGTTCTGCTTCATTTAACATTGAAGTTGGATTCATGGACTGTTTTTGCAGGGATCATGAAAAACCATAATTGTATGCATTTATCCTATTTTACATATTCAATGTCATTTTTCATGAATTCCAGATAAGGCCTTATTAGATCTTGAGGTAGACCAAAACTCCTTGATAGAAGCCAAAGGCTGTGATACTCGTGTCTATTGTGCTTTTGCTAAAGAAGTCTGCCAACAGCTACACTTCCAATAGTACTGAAAATACATTGTCATTTTCTCTAAAACAAAAAATGCCACTACAGACAAGAATCATCTTATCAACATGTCACCAATTACAAAGCTATACCAACATCTTGGGGTGAACAAGGCTGTGCATATCCTCAAGACACTGAGGACTCTGATGGTAGATCCAGCAAAAGCAACACTTGACGCTCTGCTTGCAAGTGCAGAGGAAGTATCAGATAACCATGTACAACCATCAACTACTGCAAATGCAGAAGGCATAATCAAGACTCCAAGAAAAACAGCTGCACCACTGAAGATGAACATTAGCCTCGCCAAAAAACAGTACACCTGAGCTGTAAGAGAGACTGCTACAAGACTACAACACTTATAATCTACTTATCATATTCCAAATATTCCTATTTTAAGAGACCAAGTATCGTGAACTACTCCTTTATCTTTGTTATGTAAATAGTTTAATCTACAATAAAACTGTTTCAAATTAGATTAAATGCAAGGAAATTTATTATATCTACTTAGAAAAGAAACAACTAAGCATCTAATCTACATCTGAAACTAACAATGAGGCTACAATGCTATAGCAATAGTCGTTAAGCAAAGATATGACACCTCCGCTATGAAAGCTTTTAATAAAAATAGGGTGTGATTATGTACTATGCAGTGGTTATGTTAAATCCAACTTCAAAAGTACTTAGTATAAGTTGCGTCATTGTTAGAGCAGGTTTACATCATTCGATTGGTAACTCGCTGTTTTATTTTCACAATGAAGACTTTCACAACACCTAAGCTATTTTGTTAGGCACTGATATGATCCCCAACTACTTTCACGGGTAAGACATCTTCTTTCAAATATAAACTTCCATAGTTCCTCCCATATGTGCACCTTAACTGTAATACATTCTTCGATCCTCCATGACTACAACAAAATGGTGTTTATGAGTTTTTTTATGCTTGACAAATACAAACCTGATATTTTTATTTCACATTTTCAACTCTTATATTTCTGACATTCAATGAATAAACAAAAGCCTCTTTATTATACACACTGAAGCTAACAACAAAATCTACCACTAACTAAAACCAACAAAAATTAAAATTCTTGCATAATCATAGGCACCCCACTCCTGCACGTTGCGCAGGCTTCTTCCCCTAGTCTCAACTGTGACGACCCCACCTTCCCCTAAGGCGAACCAAAGGGGTCGGCGGACCGCCTGCCCAACTCTCGCCAGGACTCACTCACTCACTTGTTCAATATAACTTAACGAACTAAAACCCTGAATACAATAATGAAGGATACAACGTCTTACGATTACACAATATCCAAGTTACAATTCGATAATACATAGTTCCATTATACAAGAGTCTACAAAAGAGGCAAGACTCAAAATTCTCCAAAATACATATCAAAACATATGAAAACCCTAATCTCAAGGGTTGGCACCACCACTTGGTCGCTCATTTCCTGCTAAGGAAAACAATTGGAAAGGGTGAGCTAAAAGCCCGTGAGTTCCCAAAAACATGCAAGTCACTTAACACATAAACAATTTCACTTCACAAGAACACTTGGAATATAAACAGATAGAAAAGCAATTAACAATACAATGTAGGATACGGGGGCCCTCAGGGGCCAAATTCCACGAAACTTGCCCACGAACCACGAACCAGGTAGTTGACACTCCGTCAACTGTCACTATTACCATGTAGAACTTCTCTTTCTCCTTACTCCTCCAAACCCCCACCGGGCCCGCACGCCAAACACTTTTCACTTCACTTTGATAGTGTACACTGCACTTTCACTTTTCGAGACAAGTCTCGAATACACTTCACTTTAAAACACTTCACTTTATTTGAGTACTCTCCATTAGGGACAAGTCCATACGCCAAGTCCAGAGTACATTTTCAATTCACTTCACTTCACTGGGTTGTTGCTCTTTTGGAGACTGGTTCAAAAACCAAGTTCCGAGCATATATCACTGGTCTGAGTCACTGTGCTTTGTGACATTTAGGTAACCCTATGGCTCTTCCCTTTCTCCTCGACCTAGGCCTAGCCTCCGGCTCGAGTCGACGGGTTCACCTATAGGTCTCAGGGATTTCCTGACCTTTCCAAACACATGCAATCACTATAATACACTTTAAAGCACTTTACAATCAATCACTTCAAGTCACTTTTACAATCACTTTTACTCAAATGGAGTAGGTGCGATAAAGTACACACCATCCCCATCAGAGGGTTCAAAGATCAATTTTCACATAACAATCACTTCATTGCATTCATTTACAAACATTTGCATGTAAACACGAAACAAGCATGGAAACTCACCGAAGTAAGGTTCAGCTTCCACGTAGGGTTCAAAATCACCGCCTTGCACACTCCCTAAAATAATTTAAAACAATCAATGAGATTCAATTCATTCTTTTTCATTCACTAATCACAGTTCACTTCCACTTTTTAGTTTCAAACTATAATTTTCTAAAACTCTCTCGAGGAAAAGCCTTCATTTCACATAGCTCAAAGTTCCAAATAGATCCCCTTGGAAAATCACTTTATCATTTCAAAAGGAAACATCTCACCAATATACTCATTGGCACTACAAGCATGTTTTCTTTCACAAAACATTTAAGTGAGGTCTCATACCTAAAAATTATTTTTTTACACAATACGTTCGACATTCATTTTTGGCTGAAACTTCCATCTTGACATAAAACGCTTCATATCAAGCCATTATATTCAAAATCCCCAGAATTTAGCCAAAATACCATAAAACCTTCAAATTCAGTCAAATAGCACTTTTCACTCAAATTTCATGAAAACTACACTTTTTACCCTTTTAAAATCCAAACACTCACTCACACACACATCCACATTTGAGCAATATACACATTTTTCTCAAAAAGTAAAACCCTTCGAGAACATTCACGACATTCCAAAATCAAACATTGAAATCACCAGGCATGGGTTTTGGCCATAACATACATTTTCCTTCAATTTTTCACAACCAAAAACCCTAATTTCTAACCATATCAAGACAAGTTCACAATTAACAATCAATTCCCAATCAGGTCCTCAAGTCCGCTACCTAGAGGCCACCTCAAGTCCGCTACCTAGGTTGGGATTTCAAGAGTGCAACTTCATCTTTTCAGATGAGATCATTTTTATCAATATAAACCACAGATCTACACTAATCAATACTAATAAAGCTAGATCTACAAGATTCGACGTTTATACCTCCGGATCTATCAAGATCCAATGAGATCCGGCAAGATCCAATGAAATCCCTCGAGCTTTCCTTCAAGAAAGTAGCCTCCAAGCTTGATGACTTCCAAAACTCTCGATCCTAGCCCAAGATCTTCAAGATTTGTCGAAGATATCCGCCACCAAGTTCAACCTCGAGCCCAAGATGATCACCCAAGCTTTTCTTTCCTTCCTTTTTCCTTCAAGAACTTCGGCCCTCACTCTCTCTCCTCCCTCCTTGGTTCGGCTGAAATGGAGGAAGAAATCAAGCCTCGATCCATCATCAAATCTTCACAAACTCATGTTAGTTGTGGGAAGAAAAGAAAATGGAAGATCAAACCTAACTTACCTCTTGCTTTCTTCCAAGAATTTAGGCCCAAAGCTCCTTCTCTCTCTCCCCTTTCTCGGCTGCTAGGAAGGAAGAAGATGATGGTGGTTGATGGTGTTTTTAAGCTCCAAGAAAATTGAATCAAGAATGGAAGAACTTGGAAGAAAAATCTCTCTTCCTTTCTCTCTCTCTCCCTTCTCTCTCTAACTCCTCAAAGTTCAGCTGAAAATGAAATGAGAAGGTTGCAAGAAGTCAAGCCCTTTTATGGCCTAAAAAGTGCTTTTCCTCATTTTAAGGGAAAAAGTGCTTTTGGCCTTTATGTCACACCCCAACTTTATTACACTGGTTTCTTTCATCCCATTACACTGTCTCGCCATAATAATATTTCCAAAATATCACTACATATGCTCGATTTCAAGTCCAAGTCACTATTTACACGTCGAACAATTTTTTAACGCCTAAATTTTGGCTAAAACCACACTTAGGCAAACAATTTGTATAAAATTCTCTAAATTGAGAAATAATCACTTTAAACATATTTTCACTAATATTTCAATAAATAAACTCAATATAAATATTATTATGCATTTTAGAAATAAATTCAAATTTTTGAGGCACTCACATCAACAATATAAAAGCAACTAAAAACTAGCTAGATAATGAAAATGCCTAGCTAGTACTTCATGCACCCAAAGCAAATGCAACAAAGGTTCCTTACTTAGATGTGTTCCATCTTCCCAAGACAAGGAACCGGATAGAGTTGTGTTCCCCTCTACAATTGCCAAACCTTCACCTTAAAAGACCTGTGTCTCCCCACGTGAATATTTAAGTGTCGGTTCAACTTGGATATTGAGACCGATGGAGCCACTACTTTTGCTATATATCTTGACTCGGGTGAACCAACGTTCTTCACTGTTCTATAAAACTCAATACTGATGGATGTAGATGGTGGCACAGGAACAGAAAAACTAGGCAAATTGAGGAGAAATTTCTAAAAATATTATGATTTTTAAATTTTTTCTGCAAATAGGGTGATTTGGGTGTAGGTTCGGACTGATTGATGTTACATTTGCAAAATGCGAGTTCGATGAACTCGCATTTTGCAAATGCAGTTTGGTGAAAAAAAAGAAAATGAAAGAACTCGATTCACAGAATGCGAGTTCTAACTCGTGATTCGAGAATGCGAAGTTCTGAAATCGATTCTGAATGCGAGTTCATTGAAATTTAAAAAAAAGAAAATGTACTGCCACAAATTTGTCAACATAAATAGGATGTTATAACCACATAACAATAAAGAAGAACACGTAGCCGCAAGAATAGCGAGACCCCTAAGCTCAAATAGGGTTGAAGAAACATGATTGCGTCGGTTAAATATAAAATTCTCTAAATTGGAAAATATTCACTTTAAACATATATTCACTCATTTTTCATAAATAAACATAATATAAATAATATTATGCATTTTAAAATAATTCAATTTCGAGGCCCTCACATCCTTCCCCTTAAAAGAATTTTCCTTCCCCTTAAAAAAGAACCTCGATTTAATCACTGATAATCCTTTCGGATCTTTTCTTCAACTTTCAGGTTACTTCCTTAATCCTTCAATTTCTCCATAAAACCTCAACTAGGAAATTTGCTTACTTCTCAAGTTTGTCACATTCTTATCATGAATCACACATAATGTCTTTCATGAGCTAGCATTTCCTCTACTTGATATCTTCCAACTTCCATAATAGTGCTTATTGCATCAACAATGGTATGCGTTCAAGTCTTATAAGGTGGTCTTCTCTAAAGCTCTCCAGATGCATATGTTTATACATATCCTAAAGGCCACCTCAATCCAATTATGTTTCCATCAAAATTTATCTTCCATGAGCTTTACCCTTAGATGTCTCTCATGGTGTTCAAACCCCAAGATCATAAAGTACTCTAACAGGATCTATATTTACTCCATACAAGGAAGCAGGATTAAGGTCAAATGGAAAGTATCGAAGCCACTAAAATTTCATTAAACAAGACGGTAGTACCTTTAACATTTTCAGTTGGATCGGCACTTGTTGTTGGTTAATGGTGTAGACCTGGCATGCAAATAATTGGTGTTCGGTACTACCACATCGGAAACACTTTCCTGCCTTCTTCCAACATTCATCCTCAGTATGGTTCAACTTCCCACAGAAATTACATGTTATCTTGGGTAGATACTGACTACTTAAGACATTCGTTGATTGTCCCCTTCCACTCAAAATTCCTCGGGTCCGGACCCGCCCACTAGAGAATGTTTCCTTTACCATAGATCCTCTCAACGCTTCAGAAGGGTTTTCTTTTCCCATGTCTCTTCCAATCTTAGGGGTTGGAGCAGCCACATCCAATGGTCCTCGACTACTGCTAGGAGCATTCCTTTTCTTGCATTGAAAGATCTAACTTGAGCCTTTGCCTTTCAACCCTCCTGGGCTTTCTCAGCGGCTTCACTAAAGCTATTGATTTGGGCAGCCACCAAAATTTCTTGTATCTCCACATTCAATCCTTGCACAAATCTTCTAATTCTCCTTTGTTCGGTTGCCACTAACTCGGGAGCAAACCTCGACAATTTGGTAAAGAGTGCCTCATATTCTGCGACACTTGCCCCTTGCACATCTAATGAAATCATCTTCCCTCTTCTCCTGGACTAGTGGGGGAAGAAACTTAGCATTAAATTCTCTAGTAAAGTTCACCCAAGTTCTAGGGATTTGCTCTCTTTCCCATTTCACCCTTGTCATATCCACCATGCTCTAGCTCCCTCAAACTGAAATGACAAATGACACTTGCCTCTCCTCCGTGTAATCTAAGGCAGTAAAAATATCAGAAATTCTCTCCAACCATCCTTCAGCAACTTCAGGGTGGGTTCCCCAAGGAATTTAGGCGGGTTAAACCTTTGAAATCTCTCAAGAGCCCTATCCTCACCAACTCCAAGGTTACCAGGATGTTGTTCAGGTCCAGGGCCTTGTTGCCCAGCCATACGATCTAGAATCTCAGTCATACGATTCATGGTCGTAGCCATTTGCTCCACAAGGTTAACCCCGGCACCTTGATTCTGATCGGCACCTTGATTCTGATCGGCAGCAGATTCATGATCACCTCCAATATTTTGGAGTAGCCTTGTCCCTCGTCCTCGGCCTCGACCTCTTTTACCCTCTATAGTTCTTTAAAGGGCAGACATTTTAATATAACAGGAAAATACAATACACTATTAGAAAATCAAGTTGAAAAGACAAATAAAACACTTTATATACATAACTCGTAATAACAGAAGTGCCAGGAGTACTTCTTTGTGGTTATCAAATCGTTATGGAGTTTACTAGATCAAAACTTTAGCTAAGTTTACTTGAACAATTGTCAAGACAATATTAACATTGGCCAAGCTCCATCAAGCCATTAGGAAGTTAGTGTCCAACGAATAAACCTATAAAAGCAGTGTTGTATTGGTGTTCAATGGATAGCATACCTCAAATAAGTAGCCAAATAGTGAGTTTATCAAATGTGGTTAAAATGGACAAGCCAATAAATGATCTTTATTTTGTTTTAATCAAAGCCACGAAAATGAATGATGGATATGAATTTGCTTAAACGGGAAAATAGTTAAAAAATTTCCCGCCAATCAAATGTCGTTGCTAAATTTTATTAATAAAAAAAGTGTTTGATGGACCTCAATTGAATGTGAATAATATACTTTCTATATTACCTACTTAACCCTTGTTTTGACGTGGAACTTCAATTCACTTTGCAAACCTCCGACCGTTTAGATAATGTATTTTGTGAATTGGAAAATGTACTAAATCTTGGTACAAGTGGCCTGTCCGTATTTAAGGAATTATACGGTAATTGCTTCACGTCAAAATATGTACATTTTATAGGCACAATCAGCTCAACTCAGTGGCTGTTAGACTTATACAAGTGAATGTCATGATTTACGCATTTGATGATTATATTGACGAAAACAATGTCAAGTAATTGTGAGAATCTCAGTGTAACTCCACTTGTATTTGATCGTACATAGCATACAATTAAACTTGTTTCTCTAGTAAAATGAAAAACTATGAACCCGTGTGGTACAATTATGTGGATAGTTAACATTGCTTAGGATGGTTTAGGGTTTAGGGGTACGGTTTAGGGTTTAGGGTTTAGGGTTTAGGGTTTAGGGTTTAGGGCCTTGGCGTTGTCGTTTTACGGTTTATGGTTTCGGGATTACGATTACTAACCTGTAGGGTTTACGGTTTCTGTTTTAGTAGGGTGTAGGGTTTGGGGATTGCGCATAATGTTCACTACGTAACAAATTAATCATTAGTAGTAAAGAAGAAAAAATAAAGAGGGGAAAAAATTCATTTTTTTAAACAATCAAATATTTTCTTAAACCACAAAGAGAAAGTATTTCTAGTCCCGCGTGCTCTTATTCTAATGCGATTTCAAAAAATTTACTTTTTTTATAAATTTTACTTATAAGTGAAGTTGCATTCAGGCAATGAGAAGTTGGAAAGTAAACACGCCTTCTTAGAATACAACTTCAAAAAAATATTTTTTTTTATTTCAAATGCTAAATTCACTGATTTGAACCCTACACCCAAATCACCCTATTTGCAGAAAAAATTTAAAAATCATAATATTTTTAGAAATTTCTCATGCAGTCGAAGAGTATGGGAGATAAGAGAGCAAAGGTTTCTTGTGAAGAAATAAAGGAAATCATATAGATTCTTTTTATGTAAGTATATTAGGGGTGGAAAAGAAGTTTTCTAACAATTGTCAAATAGATATAATGTAGCAAATAATTTTTTTTTCCTAACAGATGTCCAACGGGTACTATTATACTACGTCTAAATTAACAAGTGTTTATCAAATCGTTATGGAGTTTACTAGATCAAAACTTTAGCTAAGTTTACTTGAACAATTGTCAAGACAATATTAACATTGGCCAAGCTCCATCTAGCCATTAGGAAGTTAGTGTCCAAGGAATAAACCTATAAAAGAAATGTTGTATTGGTGTTCAATGGATAGCATACCTCAACTAAGTAGCCAAATAGTGAGTTTATTCAATCAAAAATCGAGTCAGGCGAGTTCTAGGATATAAATGTAAGCTCATTAATTTTTTTACACAACGAACCTTACTTTACATATCCAAATTTTAACAAATGTCTTTTGAATATATAAGGATACTCTAAACAATTTATGAGCAAGGAAATTATATGTTCAAGAAGGTTTTGAAAAGAAAAGTAATGAATATAAATTCCAGGAAATCGAGCAAGTCATATAAAGTATTATCAAAGATTTCAGTCCCCTGGATAATAGGAAGAAAGAAGAAAAATGAAGAAAAGAAAGATAAGACAGTACATTTTCTTTTTTTTTTTTTATTTCCCAAAGTATTATCAAGCTTTGGGGCCGAACCTTCTTGGCTCTTATCCTATGTCAAGGTGCCTTGAATCATGTTTCTTCAACCCTCGGCTGTTGAGGTCTTGCCCGGTCAGTGAGGAAGTCAGTGGCCCTGGGGGCAGCGTTGCCTTCAAAGGGGGCAACACCCCACTTCTGATATATGTTAGTTGCCGTGTCCGTTTTATTTTGGGTTTTGGTTTTGGGCCTATTCTTGCGGCTACGTGTTCTTCTTTATTGTTGCGTCGGTTATAACATCCTATTTATGTTGACAAATTTTGTGGCAGTACATTTTCTTTTTTTTTTTAATTTCCCAATGAACTCGCATTCATAGAATGCGACTTCAGCAGAACTCGTTATGGAGTTGTCATACATGATACATAAATGTCGTAATACACGATAAAAAAAAAGGGACGGAATTAGCAGCAGAAATGGAAAAAAAATATGCAATAGAAATGGGAAAACAAAATTTGCATCAGAAATGAAAAAAATCAACACAAACGGAAAAAATAATTGCATCGAAATGGAAAAAAAAAAGAAAAATCAGCACAAATACGAGGTTTCATGAAACTTCGCATTTGACAAATCGCAGTTCTTTGAAACTCGCATTTGCCAAATCAAGTTTCACGCGTGAAAATATAATCTTTTCGCTTTTTTTTTTTTAGTCCGAAACTAACTTCGCATTTGACAAATGCGAGTTTCACTGAACTCGCATTTATTAAATGCGAAAATCACAATGTTAGAAAGTCTTTTGCAAACAACCCCTCTTGTAGAAACTTTTTTTTTTTCCATCACATTTTTAGAATTTCCTCGCAAATTGAGACTAGTACTTGATTGGTTTTTCACACAAGTGATGTTGTCACCAGTTATGTGTTTCAACATTGATGCGTCATAGCCAATTCCACAAAGAAAACTTATGTAATCTGATACGGTTGCATCATAAACCAAGCCGGGGTCAATGGCCTTCAATGGATTAATGTTGCCAGCTCCAAATGCTAATCCATTTTGATTCTTGCTATCATTAACACCCATTGGAGTGGCTAACAAAAAGAGAGAGAGAGAGAGAGAGAGAGAGAGAGACAAAAAGTTGATCAGAACAAACTGAAAAATAAGAAATCATATGTTTTCGTTCTTTTACCTGTTGTCATCAAAGCAGATTTTACAGCTGCAGGAGACCATAGTGGATGAAAGGTTTTGACATATGCAGCGGCCCCTGTGGCATGAGGACATGCCATGGAAGTTCCAGATAGGAAGTTGAATGTAACAATTCTTTCGTCACCTGCTATTTCTGTAGGAGGAATTGTTGGTGGCCATGCGGCCAAAATATCAACTCCCGGTGCAGCAAGATCAGGCTGCAGTAAGAATAATTGTAAAATGAAACTGTGAATTGCACAAACAGAACCCCATAATTAAATAAATTAAGGAGGTGAAATTAAATCAACATTTAAGATTTCTGGATTGATTTCGTTAGGCCGTCGTGACGAGAACAATGAAATGTAGGGTGCTTGTGTGTTGGAGAGGTCTTTGCTCCTTAATATGGTTGCAGTTGGGTTCCTGAAAAAATAAATGAACATAAAGAATTGCACAACACTCAAAGATTGATCCAAATACAACATTGTTTTACGTCTAAAATTAACCTGGTTGAATTTATGTACTTCAAAATTCCGCTGCTCCCATTTGCTTCAAGATTCACAACGGATGCTGGCAATGGGTAAAGGGAACTGAAGTCGTTGAGATTGGGAACTAGCATGATGGCTCCGAAGCCACCTGCTTCTGCTACTATATCTCCTGCAACATCTTGCTCGCATATTACTATCTTTCCCTCAACCATGTTTCTATCCAATGAGTTTTCTATGCTGCAGAATCTGCATTTTAGCAGCTAGCGATTAGAAACAAATTTAAATGAGACGCAGATATCAGAGATGAAGGGAGTGTGGAGACAAAAAGGAAGTGTACTTACGCAGAGGTTCAGCTATCGAATCCATCAGCTATATTGGGTGCATCACGAGCAGGAATTAATGGGTATAAAGTACCATTCATATCGTAGGTGTTGATTGAATTACCCTGTGCATGAAAATGGAAACATATGAGCAATAAAAGTAGTTAAAATAAAAATAGAACTCAAGAGTAAGACTAAGTTTCCTAGTGGCTGTGACTAATGGAAAACAAACTAAATATGATAATTAAAAACCTATTCTAACTGTAACAAATTAAGCTTGTGTTTCTAGTTTGCTAATTGTACCTCAAGTAACATATTGTTGCCAAGGAGCACATTGGTTCTGAAATTACGGTCTATGGTACTAGCAGCTACTGAGAGAAGCCAAGGTGCCACATTGGTAACGGAAAATGCACGCGGGCCTTCATTTCCAGCTGAAGCAGAGGTGAGAATGCCATTTTGCATGGCATGAAAAGCGGAATAGTAAATACAGGGCTCAATTGCAGAATGAGTTCATGGGTTGCAATTTTGAATTGTTTACTAGCTGCCTTAGAATCAGAATTTGAGATGCAGAGAGCAAGATGCTATGTAACCCCTGGCATGGTTTTAAAATCCAGCCCGGACCGCCCGGTCGAACCGGTTGAACCGTCGACCGGGTAACTGTTCGAGCCGAGTTAGGCCTCAAAACCGGTGGGATAAAAAACCGCTTTATTTAGTGAGAACCAGTTAACCCGACTGGTCCAACCAGTGAACCGTTGAACCGGAACGGTTTTTACTAAACTAGTCCAGTTCATTCAATTGGTCAAATTTTTTTTTGAAAAAAAAAAAGACAAAAAGTTCTAAAAAAATGTAAAAAAGAAACTAATTAGACATTCGCAACTTATAGTCAATTCAAGTTAAAACTAAAAGACTCTAACCTTTATTCTTTATTTTATTTATAATTTTTTACCTAATTTCTATCAATTTTTTCTCTTCTTAATCATCCCTCTCTTCATGATCTCACCAATACTCTCACAAATTCCTCCAACAATGTTTGAATTTGTGTTTGACCTATATGCACAAGTTTCATTTCCTAATCTATGATTTATTTTATTTTATTTTGCAATTTACTAATTTTCTAAAGTAAGATTTCTATTTTTTGGTATCAAACTTGTCATATTGATATAATCATAATTCTTTTTTCTTTGTTTTTCTTTTATTTTGCTTTTCTTTTAGTTTGTTCTATTATAATCTCATTAGCAAAAGAATTATAGTTATGATTATGTGTCTAAACCTCTACAGAAGAATGTGCAAATTGCAGATATAATAAAAGTAATAATATATAATTTATTTATTATTTATTTATAACGTCACGGGTCAAAAACGGTTAGTCCAACGGTTGAACCAGTAACCCATGGCCTAGTAATTTTTCGGGTTCAATGAACGGTTTGGGTTTTAAAACCTTACCTGGTGGGGACTACCCTGCAACCTTCTGATTAACAAACATTTTTCCCCCAATTTTTGGGATGGGGGGATTCGAATAAGTTCTGACATTTCTGAGTAAACAATTAATTGATATTGCTATATTCATGTCTTCTTGCTAGAAGGTTGGTTATAATTATGTGTTTTAAGACATCTAGCATGTTATAGTATTTAGGATTTATGGTGATGATTTCTGGTCACATGAATCTTCCCTTAGATTTAACATGAGAATCATTACATAGGACAGGTCACATGAAAATTCCTACACTTGCACAATAATCTTTTGTTCCATATTCTAACATTATGATCCATATTCTGTATTCTTGGACCTTAAAGGTGGTGATTCAAGTAGGAAAAATAAAAAAACTGTTCAGTGTCCACACACACTTTCCAAGTAAAGGAGAAGTCGAATTAAAGAAAGCAGTTATATGTGAACAGGGGACTAAATTAAGGTCCAGTGGTCAAGGGACTATGAAGTGATGTTTGGTCACTGTTTGGGAGACAAGGATAGATAGCAGCCAGTATTAGTCTTCTCAATTCTCATACGTTTTTTTAAGTTCATGAACTAATGTATCCGACCATATGTTCTTGCTCACATGAGTTTTCTGCTACACTCTTGGGAAAAAGAACTCTACTAGGCATCAGTTGACCCAGAAGTCTTTATTCACAAATATCTGCAGATAAACCATAGATATTTTTGTTACTTTTTCTAGTATGTCATGAATCAATATCTGAATATGCTTTTCTTGGTGTATGTTGTGGGTCCAATATTGCATTGTGCTTCTTCAACCACCATAAGGGCCTTGTTTTGTTGCCCGTAATCAATTCGACTTCTTGATTTTTAGGCTAAAGCATGATTCATGTTGTTCGAATATATGAGGCTCTGAGGTGCTACGAGAAAAGTTGGTCTAACTGCAAATTTATTTATAAAGTGCTAGACAAAGAATTATATATCTGGAACAAGGGCATAGTTCTGGTAGTGAGAACATGCAAAATTCTTTGAAATAGACCTGCAAATGAAAAGTGCAAAATTTGTGGGACATGAAAACCGAATTGAAATGATTGTATATTGAAATTTGCAAAATCGGATAAATTTTGTTTTTCTTTTTAGAGATGATGCAACAAAGAAGCACTTCTGAGAGCATTCTTTCAGTCCTAAGTGAACTGATGATCTTGAATTTCATTAATTCATGCATGGTTGTTGAATTTCATTAATTCATGCACGGTTTTTTGATTAAATGACACTATGATTGTTCAGTGTCCCTTTAATTTTCTACTTCTTGCTTCTTTGTCTTCCCTTAGTTTTCTGCTACTTGATTTAAGAGTTTAGTGACATGTTATCTTCTCAAAATTGTTTTGTAGGAAAAGTTTCAATTTGAGAATCAAGCTTACGTTAGAAAAGCTATACTCTGGCAGTTCAATTCACAATACCGCAATCACCGCTATAGGCTTCACAAAATGTTTGAGAAGGGAATCACACCCAAGGATATAGATCCAAAAGATTGGCATTATCTCAACACTTATTTTTCTTCAAAGAAGTTTCAAGTGATTAACTACTTGCATTAGTGTCTAAGATTTTTATTCCTTTTTAGTACAAACTTAATACTTTATAAAACACTAATGTAGGTGATGAGTGCTCGAACAAGAAAAACGAGCACAACAAATTGTTGGACATTCAGCTGGCACAAAATCTTTGCTAAATTCTTTGTCGAAAAGGAAAAAATTTTTGGTTTTCAGAACAGTTGTAATAACTAGCAGTGACAATGCTTTTTAATAACCAATGACATTTAAAAAAAAAACAGGATTTATGCAGAAGAGCTAAAAAAAAAAAAAGCAATGACATTTAAAAACTGATTTATGCAGAAAGCTGAAACAGGGGAAGAGCTTGGCCCAATTGAGCTGTACAAAATGACCTATTATAGTGCAGTAAAGGGTCAATGGACATCTGAACTGGTTAATGAAGAACTATGTAAGAAACTTGTTGAAAGTTCTTTTTTGCTTTCTTAATCTCTTAAAAATACAAATGGGGTGAAATTTTTATGCATAACCAGGAGGAGATGAAACGAAGTCAATCGGAGAGTGAAGATGGATCAGATCTTCTTATTCAAGAAGAAATTTGCTCATCTATTCTGCTGCCTAAGTCTGGATATATACGTGGTAGGGGAGCAAGTCCAAAGCCAAACTCATCGCTGAAGCAAAGACGGTATCAAGAAGAGTTGGAAGAAGCTAGGAAGAGGGCATCAAATGCTGAACAAAGAGCTGAAGAAACACAAAAAATAGCTCAAGAATTGATCGAACAAGTTCAGGCACAAAAATCAGAGATACATGAGTTAAGGGAACTTCTTCAAGCTTCTCAAAGATCGATTAATGAGACAATGCAGAAAATGTTTGAAGATATGGTTAGGTCCATGCATGTACCAAATCCCTTTTGGATGTCAACAGTCAAATCTGGTATGTGATTCCTTTTCTTTTGGGCTACTTCTACTTGATTGGGCTGTTGAGACAATATTATGCAAGACTTATCCTAAATTATAGTGTAGTAAATTGGGGGAAGGAGAGGGTAAAACAGAAAGTGATCTTATGAGTGGTAGTTCATACACTAATATGGATATTGCATTTCAAACTTTGTAAAACCAGTCATGTTTAGTTGCTCATTTTCCCTTTTTCACTAATGATCAGGTGCTTATGTTTCTTATTCCTCCAATTTATTCATGACCATGTTTCTTACTTTCATGCCCAGGCGCTTATGTTTCAGATTATGCATTGAACATGAGATCAAATCCTTGTTAAAATTTGCTGTAAAAGGACCTACAGAAGTTATTTTTGGTTTAATGGATTTCGCAACTCGACAATCTGCTTGCATTTTTAATACTTAGCTGCCAGTATTTGAGCAGTCAACTAGAATTTTTAGTTGTTGAAGTCACTTCCTAAACAAAATGCTAAAATGCCTCTTTCACAGCATTTTTTAGACTTTATACCAATAGTTGTTATGAAACATTCTTCTTGTAATGAATTGGTGCAAGTATTCTTATAGTAGATAATGTAATTGAAATTGGATTGTAATATTGGACTAGTAGTATTGCTTTTTGGCGATTTCATGTTGAAATATTGGATGAAAGTGACGTTTTAAATGGGTCAAGAATGGTTTGAATGTTATTAGATAAATTTTTATTTAAGTGATAAATGAGTTGTTATCACTATTTTGGCACTTAAAAGTTGTCACTATAAAGGTCTTGTGTGACAACTTTTTGTTGTTTAATGACAATAAAATGCCTATTTTATGACAATTTAAGTTGTCATTGAATGGGTTGAATTTGTGACAACTTTCAATCTTGTCACATTACAAGTGACAAGGCGCAAAAAGTTGTCACCAAGGGAATTAGTGACAGACCTGTGACAAGATGGTGATAACTTTTTCTTGTCACTCAAAATAAATAGTGACAACTTTTGGTCCTTTAATGACAACTCTTGTTGTCACTCAAAACCTTATTTCTTGTAGTATACACAGATTTTAATAAAAAATACACAAAAAGATAGAAAAATTTAAAAAAAAACTTGGGTGCAAAATCAATAGAAACAAAAGATGTGAAAGGTAGTATATTATTCGTTTAAAGTTTGACCCTTTTACGGTGATGTTACACGTTAGCTGGATTATTTTTTTTTTTGGTCCAAACCTTCCTCTATCCCTTCACCAAAACCTTAGTCTGCCAGGGAGGGAATGAAGCCCCTAGCCAATAGACCCAACCACTGTTTGTTTGCTAGATTGGTTGCTTTAAGAGTTTGCATTAAAGAAAGATTTAGAGAGAGAGAGAGAGAGAGAGAGAGAGGAGTGTGGAAATACTTGGAGGGGAAAAAGAAGGGAATGAAGGAGTGTTTGGCCAAAAATAAGAGAACGACAGAGAAAGTTAAGGAAGTTGGAATTGGAAAAATTAATGAGACAGAAATTAAGAGAAACTTTGCTTATGTGATATGGATTAATAGTGTATCAAAGGATTACCAGAATCATCATGATATACTTTTTACTCATTCAGAAAACATGATTTGAATGCAAGGACTAGTACGCATTATATGATACTTTAATTGGTGTGTAAGTTCCAGATGCAATTTTGTTATCAAAAGACAAGTATTATGTTAAAACTATCAATTGGATAAAATATCAATAGGATTATTTAATTTTTCTGAATAAACTTACAGTTTTTATATTGGATAAGATTGTGCTTGTCAACAAGATTATTTAACTCTCCTGAGTAAAAGTTACATTGCTGCTTTAAATATTTGGATAACATAATTTCAATCAATTGACTCAGACTAAAAATTTGCCCCGGGGAGCGGGGGGATCCATTGGTCGCTTAGACATCATCGAATTTGAAGAGTTAAGTTCATCGCCTGGCTATTAAAGCAAATTAAATGGTCAGTTATGTTAATTTACTAGTGGAGCATCAAATATATAGAGATTCTCTTGTGCAAGGAACTTGGATCGTTATCACAATTCAAAGGATCATAATTTAAACACCAAAATGTGGAACCTTAACATATTCTTCAGCCTCTCTACTTGGATGCTCGTGCTATTGTTTGCATTATCAATGTCAAAGTCTCGAGCAAATGATGAAGAATTTACTTTGATTGTGAGTAACGAGATTAATTCTACTCTCTTAGAGCATACAATTCCTTTACTACACTTCCAGAAGGGGTCTAATCAAACGTTGAATGTTACTTGTAATCATACAGTGACAACCATGAAGGAAAATCGAAGAAGGAATCACAGATCATTCCCTCAGGAAGACCAATTTCAATCAAGGAAGAGAGTCCTTCTGGTTGTGTTTTGCCTACTATGGTGGTGGTTTCATATTGAGAAGTTGGACAAAATTTTCGAGACAACTTTATATTTTGGACACGAGCAATGTCTATCTCAAATTCAATGTAACTGGTCCTTTTCGATGAAATAACGATATGGATAATTGGGTGTACCTCGACCCTCATGCAAATTGGCCACAATCCAAGGCAAAATGACTCTACTGACAAGAGTAGATTCAGGGCCTAAATTGATAATTTTATTATTGAATTTGACAAGAAATAATTCTGTTAAATCATTTATCCATCAAATCTTAGTATAGTTTCGGATCCGGTTTTGGTCGGATCTGGGTACGTATAAGCAAAATCCAGTCTAATTCAATATAATAAAATTTCAATGAATTTATTATTCTGCTTTTACAAAAACTTTTGTAATAAATCTAAACAACACAAGTGAGAAAAAAAAACTCAACAGTTACTTGATTCACGAGGTGTCTTTGTTTTTGAAGGAAAAAACAATGTGGGTTAGTAACAAATTATAATCAATATATGTTAGTTATTTATACATTTACATTAATAGGTCTAACACGTTCTGGAATATATAAATCCATATGTGATGCGTCTATGAATCTATGATGTAGATTAGACTGAATCCTGCTTGAATTTGAAAGAATGGTCAGGATATAATTGAATGTCAAGAAATATGGACAGGATTGAGCCAGATCTAGGAGAGAATTTCACGTCAAGAAATATGGATAGGATTGAGCCAGATCTAGGGCTGGACACGCTCCATTTATAGTTTAGCTCATTGTAATGTGCCCTGAGGTTTTTGTCATTCTATTATTTTGAAAGGTTTCCTCTGATAGTGTCCAAAAGTTGAAGCCTCAATGGTGTTGAAAACAAATATCTAAAAGTTTGATGTTTTACTCCAATTAATTTTGAGTAAATCTTATACGTACTGTTAATATATATACTATCACTATTAGATTTAGTATACATGTGTAAAAGTTGAATTCTAAAAACTAAATGTTACATGGTTGTCATTTATTCAAATATGACAGTGTATGCATTATTAGTGTAAAGATTAATCTATTAATTTTTATTGTAAGAAGTTGATATCATCCACAAGCTGAAGTTAGGTAAAATAATTTGGTACCAGTGGCTTATTGATCCCAGCAAACTTTACTAATGCCTTATGTTAATTCAATCGAAAGAAATCAAGGCATTTAAAGAAAATCTCAAACAATCCATTCTTGATGCTCTAAGGTTGGAATTTCACTCCTTGAGCTCTTTCTTTTTCAGGTCTCCATCTCGAATTCAGTCTGTTCAGAATTTAGTAAAACCTACTTGTAAATGGCAATTCCAGTTAATGGGAAAAGTTAAAACACATGTGAAGAGATTATCCATAAAGGGAAATTAAGTGTATATAACATGAGAAAGTAGGTGGGAAAAAAAAGAAAAAAGAAAAAAGGGATCAGTCATTCGTATCTATTAAAACAGTAGTGCTGCAACTTTTTCACGTGAAAGAACAAAATTTACAACTACCAATCTACCAGTTTTTCTGGCAAAAGAACCAATAATCACATCAAAGGTAACATTTTCCCATCTTGCATAGTATGACCGTCATTAATTTTTCCTTCAAAAAGATACTAATTTTTTTCTTTTTCTTGAAAAAGAACAAGCTATATCCATTAATAGCACCATTTTTCATGCAAAAAAAAAAAAGAAGAAGTAATCACCGATAATGAAGGGTAAGGTTCTGTTCTCTAATCTTGCATTGATTCTGTACATTTTCCAGGTAATTGTACATGTAAAATTCATTAGAATGAAATTCCTAAGAGGGAAATCCAATTGAAGACTTAAAGCAATAGCTTACTCAACTAAACCTAGCCTTCACTTAGATCATCTATTAAACTATTTCTAATCTCACAAAAAAAAAATAAATGAATGAAGTTTAATGTGATTATTATACTACCGGCACGTTACATTTCCTATTTCTTTCAATTTGTGGGCCGAATTGTTGTACTTGACAGATTGATCTAATGCATATCAGTTATCACAGTGTAAACGACTCAATGTCGTCATTGTACTAATGTAACTAATCTTTACGACCGTCATAGTAGTGCTTGGGCAAATGCAACAAAATCCTTTACTTTAAATAATAGGTGCTTTAATTGGCAGTTCCTCTGGAAAAGGATTCATGATTTTGATTTCTCTCAGTAAGATTTTGATTTGAAATTCCAAATTGTCCTATGTTGTAGAACTACAGCACACATAGAGAGGAATAAAGACGGCTGATTTAGTGAACGTGACCATAAGATAAATACCAAGGAAATCTAACTCAAAAATTCCAACTCTGTCCCATCCATCTAGTATAAATAGGCATGCATGAAAACCACGCCATAAATCTAATAGTACAATTTTTGAGGTCTGGCCATTCACAACCTGGAAAAACAATGGCAAATTCTTCGATCCATTGGTTCAATGTTTATCTTATTACCCTTGAATGGCTTGTCCACTGCTGCTATTCTGAGGCCCCGGCACGTATCTTTGATTTATTTCTTGAATTTCTTTTATACGTATATGTAAATATATTTCCATAAGATTTTCATCTTGGAAATTATTTAATACTCTCACTTGCATTCTTTTTGTTCAGGTATGCATTGTTTACATGGGCACCCAACATGCTACTCAGGTGGAAATGGAATCTACTCATCGTAAAATTTTGGAGAAAGTTGTTGGAGTGTATGTAGCTGGCTCAAATATGTAATTTTTAGTAACACAAACTAAAATCAGTGTAAATATTCTTTGATAGTGTGTATAAAATTAATAACCCTTTGATTTTTACAACTTTATCATACGTTTGTCCACGTGAACATTCATGGTATTAACTCTTTTTTATCAATTTCATATGTGATGCATGAGAAAGAAAGGCAAACGAATCTCTTCTTCATCATTTCAAAGTTTCAATGGTTTCTTGGCTCGTTGGCGCCTCATGAATTCAAGAAATAGCTGGTAAGTGTATAATACATTCCAACAATATTATATCTGTATTGCTATGTTGGGAATTTGTACCTTCATCCACCAAGGTTGATAAGATTCTTACTTCAATAAAATATGTGCAATATTTAATACAATTTTGTGTTGAACTTGATCAGGACTAGAAGGTGTGGTATCTGCTTTCGAGAGCACCAAAAAGAAACTCCATACTACAATATCTTGGAATTTTCTTGGCTTCCCAGAGAATGTCCCAAGGAGTTCAACTGAAAGTGATGTTATAATTGGTGTCATAGACACTGGAATTTGGCCAGTTCCAGCAGTTTATACATTTAAAAGGCTTCGGTACCGCGCCATTACAGCATGAAACTTCAACCAACTTTTCAGAGTTAAAATCAAAGAAGATTTTCTTTGATTTTAACTCTGGGTATTCATGAAAAGTTGGTTGAAATTTCACAAGCTACCGCTCTTTCCACTGAATGTATAAAAATGTCGTAAAACTGCTCGGGACCCAAATATGCTTCTTGCTCCAATGCCAGGGTCCGATGCTTCTTGCTCAATAATTTTATGACATTTTTATAACATTTAAAAAGAATCGGTAGCTGAATTGGGACATTCTCTGGGAAGCCAAGAAAATCCAAGATTTTGTAATGGATCAAATTCTTACTAACTCTCCACCCGCAGCTGATACTTTTGTCATGAAAACTACTGCAGTAATTGTCCAATTCTAGTCCTGATCAAGTTAAATTAACATATTTTATTGAATAAGAATCTTATCAACCTTGGGTAGGATGAAGGTATTCCCACCAGTGTACAGATATAATATTGTTGGAATGTATTATACACTTACCCTATTTCTTGTCATGGCGTATTGAGAAACCATTGAAACTTTTGAAATATGAAGAAGAGATTCGTTGCCAATTTCTACTCATGCATCACATATGAAATTGATAAAAAAGAGTTAATACCATGTAATGTTCACATGGACAAACGTATGATAAAGTTGTAAAAATCAAAGGGTTATTAATTTTATACACACTATTATTGCTGATAGTTTGTGTTATAAAAATTACATATTTGAGCTTTCCAACAACTTTCTCCAAAATTTTACGATGAGTATTCCATTTCCACCTGTAACATGTAAACAATGCATACCTGAAGAATGCAGTGAGGAGTAAATAATTTCCTAAGATGAAAATCTTATAAAATATATTTACATATACGTAAAAGAAATTCGAAGAAATAAATCAAAGATACGTGGCCTCAGAATGCAGTGGACAAGCAAGCAAGGGTAATAAGATAAACATTGAACCAATCAAGAATTGCCATTGTTTTTGAGCTAACCTCAAAATTGTACTATTGATTTATGGTTTCATGCTATTTAGATGGATGGGACAGAGTTGGAATTTTGAGTTAGATTTGCTTGGTATTTAATGGTCACGTTCACTAAATCATGTCTTTATTCCCTCTCTATGTGTGCTGGTTCTACAACATAGACAATTGGCCCAAATCAAATCTTACTGAGAAATCAAAATCATTTTTTTGGACTCATGAATCCTTTTCCAACGGACTGCTAATTAAAGCCCCCATTATTTAGCGCAAAGCATTTTGTTGCATCAGCCAAAGTACTATTATGAGGATCATAAAGATTAGTTACATTAGTACAATGAGTGAATGACGACTTCGACGATGATCTAAGTGAAGGCTAGGTTTAGCTGAGTGAACTGTCGCTTTGAGTCTTCACTTGTGTTTCCCTGTTAGAAATTTCGTTTTAATGAATTTTACAGCTAAAATTACCTGGAAAATGTAAAGAGTCAATGCAAGTTTAGAGAACCTTCCCAAGATTGTCGGTGATACCATTTTTTTGCATGAAAAATGGTGCTATTAATGGATATAAATTTTTTTTTCAAGAAAAAAAATTAGTATCTCGTTAAAGGAAAAATTAATGACGGTCATACGATGCAAGATGGGAAAATGTTACCTTTAATGCGATTATTGGTTCTTTTGTCTGAAAAAATGGTAGATTGGTGGTTGTACATTTTGTTCTTTTGCGTGAAAAAGTTGCAGTACTACTGTTTTAATAGATATGAATGACTGATCCCTCTTTGCTTTTTTCTTCCACCTGCTTTCTCATGCTATATGTATACTTAATTTCTCTTTATGGATGATCTCTTCACATGTGTTTTAACTTTTCCCATTAATTGTAATTGCCATCTACAAGTAGGTTTCACTAAATTTTGAACAAAGTGAATTCAAGATGGCAATTCCAACCTTAGAGCATTAAGAATGGATTGTTTGAGATTTTCTTTAAAATGTTCTCTAAAATGCCTTGATTTCTTTGGATTGAATTAGCATAAGGCATTAGTAAAGGTAGCCGGCATTGACAAGCCATTAGGACCAAATTATTTTACCTAACTTCAGCTTGTGGATGATATTGACTTCTTACACAAAAAATTGATGGATTAATCTTTCATACACAGACAATATATACACTATCACATTTGGATGAATAACAATTATGTGAAATTTAAATTTGTAATTCACCTTTTACACGTGGCATAAATCTAATAATGATAGTGTATGTAGTGACAATGTATATAAGACTTATTCAAAATTAATTGAATTAAACAACAAGCTTTTCGATATTTGTTTTCAGCACCATTGAGGTTTCAACTTTGGGACACTATCAAAGGAAACCTTTTGAAATAATAGGACGGCAAAAATCTCAGGGCACATTACAATGAACTAAATTCGGGCTGTCAATGGAGCCTGTCTAGCCCTTCTAGACGTGGAATGCTCTCCTGACCATTCATTCAAGTCGACTAGGATTAATCTAATCTATATTATAGATGCGTCACATATGGATTTATATGTTAGAGATCCTTTTAGACCTGTTAATGTAACGTATAAACAAGTAACTGACATATATTGATTATAATTTGTTACTAACCAACATTGTTTTTTCCTTCAAAAATAAAGATATCTCGTGAATCAAGTAACCCAATTGTATTGTTTAGATTTGTTAATAAAGCCTTTTGTAGAAGTATAATAACAAATTCATTGAAATCTTATTATATTGAATTGGATTGGATTTTGCTTATACGTTGTCACATCCGACCAAAACGGGATTCGAAACTACGTACAAAGATTCCGTGGATAAACGATCTAACACAATTATTTCTTATCAAGTTCAGTTCCAAAATTGTCAATTTTGGCCCCGGATCTAACTTTTGTCAACAGATTCATTTTGTCTTAGATTGTGGCCACTTTGCATGAGGGTTGAGGTACACCCAATTATCCATATCATTATTTCGTCGAAAAGGACCATTTGCATTGAATTTGAGATAAATATTGCTCGTGTCCAAGATATAAGGTTGCCTCGAATATTGTGTCCAACTTCTCAATGTGAAACGACCACCATAGTAGCCGAAAACACAGCCACAAGGACTCTCGACCTTGATAGAAATGTGATTGTTCTTTCTAAGGGAATGATCTGTGATTCCTTCTTCTATTTTCCTTCATGGTTGTCACTGTAGGATATACATGTAACGTTCACTGTTTGATTAGACCCCTTTTGAGAGTCTAGTAAAGGAATTGTATGCTCCAAGAGTGTAGAATTAATCTCGTTACTCACAATCAAAGTAAATTCTTCATCATTTGCATGGGACTCTGATATTGATAATGCAAACAATAGCATTAGCATCCAAGTAGAGAGGCTGAAGAATATGTTAAGGTTCCACATTTTGCTGTTTAATTTATGATCCTTTGAATTTGTGATACCGATCCAAGTTCCTCGCACAAGAGAATCTCCATATAGTGACGCTCCAGTAGTAAATTAACATAACCGACCATTTAATGTTCTTTTATAGCCAAGTCATGAACTTAACTCTTCAAATTAAATGGCGTCTAAGGGATTAATGGATCTCTCTCCCTTTCCCTTCCCCCCTGCCCCATTTTTAACCCTTAGTCAATTGATTGAAATTATGTTATCCAAATGTTTAAAGCAGCAATGTAACTTTTATTCAGGAGAGTTAAATAATCTTGTTGACAAATACATAATCTTATCCGACATAAAAATTGTAAGTTTCCTTGTATGATACAAGAATACGTTTAGGTATAGTATACTGACCTATTTCAACTGCATGCTTTTAGGGTCGTTTTGGTCCCTGTAAAATTTGTTATTTCTCATAGTTGCATTTAGTGCATATGTTTAGTGCATTTTGTATTAGGAAGATTACATATTTATCCTTTTATTGGGGTCCTGGAGGAAGTTATTATGGGATAGGTGCCTTTGGTGCTATGGGGCTGTTTAATTAATGTGATTTTTAAATTGTGGAGTTAATTGTACTTAATTGAGAGTTGGGGATTGTTTTGCCATTTGAGTGCATTGGTGCATATCATTATGCATAGAGTACAAATTAAAAAAGCCATATAAATTGTCTTTGGAAACATTTGCCACTATCAATATTAGATGGCTTTCTATCTTCATCCAAAGCCCGAGCTTTTGATCTTCATCCATGAAGCCAATAGTCACTTATATGGCGTATGTCCGTTACTAAATTAAGTGGACACAATTGTTTTGAGTTCTGACTCCTCAGCTCTTAATCCTCATCTTTACGTTTTGGAATTTAGGTTTCTTCAATTTCCCATCCCACCTGAAGATCAAGGGAATTGCCATAGCTAATTAATTGAAATGGTTTATCTTCCTTCCGTTTCATACGTCTTTCGAATTCTTGAAAGTTTGTTTAGTTTTAAAAGAGTATTTCATTCAATTATTCCGATGTCCTTCTGCAAGCATACTCTTTCGCTGCATTTCAAGTCTGTTATGCCTTTATCTAATCTTCATGTGATTTTTTTTGGTTGCAATATGTCCTGTTATTCAGATTTCTTATATGCATGCATCATCTAAGTTTTCCTCTCGGTTTATCATATATTCATATGTAGTGTAAGAGGGGCTTGGAGCAGTTCATCTGGGAGTTTCCTAAGGCAGGTATGTCCTCCAATTTTCTATTTTGTTATTGAATTGCCTATATCAATTGGTGTGGATGAGAATGATCTTTTTGGAATAAATTTATAAAACACTGGATCAAGAGAGATAATTTTGAACACGGGTTTTGGTTTCCTGGATGAACTAAGCAAATGAATAGAAGAAATTCCATCATAAATTGTAAAACTTATAAATTTTGACCATAAATTTTTGGGGTAAATTTAAAAAACTTAAGGCCTTTAGCTGTAGGAGGCAGGTTTTGGTCAGTATATTTCAAAAATAAAACTCTATAGTAGATACAAATTAGCTGTAGTAGTTGTTGTACCTGTAGTTTCAATTTCGTGCATAATATACAGATTTCAGTGATTGCCCGTTTTAAATATTTAGTACTATCTAAGGTTTGAACTTGTTTCTTACTATTTTATTTTGGGCCAAAATTTGTTTATGTTCTCCCATGCATATACTTGTGTTTGGTATTTCTACTTCCCAGATTCATTGGATGGAGTATTGTGCTCAGCAAAATTAGTTTTTCAACTCGACAACATGTGTTTTAGTTACCTCTGCTTAAGTTAACTTTTCTTCAGGAAAGGTTCCTAATTTTCGTTCTTTTTATAATCTGTCAATTCAACAAGAAATTATTCCTCTTGAACATCAACCGTGGACATTGTCCAAACTTCAAACTTTTGGTAATTGACATGCAAGTGAAGGTAAAATAGATATGCAAGCTTTTAATTATCGAATAAGATGTTTTTGTTTCGTGATTGAAATAAAAGTGCTATACAAAAAGAGACACCCCAAAAAAAAGAAGATGTCTTTAAATATCTTTTTAACACGTGAATGGTAAATATGCTTCTAGCTTGATGTAAGTTTTTAAAAAAAATATTTTTGGGGTAAATTTATAAAACTTAAGTCCTTTAACTGTAGGAGGTAGGTTTTGGTCAGAACATATGATTTTTTTGATGGGTTTTGATTATTTTGATGAATTAGTAAAGCTGGATTTGGTGAAGTTATTATAAATTGTTGTTTCAAAATAATTAATCTGCAATTTCTCCGTGTAAGCTGAATAAGATAGTATTTTATACTAAAAACAAGTGAACACATAACCTAAAGGAAAAGCACCAAATATGTTTCTGGTTCTTGCCTACCATGAACTTGAATTTAAGATGTTGAAGAATAGGTATTGTAGGACATATTTAAAATTTAATCATGCATTTTGAGGGGATTGCGGAGGAAGGAGAACATACATGATTACGGTTTCATACTTCGTATTTTATAATTCTCACCTTCTCAAAAAGGTGAAATTGAAAGGTTGCTAATGCAGTAGAAGAAAAGCAATTAAGTGTTTCAAGAGAGAAGAACAAAGAATAATGGCATGACAGCTGATACTTTCATGCATTAGACAGTATATTAGAAAAGCAAAATCAACTTGAACAATTGAAAACTGCTCGAATAGGTCAGCGTCCTCATACAAAATAGTCTAAAAAACTAAAAAATAAGGTAGAAATATAGAGTGGCCTTGAATGAATTTATCACAGAACCAGTTTGACTACACAACCACCTCAAATTTCAAAAAAAAAAAAAAATCACATTTCAAGTTTGATATGGCAACAAAATAAGAATCCCTTAGGTGCCCAATCTCTGCCTCCCATCCACTCTAGCACTAAAAAAGAGGGAGCAGGGGAGGGGAGGGAGGGAGGAGGAGTGAGAGAGAGAGAGAGAGAGAGAGAGAGAGAGAGAGAGAGAGAGAGAGAGAGAGAGAGAGAGAGAGAGAGAGAGAGAGAGAGAGAGACAAAAAAAGGGGAAAAAAAGAAAGAGAAGGAAAAAATGACTGAAAGAGAATGCGAAAGCAATCGACACCAAAAAATCCCATTTGAGGAATTCTAAACTATAGTAAATCTGGCAGACTAGCTTCTCTCTTCTTGAAACAAAATCAAGGGCTGGTTCTCTTTGAATGAAAATATTGTTACATCAAGTAAATCGAGAAATCCACTAAGAGTCATCTCTTAGAGTTTCATATTGCAAAGATAATCCTAGTTTGAATTGCAATCCCTCATCAAAATTTGTGATTTTTTATTTCCTGCAACATTTGATAAAGCATATTGCATTCATCTATAAAAAGATAATCAAACAACCTGGTTTCAAGAATTCGTCCACCCACCCGCATTGCAGACAAACAAAATTAAAACCGAAAGCCTAATGCAATGATTTTGTAAAAAAGAGCATGAACATAACAGACCCTTATCAAGACAAGTGTTTAGGTTAGAGTTTCTACCTAATAAGGTGGATAAAATTTTCCAAAAGTATATTGTCAATTGTAGAAAATATTTGTCTACTTAAAGCTAAACAACCAGAAGCCTCTCAAGATGGCATTCTATTCATCTTATCTTCATCTCCCCTTGCTAATCAGTAGCCTGCTTTCTAGGGCAAAATGAAAGAAAGCACTAATACCATCCCTCTCTACTGATCAGTCCCACCTGAACTCAGCCTGATCAGTCCTGCCTTTAAAGTCTTACAATGTATCTAAAAATCGATATTGAAGGGTCGAGGTTTGCTTTCTCATTGAGATGATGTCATTCATGTACATTTGAAGAGCCTTTCTTCTTTAATTTTAGGTCCGGTTTTATTTGTTGAGATTCGAATATATTCCTATAGGCAAGAGTTACTTTTTTTTTTTTTTGGTTTAATCATTCTAAGGTACAACAAGGGTCTTTTCATTCTTTTGTAGTATATTTTTTTTCCGCTCTTCTAACTGTTTGAAATAACGTGATGAGTATTAATGTAAGACGGTGTTTAGTTGCAGTAAATAGTAAAATGATGAGGCAGTCGTTCCGTAAGAACGAGGAGCCATTGTAATGGGATCATGGTGACATTATACTATTAGAGGTTGTAGTCAGAAATTTAATGCCTTCTGTGGACCTTTTGAAATAATCTCTAAGGAAAATTGAATTGAGTTCTATCATCTCATCATGACTTGGTAGTATTAGTCTGATTCGGGATTGGATTTCTAGGTCACTTCTAGAGATGGCACACTGTCATTTCTTCTAAAATTATAATGCTAATTCTATGGTTTACTCAGTTTTGAAACAAACATGTAATCAGTATGCATGATGTAAGAAGTGCAAAAAATAGAGATAAAATTTTGTCTTTAAACTGCATTTTTGTTTGGGTATATATAAGTAGTGTCTCTTTGTGTATTTTTTGTCTATATATATTTTGGTTTGTCTCATGCATTTGATTGATGCACTTTTGTCTATGACTTGAACTTTTGTTATTAGAACAGAAATTACTTCCCAATTCTAGAATTAATATGAGGACACCTGCTGATGATGATAAATTAGATGATAAAAAACGCCAGAAATGAAAAGTAAAGAGTAAAATTTGTTACTATCTAAGGAGCAATAGGAATAGTCTTGCTCAAAAAGGTATTAATTTAATAGATAAAGTTTGCTAGGTAAAACATCAACCACAAGAACAGGTTACCGCTATGCCTTGCACGGAATCCTCCCCTAGTGTTGAGAAAAAAGTAAACAACCCATTGATATTTATTCAATTGATAGTTTAACATAATAATTTTTCTTTGATAACAAATAGTATCTAGAACTTGCACACCAATTAAAGTATCATATAATGCGTACTAGTTTTGCATTCAAATCATGTTTTCTTAATGAGTAAAAGTATATCATGATGATTCTTCGTAATCCTTGATACACTATCAATCCAACCTTATCACAGCAAGCAAAGTTTCTCTTAATTTCTGTCTCGTTAATTTTTCCAATTCCAACTTCCTTGACTTCCTCTATCGTTCTCTTATTTTTGGCCAAACACTCCTTGATTCCCTTCTTTTTCCCCTCCAATTATTTCGACACTCTTCTCTCTCTCTCTCTCTCTTAATCTTTCTTTAATGCAAACTCTTAAAGCAACCAATCTGGCAAACAAACAGTGGTTGGGTCTATTGGCTAGGGGCTTCATTCCCTCCCTGGCAGACTAAGGTTTTGGTGTAGGGACAGAGGAAGTTTTGAAAAAAAAATAAAAAATCCAGCTAACGTTTAACATCACCTCATGGTTTTAAAACCCAACCTGCACTTGGTCACACAGGTTTGTCCCGGGTAGTTGTTCGAGCCGAGTTAGGCCTCAAAACCAGTGGGATAAAAAACCGCTTAATTTAGTGAGAACTAGTTGACCCGGCCGGTCCGACCAGTGAACTGTTGAACTGTAACGATTTTTACTAAACCAGTCCGGTTCATTCAATTGGTCAAAATTAAAAAAAAAAAGACAAAAAGTTCTAAAAAAATGTAACAAAGAAACTAATTAGACAACCACAACTTATAGTCAATTCAAGTTAAAACTAAAAACTCTAACATTTATTCTTTATTTTATTTATAATTTTTTACCTAATTTCTATCAATTTTTTCTCTTCTTAATCATCCTTCTCTTCATGATCTCACCATTACTCTCACAAATTCCTCCAACAATGTTTGAATTTGTGTTTGACCTATATGCACAAGTTTCATTTCCTAATCTATGATTTATTTTATTTTATTTTGTATTTTACTAATTTTCTAAAGTAAGATTTTTATATTTTGGTATCAAACTTGTCATATTGATATAATCATAATTCTTTTTTCTTTGTTTTTCTTTTATTTTGCTTTGTATCTTTGCTTTTCTTTTAGTTTGTTCTATTATAATCTCATTAGCAAAAGAATTATAGTTATGATCAAGTGTCTAAACCTCTATAGAAAAATGTGCAAATTGTAGATATGATAAAAGTAATAATATATAATTTATTTATTATTTATTTATGACATCACGGGTTAAAAACGGTCAGCTCAACGGTTGAACCAGTGACCCGTGACCCAATAATTTTTCCGGTTCAATGAACGGTCTGGGTTTTAAAACCTTGATCACCTTAAAAGGGTCAAACTTTGAACTAATAATATATTACCTTTCACATTTTTTATTTCTATTGATTTTGCACCTAGATTTTTTTAAAAATTTTTCTATCTTTTTGTATATTTTTTTATTAAAATCTGTGTAGATAATTATCCAGAATATCCAAAAGCATAAAGAATAAAAACCTTGAGTATATGTCAAAAGCATTAGCGGTAACATCTCTTTAGTCCAAAATTAGTGTCTTTTAAGGTGAAGCAATCTTTATTCCTCTCTATGTGTGTTTTGTTCTACAACATAGGACAATTTGGAGTTTCAAATCAAAATCTTACTTAGAGAAATCAAAATCATTTTTTTTGGACTTCAACATTTCTCAACTTCTCTTCTGTTGCATATGCCTCTCGAAGCTTGTGATGGTATGCACTAGCCAGATCAAGAGATTCAGCCATTCGAGCAATGATTACACGCCTTAAGAATTTGGAAACAAATATGCGATACTTTTCAGGAATGTGGAACAGGGTAAATACTTCGGATCCCATTCTTGGATTTTATTCATCCATCCAATGACCTCTTGGCTGCTGAGTGCAACATTGGCAGAACCAGAGGAGACCAAGGCAATTCTTTCTATATACCTGTGAATAGATGCAATTAAATTTGTCTGGTTAAGTTAATGCAAAAATCTTCAAGAGTAGATTAGGACACAAGGAACTCCCGGACTAAATCAGCTATGAGGTAGGGCTGAAAGCCTCATGCTCTGATATTTTTCATATTAGAAAGCAGACACAAATCTGATCAGAATTACCAAAACCTTCTCAGTTTACAAGTGTGTGTGGTCAAGTTCAATGCAACTAAAAACAATATTAAGTCCACAAAAGGGAACCAAGTTTTCATGGACCAGTGCACACTGAAATGTCTAACATTATACAATACTACAGGGACATACAACACATACTTGATAATCTCAATGGTGTCAAAGATTATGTGTGCACCATTCTGGAAGACAGGAAGGTTAGCACTTGGATTCATCTGGAAGAAAAAAGAGTCCATGTTCTTTCCTGTGATAGGATTGACACGATGAGATGTGTAATCAACTCCCTTTTCTTCCAAAGAAAGCCTCACCTTCTGGCTATCCAAAGTGTATGGATGATGATATTGTTAGAATATCCAGGATTCCAATATCAGATTTATGAATACAACTGAAAGGATGAATGCGTACCTGGATCCATATTCGATAATTACTGTTGAATCCTTTTTAACCTTGATTTGGGGTTGGCCTTCCAGGTCTACACGCATCCACCAATCCTTATGAGAAAGCCCTCTAAACTCTCTCAGGTATCTCTTGACGATGGGATATCAAGAGAGGTATTTTTGTGGTACTGGAATATATGACAAACAGGATACTCGTGACTTGGGGACCATAACCCTATTTATAGACAATTTTCCTGTTGTCTTTTGGTTTTCCTATTTCATCCCATCATTAAAATAGAAACTACCATCAAGTATCTACACATTAAAGACCCACATCCTATTAGATACATTAAAGCCCAAACTATAATAAATCACTTTAATTGGGCTAACTTTATTTGATAGCCTGCAACATATAATTATTCACATATAAGTCCAACGTTGGATTAAGGATTCAACAATCTCCCACTTGAACTATATGTGTAGCTTTATAATTATGTTTTGCAAAACAACCATATGAGCTCAAAATTTGCTGCATAACCAAAATGTATCTATAACCAATTCGGTCCATCAATTACACCAACATAGGATCAAAGCGGCCTTTGTTACAATTTTCGTAACTCGACCCATCAATGGTCACATATGTCAATATAATTGAATGGCATGAATTATGATGTGGATGTGTAGCATGAAAATTTCATGCAATGTGATCTTAACATGCCTATTTCTAACTGGTCCACCTTAAACTTTTGTAAGATCAAACCATACCAAAATCAGAGTGAAAATAAACTGAAACTTTATTTATACAGAAATATCCTTAAATACAAACAAATGAAAATATATCAATGTCTCAAGAGCATCTAAAATAACAAACTCCCACAAAAACTGAATATCATCTAATGCCATGATACCCATATGAGCAGTGTGCTCGTGAAACATCTTGGGTGGCAATCCTTTAGTGAGCGGATCCGCAATCATGGAGTTTGTTTTAATATGTCCTATAGACAATTGTCCACTCTGAACTCTTTCTTTAACAGCAAGGTACTTGATATCTAGTATAATCGGAATCAGTATATCTAATGATCTCGAGCTTATCTGATCTCCGATACGTGAGCATATAGTATTTTGTTCCTTGTAGGTCCCGCAAGACCCGTTTGGTTGCTTTCCAATGATCCAATTCTGAATTAATTAAATACCTACCAAGCATCCCGATAATGTACGCAATATTCGGACGTGTACATACTTGAAGATACACTAGACTCCCTACTGCTGACACATAAGGAATCTTCTGCATCTCCATTTCCTCAAGAGCAGTTTTAGGACACTGATCGAGACTAAATTTGTCTCCTTTAGCCACAAGGGTATCACCTAGTTTGTAATTTTGCATGCCATATCGTTTGAGAACCTTTTCGATAAAGGTCTTTTGTGATAGTCCAAGAATACCCTTAAAGCGATTCTGATGTATCTAAATGCCTAACACAAAAGATGCATCACCAAGATCTTTCATCTCAAAATTCTTAGTTATAAATCTCTTGGTTTCATGCAACAAATCTATATCATTGTTGGCAAACAAAATATCATCAACGTATAATACCAGGAAAATATACTTGCTCCCACAGAATTTATGGTATGTCCATTCATCAACCAAATTCATCTCAAAACCAAACGAGATGATCACTTGATGAAATTTGAAATACCATTGTCGAGATACTTGCTTGAGCGCATAGATGGATTTTTTAAGTTTGCAAGCCTTTTTTTTTTTTTTTTGATCTCCTGATACAAAGTTTTCAGGTTGCACCATATAAATCGTCACATCAATGTTACCATTGAGAAACGCCATCTTTACATCCATCTGGTGTAACTCAAAATTGAAATACGCCACTAGTGCCATTATAGTTTTAAAAGAGTCCTTCGAAAAAATCGGAGAGAAGGTCTCTTTATAGTCGATGCCTTCTTTTTGTGTGAAACCTTTAGGGACAAGACGAGCTTTGTACCGTTCCACATTGCCTTTCGAATCCCTCTTGGTTTTAAATATCCATTTACAACCAATAAGTTTTGCTCCTTCTGGCAATGGGAGAAGATCCCAGATGTCATTGTCTTTCATAGATTTCATCTCTTCATTCATGGCATCAATCCACTTTTGAGAATTTTGAACTTTCCATGGCTTGATGGAAGTTAATTGGATCATCTTTCATCACTCCAATGTCATCCTCACATTCTTGGAGAAAAATAATGTAATCATCTGGCACTGCACTTCTCCTTTCTCTTGTGAATCTGCTTAATGGCACTGATTCTTGAGGTGGTAGAGTTTGTTCCTCTGGAGTAAGAGATTGTCTAACATTGTCTTGACTTACTGTGTCATTAACAGTGTTAGGAATAGGATCCTGAACAATGTCAACAACACATGTGAGAATATTAACATATTCCTTTTCAAAGACAATATTTCTGACTATATCTTCTCCCCCAAACTCGACATCCTCAAAGAATCGAGCATTTCCTGTCTTGAAAATTGATTTAACTGTGGGATCATAAAATTTGTAACCCCCGGATCTTTCAGAGTATCCAATAAAATAACAACTAATCGTTCTTGAATCCAGTTTCTTTTCATTTAGCCTATAAAGCCTTGCCTCAACTGGACAACCCCAAACACGTAAATGCTTCAAACTAGGTTTCTTACCAGTCCAAAACTCATAAGGGGTTTTGGTAGTTGCCTTAGTTGGAACTCTGTTAAGGATATATGCTGCAGTCTTAAATGTTTCGCCCCAGAGTGATTCTGATAAGGTAGAATGACTTATCACACTCCTCACCATATCCTTAAGCGTTCTATTTCGTCTTTCAGTAACACCATTCATAGTGGGTGAACCCGGCATAGTGTACTGTGGGATGATACCGTATTCCTCTAGGTACTTAGCAAAAGGCCCTGGACGTTATTCACCTGAACCATCATATCTACTGTAGTATTCACCACCACGATCAGATCTGATATTTTTAATTCTTTTGTTGAGTTGATTCTCAACTTCAGTTTTAAAATTTCTGAACACGTCTAGGGACTGTGATTTTTCATGAATAAGATATATGTAGCCATATCTCGAGAAATCGTCTATGAACGTTATAAAATATTGTTGACCATTCCAAGCAGACGTAGGAAATGGTTCACAAATGTCTGTATGTATAAGTTCTAAGATATCTAAGACCCTATTGGTTTCAAATCTCCTTTTATTGGTTTGTTTTCTCTTTATACAGTTAATACAATCACCAAAATCTGTAAAATTTAAGGGCTCAAGAATTTCATTTGACACAAGTCTTTCTATTCTCCTTTGGGAAATATGACCCAATCTCTTGTGCCATAATGTAGCTGAATTCTCGTTAGTTAATTTTCTTTTTACACCTCTAGTGCTTAAATGCATGGATTCATTATATGAAGCAATTGTGTCAACTAAATATAGATTATCACAATATGATAAAGTATCGAAACCAACCAATTTTGAATCATGAAACAATCTAAATTTTTCATTTCCAAATGAACAAGTATAACCAGATTTGTCCAAAAGAGAAACAAAAATTAAATTCCGTCTAAAAGACGAAACAATAAAAGTTTCATTAAGATCCAAATAAAATCCGATATTTAGCAATAATCTAAAAAATCCAATTGCTTCAACTTGAACTGTTTTGCCATCGCCCACATAGATATATCTTTCACTATCATTAGACTTTCAGCAACTCAAGCAACCTTGCATAGACATACTGATGCGAGTTGTTGCACCAGAATTCATCCACCAAGTGTGTCTAGGTACCGAAATTAAATTAACCTAAGAACAAATCAAATTAAGAAGCATACCTTTCTTAGCATGCCAAGCGTGATAATTGGTGCAATGCTTCTTTCTATATGACTCCATGGAAGAAACAACCATCTCTCTTGGATTCATGGGTTTCTTTGTTGTTTCTTTGAGGTCTTTGTACTGAAACTTCTTTATCCATCTTCCTTTACGTCCCTTTTTTTATTATTAGTGGTAGAGACTAGGTGAGCACTCTATCGATCTTGCTTCAACATTTTCTCTTCCTCTACCGATGTGAGATGAGCTTATTTAGAGACCAAGTCTCCCTTTGACAATTATAACTCACTTTAAGCCCACGACTAGGCGGTAGGAAGAGATATCAAAATCAGATGCACTAACAATTCCTCAGAAATGATAAGGTTTAGTACACCTAATTTAGAAGCAAGATGAGACATTTCCATGATGTACTCCCTGATGTTGCCTTTACCACTATATCTCATTGAAATTAGAAGTGTCAAGAGTGTACTTATTTCAATCTTTTCATTCTTGACAAATCTCTTTTCAATGTCTTGAAGGAACGTCTTAGCAGTAGTTGTTGTTTCAGACATTGTCCCTCTAAATGCTTCTGGAATGGCCTTTTTTATGATCATCAGACACAAGCGATTTGACCTCTCTCACCTTTCCTTATCCCTCTTTTCATCAGAGGTACTCTTATCTGTCAGAGGTGAAGGAGAGTCAACCCTTAACGCAAGGTCGAGATCCATGACTCCAAGTACTATCAGAAGATTTTCTTTCTAAGACTTGAAGTTTGTGCCATTCAACATGGGAATAGCATTAATGTTGGTAGTTATATTGACAGGATCATTCATAACTAAAAGGAAAACAACATACAATTAAAACAAACTCACATAATCCAAAATAATAATAATAAATTCAAATAAGATAACACCATCTCAAGATATCGATATTCTATTAATATCTTGTCTTTGGACGAAAATATTAACTTCTTAGTGATATCTTATGTTGTAACAAACACTGACAATAAGCATATGTTAAAAAATAAATTTTCCTTTGGGCCAATTTATAATTTCACTATAAAATCCAAATAATCATCACGTATTTATTACTACCAGTACACGTAAAATTTCATCAAATAGTAATCTCCCTTTGGGGCGATTAATATTCACAAAATTATAAATACACAACTAATTATATTTTAAAACAAATTAATTTCCACAAGAGAGGTCACTTTGGTGACATGTTGTTTCATTTAATTCATCCAAAATATATATATGCAACTTTACCAATATTCGAATTTAAAATTATACTAAATTTTTGAACAAAGTCAACTCTGGTCAAACTGGTCAACAGTCAACAGTCAAATCTAGTCAAACGAGTCAACTCTAGTCAACCAGTCAACACTGGTCAACACTAGTCAAACCAGTCAACTAGTCAAATCTAACAATTGGGTCAAACTTATTGGACCAAAGATCCATATCCATAATTTTAGCCCAATAGTTAATTATTTAAACCCAAATACTTATTAAAGTCCATAAATACTTTATTAAACCATATGTTTGGTGGGCCAATCTTTTGGACTTTATAAGGCTTAATTAACTTAAATTAGGAAACCCTAATTTTCTTAACATAAATATACTAACTTTCATAAAACTTTAATTTCATAAACCAACATGTAATAGCGGGAGCTTCAAAGAAACCAAAAATCGAAACTCCAGAGACATAAAAGTAATTCATGGAATTTATACAAGCTATACTTGAATGCATAAAACTTAATTGCATAAAATCCGTGACTAATCATTTAAGATTGCATGTTAAAATGCAAAAGACAACAGGAAACAAAAGCAATGTCCAGTGGCCAAGAAACAATCATCCAACACATTATCACATGCAAAAGTTCCAATCGAAACAAAGCGACAATGTTCAATGATTATAAAATATTCGTGAAAGCCGAAGCCGTGCGTTCCCTTCCACAATAAAACAATGACTTGGCCACAGCATTTATCATAAATATACATTTAATTCTACATCCAAGACTTTTAAACCAATAGATCCGAATGCAAAAGTTAATTTAGTGCCTAATTTTTGATGCAATCTTATGCCTAATTTTATCTTTATCGCATCAATCAAAAAGCCAAATTCATAATACAATTATGAATATCACAACTAAAACCCAAATTCAAAACTTTAATGATTCAAAACCTGATATTAGGTGCTCTGATACCAATTGTTAGAACATCCAGGATCCCAATATCAGATTTATGAATACAACTGAAAGGATGAATACGTACCTGGATCCATATTCGATAATCACTGTTGAATCCTCTTTAGCCTTGGTTTGGGATTGGCTTTCCAGGTCTATGCGTATCCACCAATCCTTATGAGAAAACCTTCTAAACTCTCGCAGGTATCTCTTGACGATGGGATATCAAGAGAGGTATTTTTGTGGTACTAGAATATATGACAAACAGGATGCTCGTGACCCGGGGACCATAACTCTATTTATAGACAATTTTCCTATTGTCTTTTGGTATTCCTATGTCAACCCATCATTAAAATAGAAACTACCATAAAGTATCTACATATTAAAGGTCCACATCCTATTAGATACATTCAAACTCAAACCATAATAGATCACTTTAATTAGGCTAACTTTATTTGACAACCTGCAACACATAATTATTCACAGATAAGTCCAACGTTAGATTAAGGATCCAACAGATATAGCTGCATTATATGTCATCAACCTGGAATACGAGGTTGTTGATGTTTGAGTGTAATCTGGAAACTTATACGTTGATTGTCGAGTCTAAGCACACAGAATACAAGTCAAGTTATCACTGTGCTTGCTGGATAAACACAAATTACTCCATTAACCATCTAATGACATATAGAATCCAAGATAAATACTATTTCAGTCATCCTATTTCATCATCTGGGATGTAATATGATTCCAGAGAATGTCAATGCAAAGAAATTCATAATGAAGCCTAAAAACTTCAAATTCAATTCTGTGTGTGATGAAAATATGGGCATGCATATAAATCAATGCTTGAAACACATTTCATTCGTAAAAGAAACAAATACAAGTTATCTCATTAGAGCATCTCCAATGGGGTTGAATGGGCGGTATAATGCCCCCCATTCAACCCCAGCATTACACGGCTCCCCATTGGAGCCATGTAATGCCCACTACACGCATCATATGCATTCAACGGTTGAATGCATATGATGATGGCCCACTTTGACAGCCGTCCTGTCTTTTGCATGTTTGCTGTTTGTTTGTTTTTTTTTTTTCAAAAGCATGTTTGATGCATCCTGAAACACTTTGTTGTTTCTTTTCGTCTTGCAACGGTCATAGCTCAACGGATATTTATTGCAACGGCAATTTTTTTTATTTTTTCTCTATGAATACACAAGGTAATTTTTTAATTCACCTCACAATCTCCTGCTCCATCATTTCTCCTACTATTCATTATCTTCAACATATTTACATACTTTTCTCCAATTTCAATATTTTGTCATTATGGAGGAGAATTTTAGTAGTTTTAGAAATATGTTAAATGCTCCAAATATAGAAAATTCACCATCTTCACAAAATCAAAACCACCAAAATTTGCCAAATTACCCAAATTATCCAAATTTTTCATTTCCAATTCCAAATTACCCACATTTGCCCAATTCCAACATCTACCAAATTTCCCAAATCCACCAAATTTTTCATATCCATTTCCTATGTATCAACCACCTAATTATTTTAATCCGTCTATGGGGAATCACTATACTCCCGGGATATTATAACTATGGTAATGGGTTGTGGAGCTCAATGTTGTCGATACAAGGAAGGATTTTGATTTCAGCCAACAAGAAAATGCAACACCAATGAAGTCACTTTTCGGACTCTCAATTTTCACCTGTATTCAACACAATGTGGGGTAAAAAATAGAAATCTCACCAATGAGGTAAGCGGGAAGAACCCGGTAGCGCATTCCATGGAGTGTTGATGATGACAAGATGCTTGCAAGTGCTTGGCTCACAATTTCAAATTGTAGCATTGTAGGTAACTCTCAAAGTGAAGAGAGTTTTTGGAAACGAGTCACCAACTACTTCAATGCGAATCGAAAATCTGAGCCACTAAGAAAATATAAAGCTACGAAATCACATTGGCATTGGTTGAGTCGGATGGTGAATGAGTTCAACCAATACTACAACAAATTGGTCGGCGAACATCATAGCGGGTGGAATGATGACCAGATCAAGCACCATGCACGTGAGTTATTTTACCAAAATAATAACAAACATTTTTTGCATAAACATGTGTGGGTGCTACTAAAAAATGATCTAAAATGGAAGGTAAGTACTCTATGGGCGTTCTTCAAAAAAAGATAAGGCCCGATGAAGCGAGCTTACACTTCTTCATCAAATGTGGATTCAAGTTTCACATCAATGGCGGTGAGATGCGAAGTTCGCCAGCTGTCAAAAAAGCATCAAAGAAAGGAAAGAAAAGCAAAAATCAGGGTGGTGAACGAGGAAAATTTGAGTAGGGAACTTGACCAAATCCGGAACTTGCTGAAACAGAAAAATGAAGAAAAATTGCAGGCCATGGAAAACTTGGCAAATCAGCTAGAAAGTTATAATTTTTGAAGTAATTACGAAATCTTACTCAAGGATACCACAGGCATGACCGAGCAATAGCTTTGAATCCATGAGCATATGTGCTCCATCCTAAAAGCCAAATATAATATTCCTTAGTTTAATTTTATTTTTATTTTGATATATGTAATTTTTATTTTACATCTGAAAGTGTTTAATTATTTATTTGTAATATTACTTATAATTTCATGTCATTATGTTATGTTGTTCTGAAATTTTAAGTTTCACTATTTTAAATTTATTATAAAAACTAGTAATTAGAAAACTAGCCGTTATAAATCTAGCCGTTGAAAAACTAGCCGCTACAAAATTAGCCGTTGGAAAACTAGCTGTTAGAAAATTAGCCGTTGGAAAACTAGCTGTTAGAAAATTATCTGTTGTAACACTAGCACTATATATATCTTGGTAAGACTCTATACATTTCTACCGAATACTCAACCGACTAAAAAATGTCTCAATTTCCTTATCCCTCGCTTATAGAAGAGATTAAAAAGTTTTTAGCCAATGAAATGATGGATGACACGAATGATCAAATTATGATGCTGCTAGAGCAATGGCAAACGCAGCACACATCCTCAAGTCGTAACATCCGTCCACACACTCGAAGATATTACAATCGAGAGCGTGGTATCGGACATGATCGACTTTTTAATGACTATTTCGCTGACAACTCAGTGTATCCTTCACACATATTCCGACGACGATTTCGAATGAGAAGGGAATTATTCCTTCGGATTGTGGAGTCGATTACCAATCATTCAGAATTTTTCCAAATGAGAGTTGATGCAACCGGCAAAAGGGGACTTTCTCCGCTTCAAAAAATCACAACAGCTATCCGACAGTTAGCATATGGAGCACCGACTAACCAATTGGATGAATACATAAGGATGGGTGAATCCACTGCAATCGAATGTTTGTTCGAATTTTGCCAATGCATGATCAATATTTTTAAGGCACAATACTTGAGAAGGCCTAATGCTATTGACGTTGAACGTTTACTTCAATTGCATTTCGAGCGCCATGGTTTCCCCGGCATGCTTGGCAGCATTGATTGCATGCATTGGCAATGGAGGAATTGCCCCGTGGCATGGAAAGGTCAATTTACACGAGGTGATAAAGGATCTCCTACAATAATGCTAGAAGTAGTTGCATCAGCTGACTTATGGATATGGCATGCATTTTTCAGCGTCGCAGGGTCTAACAATGACATTAATGTACTCAATCAATCTCCATTATTTAACGACGTGTTGCACGGATATAATCCTGATGTTCAATTTATGGTAAATGGCACACAGTATAGTAAAGGCTATTATCTAGCGGATGGCATATATCCGTGAATGGGGCAAATTGTTAAGAGTTTTACATCTCTAGAGATGCAAAGAGAATCAAGTTTAAGCAAATGCAGGGAGCAAGAAAAGACATCGAATGAGCTTTTGGAGTGCTCCAATCTCGTTGGGCTATTGTATGCGGTCTGCTCGATTTTGGCGTAGATCAAAATTGAAAGATATAATGTATACATGCATCATATTACATAATATGATTGTCGAAAATGAGGGAGGTGCAATAAGAAATTGGGATGAAGATGATGAACAAACAACGATCCCGGTGACTCAAGGTTCAGTCGAAAATTTTCAACATTACCTTCAAAGAAACGCGGAACTACGTGATCGGGAAGTACATCATCAACTTCGGTCTGATTTGGTCGAGCATATTTGGGAACGGTTTAGAGGCAATAACAATGAAAATTAGTATTTATTATATTATTATTTGTATTTTATTTAACTTTAATATTATGTCATGGAGTTAAGTTCACTAGATAGAATATTATTAATTAATAATGGATTATTATGATATTTTTCACATTTGAAGTGTCACGTATTTGTTTCACTTTGTGTAATTTTTTTAGAAAATACCAATGTATTATTTTGAAGGGCAAAAAAATATGTTATTAAAATCATAAATTAATATATTATCTTTAGCAAATACAAAATCTAAAAGGTAAAAAATAATGAAAGTCATTAATTTATTTTTAAAATTAATCACTTTTAAAATAATAAATTTATTTATTTACGAGATGTGAGTTATGCATTATCAAAATAAAAGATGGAAGAAAGTATAATAAAAGAGGGGATAATGGAATGTCGATATATGTGGACCATGCAATTATAACTCAGAAATAATCCATTGTGGGTGAGAGTATAATAAAAAGAAGGGATAGTGGAATGCTGATGTGGGATAGTGGAATGCTGATGTGGCATGTGAATTACACCCTAAATGGTGTAAACCATTGGAGATGCCCTTATTAGCAATGGCAAAAAACAAAATCTAAGGTTATTATATGCATGCGAGCAATTGACCATTTATCCTTTTACTTTTTTCTGGTTGATAGGATGTGAGAATGACGCCATGAACAGTACATATTCAGACTTATCTGTTGGAAAGTAATGAAGGAAGTTTCTTGCAATAACAAACATCACGAAATTTCACGTCACCAAGTATTAGCTTGATGATCGAACTACAGATATTTTAAAAAACTTTAGAGTCATTCTGATACATGAACCAGAAAAAACTGTGTTTCCATATAAAATTGTGACATTATCTTGTCCTCACACTTTTTTTTCTCTATACCCTACAACGTCATCCATTCAACCATTAAACACTATGATGAGGAAGGTTTGCGTCTCTCAAAAACATCTGACCAGAGCCAAGAACTTAGTTAAGGACTTATGGGGTGTTTGGTAAATAGGTTTCAACTCCCACTATGGGTTTCAAATTCAATTATACCCATATAACATATTTAGTTGGGATCAATGGGAATAAATTAATGGGAAGGATAGGCCTCTTCTATGGGTTTTTTGATTAACCACTTGTTACTAGGGAATCATTTTAGTTGCCCATTTTATTCTTCTTAAATCATCTTAATTACCATTTTATTCTCATTAAATGCAAAAATAAGAAAATAAAATGCTAATGTTTCAATAAATGAAAAGAAAAAGAAAAGAAAAAAAAGAAACAATGAAAAAGAAAAATAATAAATTATAAAATCCATTCCACATTAGCAAACATATTGTGGGTTTTTATCAAAACCCATTATTATTGACCACTCTATGATACCGATAGTGATAGTTATAGTAGAATTCGAACCAAACAGCTCCTTAGTACAGGATATATTATATACAGAGAGGTAATTATGACAAGTGCAATCAAGCAACAAGACGGATAAACCTTAGCAAGATCAAAAATTATATTAGGTTCGCAAAATCAAGAACTCTGCCCATTGAGTCCTACAGAAAATTTCACTCTATGCTTTTGCATAGGACAACAAAGATTTAGACTATTGCCAGAATCAACACCCTGGAAGAGCAAATTCAAGACATAACTAAAAAAATAGATAGAACATGTGTCTGAAACAAGATAAAACTACATAGGAAAATACATCAGATTAGTAGTAGTGATATTTGGTCATTTTTGGCTCTTATTTCACAGAATCTTCACGTGTGTCCCAGGTTGCTTTCTAAACTACAGCAAGCCCAATATTACACTCTAAGAAATTTTACTAATTCAATTCTCAAATCTCTGAGTGCCAATCAAAACCCACGAAGGCAATCCAAGAAATTAAAAGCGACAAGTAAAACTATAAGTCTGGCTTCAAACACAGTGCATAATATGATTAAAGAAAAAGAGTCCAAAAACTGACTATACAAAGTTCCATAAACTCAATGTTGTTGTTCAAGCCATAGAAAACCATAGTGGCATATATACAACAAGAACGCAATCAAGAGCAATACTTTTGACCACTTAGACCATACCCCATAATTCAATTAAGGAAAATAATAAAACAGAAGAAGAAGAGACAAGAAAAACTCAATTCATGGGCATGGATTACACTTACAAAAAAGGTATTCTTGAATAAGCCCAGTTGAAATTCTTGAAGAAACTTGCAAAAATTCAGAGGGAATTGAAGCTATGGGCTAGCAAGTGAACCAAGAAAAGGTTTAAAAAGGATACTTTTATTAAGTGGATGCTGACGGTGAAGCATAAAGGGTTTTGCTATGCCAGAGGAAGAATTTGACAGCTTCCAAAAACGACTTTTATGCAATGCAACATCTTTGCTTTGATGATGGTGATGATGATATAGTATACTACAATTAGTGGAAAGTGACTGGTTTTGAAGAACGGCTTAGGACTTTATTGAAACTGCCTCTTTCCATTCCCCCTGGTCAATAACTAGTCAACCAATAAATCTGTGACTAATCCATCCTGTTCGTACCCCAGACCTCATGGTTAAGTGGCGCAAGTCCCTTCCACTTGCATCAACATCCGCCGGTACTCCTCATTATTTAATTGGATCAAATTGTGCCATTGACATTTCAAATTGTCTCAATGAAGTACACTCCCCTGACAAAATGCACCCAAAAATTTGATTTCATTACGTCTGGTGTATATTTTATAATTACAAATTTAGACTAAATAATTGATTTTTAAGTAAACTGGGTCTATTCAGGTCGTTTTTCTTAGGTATAGTAATACATGTTTTTATTCAAATCACTAATTCAACTACAAAGGAAATTTTATCGTTCCATACAATAGAATCCAATTTATTTGATGTTGCACGATTAGTTTATCAAATTATAAAATTTGAAACCTTGAAGAGGCAGGCTGATTGGATAGAACACTGAAAGTGAAGTTGTGATTTTTGACGGTGCATTTTGTAATTAACCGAACTCTTTCTTTGAAGAGAAAATGGGAAAAAAGGATGAGAAAAATTAAAAGAAAAAGGACTTAGTCAACTATATGAAATTCTGGTCTGTGCTGTCCAATATCCAGTGGACACGTATTGAGAAGTAAAGAATAGAAGGATTGGCCAAGCTTGTACTTTATGTTATTGGGGAAGATTTATTTGCTGGCATCCAATTAAACAATCTTCAACTAGTTTCTTTGGCCATCTTATTTTCTTTTTCTTGTGAGGAGGGACATGACCTTTTTAATGCATATTTTGCTTTCATCATGTGTGAGTCATTGTGTTTGTTATGTTCTTTTCTTGTTTGATTTCCATTTTTCTCAAAAGGACATGATTGAAAAGTAATTGGCAGTCATGGGAATAGCTAAGCTAGATAGAATAGAGTGTCATATGAAGGAATAGCTAAGCAAGGAGTTTTTTTTTTTTTTTCTAATAAGAGAAAAAATTAAATGGGTTTAACTCCGATCACCACTATGGGGTAGGACATACCTTCAAGATTATAGATCATTTATAAAGATTTTTACAAATTACTCGTCAATACAGTCTTTATATTGATAGCAAAGAGTGTTGTATGAACAAAGTGCTATATAAATGGTGCTTGCCTACTTTAGAAGATTTAAAGGTTGTGTCCAAGATATACCTTCAGAGATATTACAATCGCATCTGACTTGAGACATTTTATAGTTTCAATAGAGAGTAATGATTTCTTCTTGTCAGAGAAGGGCTTCTTTTTAGTGAATTGAACTTCATATATTCGTTAGAATCCTTGAAGTTGGGTTATCTTAAGAGAAGTATATTGTGGAAATATATAACATAATAATTTGCGTGGCGTTCCAAATTGTATTTTTGTGGGAATCTAAGATAAGGTTGTGGCAAAGTCCATCTCGGCTAGTAGAATCGTATTTGTGAATCTCATTTGAAAAATTAGTTAGCTTTGTCGAAATTCAATGAAAGGAACGTCCAAATTCACATAATGCCAATGTATGGAAATTTAAAAGAGAATTAAATGTTTGTTTGGATTGCATTTTTGGAGAATTTTTAGGGGGAAAAATTACTGTAGCTCTCTTTGTAAGATCAAATATGATATATGTAAGATAAAAAGATAATTGAAAAATGCGCACACATACACACACACACACACATACAAAAACCTAAAACATTTTTCAGCAAAAACATGAAATCTAAACAAGGCCTTAGCTTTAATTGCAGAACAGCAGAAGAGTTATGATCGAGTAAAACAAGCAAAAGCTATGGGCAAGAAGAAGACTCCGACAAAAATTTATGAAAGTCCAAATGGTAAAGGGTAAAAGACAAAAAAACCCCATGTATTTAGGCTAATGTACAGAAAAGTCCCTTATAGTTTCAAATCGTACATTTTGCTATCGCATAGTTTGAACTAATGTATCTAACGTGTTTGAGCAGGAAAATAGTTTTTCAACACAAATTTTGACCTAATATGCCTACTTTGCCCCTCAAACCTTAATAAAACTCCAAATTGATCCCAATTTTGTAGAAAATAAGTTAGATTAAAAAACTGGAAAATATCAAATCAACAAAGCTTACAATTGTAATATTTTCTTAGAGGCTTTATTGTAAGAATTTAAAATAGAAAAATTAGGAAAATAGTAATACCTTTATATGGTGAAGAAAAATTGGGAACATAGTTGATACCTTTAAATTTAAAATTTAAAATTGTAATATTTTCTTAGTGTGTAATGTAAGGATTTAAAATAAAAATTTACAATTGCAATATTTTCTTAGATTGTTTATTGTAAGGATTTAAAATAAAAATTTCAATACAATTTTTATCTATATGGTGAAGAAAAATTAGAAAAATATTTGATAGCTTTAAAATTGAAAATTGTAATTGCAATATTTTCTTAGAGTGTGTATTGTAAGAATTTAAAATAAAAATTTCAACACTTTTTTTGTGTATATAGTGAAGAATAAATTAGGAAAATAGTTGATAATGTATTTATCAGGGTAAATCTATTATTTTATTCAAAACCATTATTTTCAATAGTTTCAATCCAGTTTTCACTTTAATTCAAACTATGAGGTACCCAAAAGTATGATTTGAAACCACAGTGAGTTTTTTTGTATATTAGTCTAACCACAGGGAGTTTTTCTATCATTAATCCAATAGTAAATTTTCACTTACAGCGCTAGTTGTTAACTGTCCTATAGCATAACTTCTCCACGATTTTAAAATATCCACTATGTTTACACTTTTACTCCTAAAATTAATCTGTGCATGTAAAGTATGATGTTTTACCATATTCCTTGCATAATAGGATATATGTTTAGTTGTATGCAAATTGCAAAATAACGAAATCACTAGATTCGAGATATCATAAGAATTAAACCACCGATGTAAATTTTGAAGAGAAAGGTTTTTTCTAAAAGAAAAAAAAATCAAAGAAAAAGATTTTGTCGATTTGACACCACATTTTTTGGAGATCTGCGAAATATGCCCATTTAAAAATTTTTATTACGTACAACCTAACCGACCACACCGTGCTGAAAAAGGTAATCACAAATGACACCGATGAGTGGGCCAGTAATAATAAATTAGGAGTTTGGGACCGACCAATGTGTTGACAATTTGGACCGCCGACGTTAGTCGAACGCACACGGACGTCGGCACATGCCCATGCAGAGGGTCCGGTTTTCACTTCTCATTATTCGTAATTTTTGTGGGATTCAATCGAAAAATTATACTACTAGAAATTACCAAGGCAGAATACCTTTTGGTCATAAATTTACTCGCTTACTAGCACGACAATCTAATATGTACTAGAATGATTTTGCTTCCGTTAAACAATAATTCAATACTAAGTGTACACACATATAGATACATATATATAGTGTGTGTGTATTCTGTTACTCAAACACTAATTTAACTTTGGATTCTTTATGTCTCTTAGGATGCATTTGATAAAACAGAGGTCTTAAAATTGAAATTTAAAATCTGAATCTATTAAGTGACTGAATTGTTAAGTACTAAATCTGATACATTTGAATGTATATTACATTAATAAGTGATAAGTGAATAACTTATCACTTTTCACCTAGAAATTTCAATGTTGTTTAATTAATTTAGATGTTTTATTTTTTGTTATCAAACGCATCTAAACGTATCAAGATCTGAACCCATTAAATTTAAGTGATGAATTGAGTTATCAAACAGGGGTTGTATGAGTAAATTTCCAAATAGTTAAGTGTTTATTATGTACAAAGGAGGGCTCTTAAAGTTCTCCCCATTCGGTGCATTTGATAAAACTGAAATCTAAAAACTAAAGTCTGAAATTTGAAATCTGAAATCTAAAATCATTAAATGATTGAATTATTAAGCACTAAATCTAATATATTTGAATGTGTATCACATTCAGTGATAAGCGAATAGTTTATCACTTATTTTTGGGAACAAGTTTTGTCTAAAAGATTCAGTAGCACTTAATTAATTTAGATGTTATATTTTTTGTTATGAAATGCATCTAAATGTGTTAATATCTGAATCTATTAATTTTAAATACTGAATTAGATTATCAAACAGGCTTTTAAGATTCGAATCCTGAACTTGATAGTTTAGGGTGGGAAAGGGCATGATGTAAAAAATTAAAGTGTTCATTATGTGTGTGCGCGCCCAAGTGGATCAGGGGGAACCGATGGAAACTAAACTACCATTAGATCAGAACAGTGTTTTATAGCACCTTTTAAACTTGAAAAGCACCTTTTAAACTTGAAAAGCCAGGAAAGCCAGGAAATCTTAGCAGAAGTGATGTTGACAGGGATCAAAACCTTGACCAACACACAAGTGAGGAATTTCAAGTTCCTTCTAGTTGCTATCAGACCAAGTTCTACTGATTACCACTGACAATTAGAAGGTGGGAAGGGTGGAAAAAAAAGGGTGTTCATTTTATATATATTTTGGATAATGTCCACCACTATTATACTTAAGAGTTCATTGTGTCCTTTTTTTTTGAGGTTGTTTTCCCCTTTTTTCCTTTCTTCTTTGCTTTAGTACGTTGTCTATTTCCTTGGTGTAATCTATAGTTTTCAAATTTTACTGTTCAATTCGTATAAGAGACTCAGTGTTTCACCAAAGACTTTAGCGAGCAATTAAAATTTATGTTGCTTGTAATTTTCCTCTTTCTTAAAAGATAGTCTGTTAAACAATTTCTGTTCGATACAGTTATTGATGAAAAAGTTTGTGGAAGATGAAAAGATTTATACAAGTTTATGCACCAATTTAAATAGATTTGGATGGTGAAAAGTTATAGAGGAAAATTCCAAATTTTCGAACATTTGTCCTATTATGACTATTGGGTTAAATAATGTCTGATGGTCAAGAAGATGGGTACTTGCCTCCTTGGGCACTTTAGCTTTCCAAAAATTAATTTTGTAATTAGTATTATTTTTTTTATTTAAATGACAGTTATTGTTAGTTGAATTGAATTTCAAAGACTGTTTGGTTTAATTAGTGTCCCCAAACAAAAAGGTATGGGTCCATTAAAGGCGTCTGTTCGTTGAAGGAGTATTATTTTTTGTTTATAAAAGGATGCTTTTAAATGACATACTCTATTATGGAGAGATGACTTGTCTGAACATTATAAATGAGAGTGCTTAGACATGGACTAACACACTATTTTTCATTCTTCTTCTTTTCAGATGTCATTCTAGGAAGAGTTTGTTTACTCTACTATGACTTTGTATTTCTCAGAGGGAATTGACGCATTCCTAATAGTAACATAATAGGGGTAAATTTCCTTAAGCCACGTCAAAGCCATAACCTATATCATGCAGTTTTGGTTATTTTTCTAACATTTTCCGACCAGGGGGCTAGCAGGTTGAATCATCCATATTATGTAAGGAACAAAAAAAGAAATACAAAACAATTGAGATTTTTCTTTCTAAATAAGATCTCAATTGCAGCAGCAGTTTTCTTACAAATGTGTACCAAGTTTGATTCATTTAATTCTAAAAGCCACGTAAACTAACCTTCTTGTTTATTCTCTTGCTTCTTCTTCAATTGTTTTGCAATTGTAGACACCAAATTTTTACTAATTTTTCACATTTTCCTAGAGTTTTATAGATTTAATTGATCATTTATTTTTCTACATGTAATGTGAATTTTTTTTTTCTTTCTCTTATTTAAGGGTTCATCAAAAAAAAATCAAGAGAAGGAAAATCAATCAAAATAATGAGTGGAAAATAATTTGGAGCCTCAAAATATTAGTATTTTCTCATTTTATTTTCGTTTTTGTTTTATTGTTTTATTTTTTGCTTTATTTGCTTTATTCTACTTTATTTTCTTTGTTTTTCAAAAAAAAAAAAAAACCAAAACCAACAATCATTTTTTCTTCAACAAATCCCTACCAAAACCCAACTAACAATCCACCTCCCATACCCTTTCTTGTCAAAAAAGTGCAAAAATCACATCAAAAATATTTTTTTCACCCGCTCCCTCCAACTCCCTATTTTTCTCTCGGTTCACACAACACATGCGAGACACAATTTTCACAAACAAAAAAATTAACCCACTCCCCAATTTTTCTCTACACTCTCTCTGCTCTCCCTCACTATCACACACAACTCACACAAAAACTCAAAAACAAGAAAACAGAACTCTCCCTTATTTGCTCTCTTGTCTCTCGGCTCTCTCACTCTCACACGGACACACTCTCAAACAAAAGAAAACCACCCACTTTCCCCAATTCCCCAACACACTCTCGGCTCTCACACACTCAACACACACAACAGACAAGCACACAATTCACAGACAAATTCCTCACAAAATCTCTCGGCCCTCACTCAACACACACACATGCAAGCAAAACAAAAAGAAAAGAAAAGAAAAGAAAAGAAAAGCAGAAAACGAAAAGAAAGAAGACAAAGAGGAAGCTGCTGCTACTGTCAGGGAACTTCAGCAAGAATCAAAACTCACGGAAATCTTGAAACAAGCATTGTAAGACTTCTCAAGCTTCTCCCCTTAAAATTCCAACATGAAAAGCATGTTCCATGGGATTATCTTTTTCCTCATTTGACGTGTATGTATCTGTGATTGATATTTAGACATTGAGGAATGGATTGTGGTTTGTTTTCCTGAATTCATGGCTTATTTATGTTAGCTATAAAGGCAAAAAGAATGGGTTTATATCATGCCTTTTATATGTTTGATAAAATGCCTTGATAAAAGACCGGATTTGATTCTTGTTAAATTGAGTCTTAGTTGCATTATAGAGTTCACAAGGATCGTTTAGACATAAATTTTGTGAATTTTGGTGCTGATTTGAGCTTTTTGAAAAATTTTGAAGTGGGCTGTAAATTACACGTTTGGGCACTTTTGGTGCATGTTTTGCAAAAAGTAAACCCGGAAATGAATTCTACGCGAAAAATCGAGTGGGGAGGTGTATTTTGGTGATTTTTGGTGACCGGTAAGTTCGTCGGCGACCGGCGGTCGACGACGCTCCACCGTCGGAATCTCCATGGCCGCCGGCGAGCTGCTGGTGCTGGTCTGGCTGCTGGAAGAATAAGAAGAAGAAGAAGGAGAAGAGGGGTTTGGGCCATTTCTTATTTTTGTTTCGGTTGTTTGGTTAGGCCATGTCATTTTCGGTTGGGCTTTACATTAGACTTTTGTTTAGTTTGTTTGGTTTGTTTCGTTGGGTTTTTATTATATTTTCGATTGGGTTTTCTTTCAACTTTTGTTTGGTTTTGTTTTGAGTTTATATTTAGGTTTTCGTTTATTTTATGTGGGTTTAGAGTTGGGTTTTTGTAATTGTTTCAGAATTAAAAGGCCCGCACTTTTCTTTGGGCCGAAGTGGTTAAGCCCAACTCTTAGAAAATTCCCAACCCATTTCTTTGGCCCATTAAACATAATTTATACATTGGCCCCTAACTTATTAATTAATTTCACTTCGGCCCTAAAACTTTTAAATTCTTTCACATAGGTCCTTATTTTAATTGCATTTTGGTCCCTTAATTTTTTTCCTTTTATTTTTGACCTCTCATCTTTTGAAAATTATATTTTTACCCCAAAAACTTTTTAATATGTGCAATTAGGTCCCTTATAATTTTTTTTTTTAATTATGAGTGTCTTTTTATTTAAATGCTCTCTTTACTTCTTAATCATGCATTTTATTTGTTATCTGAATATCTTTAGTTTTGTTTTTCACATTTATATAGCATAAATACAATAATAAAATTTTAGTTCATTTTTAGCATTGTCCTTGCATTTCATAGATATGGTGCCTTTATGTGTTTGTTCATGTTTTGAGTACTAGATAAGAAAGCTTGCATTTGTACTAGCTCACTACTTCGACGGGGAGGTACCACTATTACTTTTTAAATATGATTTATGTGTTTTTATGTGCTTCTACATGTTTTTTGTGATTATATGATTTATGTGTCACTTTTTATTTTTATTTATTTCTTTCGAGTTTCTCCACTTTTCTATGCTTATTTATTTGATTTAAGTTCTGCAATTATTTAAAGGGGTCTTTGAATACCCGAGGTGTAATAGATAGGTTATATATCTTCTTTTCTTTCTTTTTTTTATTTAGCGAAAATTGTAATTAGATAGGCAATGTAATAGATAATTTAAATAGATTTATTTTTCTCGCATTCCCCTCCTAGAATGTAGTTAGGTTCCCCGATGTAATAGATAAGTTTGTGTGTTTATGTGGCTTATTTATTATGTGTTTTACTTGCTTTCCTTAGGGTCTTGCATCTAGAAATCATGTTTATGTGTTATGTGATCTATATGCCCTTACGTGTTTATTTTATTTTAATTTATGCTTTATATGCTTATTTCTAATGATAAATGCATGACAACACCACACTAGTCCAACGCTAGTTGTGATTTTTCCTTTCATTTCCTCACTAGTCCAATGCTAGTGAGGACTCGTAGAAATGGGGTAGTCCAATGCTAAACCCTTAGGCTCCCCTTCACACATTAGATTCATGAGTTGTGTGTCATTTATATCATTTCATGCATATTTTTCATTTTTAGGATTTCTTTCTACATTCGTGTGTTAAACCCCTTATTATATCCCCTCATCCCCTTATGCGTAAAAATCATGACATTTAGAATTGCATTTCACGTAGTAATTTAGGAATTAGGTAGTTCATTTGCTTGTGTAGATTAGGTAGTGTCACCCTTCGAATATGGGGAATGAGCGAGTGTGGCTCTCTAGTCTTAGCATGCCGTTACCTCCTCCATTAGAAGAAAAATTAAATCACGAGTTTTCGTTCCCCGTACCCATCATGTTGCATCCCATTTTCTTTGATCACCTATATTTATGACATCTAATTTTTTGAGTCTCACTTTCACATAACTCGTGATGCCTTCGAAATTTCCTTTTTGGGTTTCGCAATTAATGCGATAATACAAATCTAATCTTGAAGAGATATTTTGTCCCTCCTGATTCTTTTTTTTTTTAGATTTAGATTTGCATCCATAATAGAAACATTCAAATGCAATAAGTCCGAGGGTTATTTTGGAAAATTTTGATTAAACCTCACAACTAACTTGGATTAGGTTGAAAGGATGACTTAGGTTTGAACCTTTGCCTTCACTTTCTTCAATCGTGACTCCTGAACCTTTTTCTCTAGTTTTTTCAAAGACCTGGAGTTGTCTAAAAAAGGTTTTTATCTTGTTTTATTTTTTCTAAAATTTTTCTGGTGATTTGGTACATCAAAACTCACTACCAAGTGGCGACTCTCTTTTTTCATAAAAACCCCTTTTCTTAGACTATTTTCTTGGGTTTCAATTGTTGCATTTAAAGTCTCATTTTGGCCCTTTTGTTTTGTTAAAAAATCAAAACTCATTTTTTTCATAAACATTATTATTTCCCTTCTTTCTTTCCTTTTTTCTAAAATTGGGGCGCGGCAGCAATAATATAACTGAAGCAACATCATGACTCATGTGGTCAGGTCTGGTGGAATTTTATTACAGTCAAGTGGGATGTATCCCATGTTTTTAAACTCGGACCGGACTGGCCGGTCCGACCGGTTGAACAGAGAACCGGCTAGGCATCCGATTCAAGTCATCCTTAAAAACCTAAAATTCAAAATCCAGTCAAAACTCGGGTTTGATCGAATCTGACCGGTTGACCGGGTTTGTCTATTTGACCTTTTTTTTTTTTTTGACCTTTAACCCATCATATCCTTTCAAATTCACTTTTTAAGTTTTAGTAAATATGCTTTAACCTCTCATTATTTTAATAAAGTGTAAAATTAATCCAATACATTTTTAAGTTACATATCTACCTATATTTATATTCTTTAAGTCAATTTTGTGATTAAATTAAAATTCTCAAATTTGTATATAAAGTCATAAATCACCAATTTAAGAAAAATTGTTATATATATAAAGTTGAAAACTACCAATTTGAGGGAATTTTTATATACTATTTTTTAAGGAAATTTTTTTATATACTATTTTGATTATATATTATTAATATATATTTATGACATATTTATGACATCATCCGATTCGATCCCCGGTCGAATCCAATCGGACCCATCGACCCCTGACCCCTGAGCTCAGTCGATTTGATTTCCGGTTCAAGTCTGAAAACATAGGATGTATCACCATGAATTTGTGGAGAATGGACCAAAATATTATAAGATTACTAGTTCTACAACTCATCCATCTGGGAAAGTCCCCAATCAACGTGCAATCCAGATGGTCAGAAGACCTACCAACATTTTACTATTTTTGCAGGTGGTTTCCAGTTTTCCCCACCAGATGCAAAACTTCAGGCAGCACTCAAGAGTCCCCCACCCCAACCCAAACAGAGAAACCTACTAGATAGGGCTGCAAGTCCATCAAATCATCATTCATGCCTACTATATATTTTTGGAACAGACAGATAAGACCATCCAACTTAATTCTATTGCTGCTCATATTTTCAACACTGTTACCTTTGTGTGTATGAAGTAATTCCATCAATTAAAATATCGATGAGATAATTTTAATCAATTGACTCATGTGAGAGAGATCCATTGTTTACCTTTAGATGTCATTTATATCTTTTTAAATTTTTTTTTCCAGTAGGAAAGGAAAAGGGAAAGTGAAAGGGTGTGACTTAAGAAGTGAGAGTGGAATGGAGATTTAAACTCAAATATCTAATTTTTGAGATTTCAAATTTAACCATTAGATTAGATTAGATATCATTTAATTTGACGAGTTAAATTCATCACTGGATATTAGAGCAACATTAAATGGTTTGTTACATTAATTTACTTCTGAAGCATCAATATATAGAGATTCTCTTCTACAAGAAACTTGATCTTTATTACGAATTCAAAGGATTCATAATTTAAACACCAAAATGTTGAACCTCAGCATATGCTTCGACCTCTCGACTTGGATGCTCATGCTGTTGTTTGCATTATCAATATCGGTGTCTCGCACAACCTTCATGAATTTACTTTGATTGTGAGTAACGAGATTAATTGTACCCTCTTAGAGCATACAATTCCTTCACTAGACTCCCGAAGGTCTAATCAAACGTGAACGTTACTTGTACATCATACGTTATACGCATGAAGGAAAATCTAAGAGGGAATCACAGATCATTCCCTTTGGAAGAACAATTTCAATTAAGGCGAGAGTCCCTGTGGTTGTGTTTTCACCTACTACGGTGGTAATTTCATATGGAGAAGTTGGACAAAATTTTCAAGGCAGCCTTATATCTTGGACACAAGCGACATCAATCTCAAATTCAATGTAACTGGTGCTTTTCGACGAAATAATGACGTAAAAAGTTGGGTGTACCTCGACCCTCATGTAAAGTGGCCACAATCCTAGGCAAAAGAACTCTATTGAAGAGTCAACTTCGCTTGGTTTAGGGGCTATAAGCGAATTGAACTAGAAATCAAAATTAATTTGTGAAACTAAATTTAATAATAAATACTCCTAATTGTTTTAAAATTTTACACGTTGAATCTTCATTTTTTTTTCTTTTGATAATAAAACTAAACTTCATTAAAGTAAATCTGCATTTGCAGCATACAAAATCTCTTTGGGGAAGCTTACAAACCAAACATGACTGGATCTCTCAAGTGACAAAGACAACTGAGATGATAAATGAGCAAGGAATTTGTTCTTCCTTCTTACATGTGAAACCCATATAAAACAAAAGTCCCTCAGCATATCTCTAATACAAGTGCTCAAGTTAGCTAACACAGATAAATCAGGACATTTACAATTTATTCTCTGAACAATGTCTAAGGCATCTCCTTCTATAATTAGGTGAGAAATACCAAAATCCTTGGCAAGTTGTAGAGCTTTAATAAAGCCAAACATTCCACGTGCTCGCATTAAGGGCCTCGAATTCTTTCAGCCATTAAAACTTTCACTGGTCCTTGATACCCTCTCAACACAACTCCAATTCCAGCACCATTATCAGAAAAGGCTCCATCCGCGTTTAATTATAGAATACCTTCTTTGGAGCTATGCGCCTATTCATACTATCAGTTTTTGATGACTCAGCTTTGCAGTGTAAATTCCAATACTCCTGCAAGAATTCTAATACATATTCACCAACTTTGACCGCATCTCTTACTTTTCCTTCAAATATCGATTCATTCCTGCATCTCCAGCGGCTTTGGTTGTCTAGTCCTCTCTACATACCTTGGGAAAACTTCAATCAAAACTATGTGTTTATCGTTTACACCTCACACCCACAGCTCCTGCAACTTTTATTTTGAGTTCTTGTTCTAGCATTTAAATTATGTCCAGTGGGCAAAATACCTGAGCATGCCGTCCACACGAAGACTTTGACCTTCGGGGGAGGTACATTTATTATTTAGATGCCATAATCCATTCCACAATTTCTTTTCCTTACTCGTCAATGATGATCCTTCTTCACCATTTTCCAACTTTTTAGAGTTTCTTGCCAAATGATATGCCGATTTAACACCAAATATTCCATTCCTTGAATAATGCCACACCAGCTGATCACATGGCCAATATGGTGACAAAGAAATTTTCACAATGAGCTCCACTTCATGTTTCAGAAACAAGGCATTGAGGAGATGCATTTTCCACCTTCCTGATTCAAAATCAATGAGATCTCTTACCCTTACCTCAGGGCTCTGGCCATAAATTCTTGGAATGTGAGCTACTCTAAATGATGTTGGAACGGTTTCCATGGATCGTCCCAAATGTGAATGGCATCACCATTTCCTACTCTCCGAAGATTCCTTTTACTAGCTAGCTTCCTTCCTCCAATATGTGCTTCTCCATAAGTAGGAAAGATTTGAGAGAATCTGAATTTTTAATGAATCTCCATCCCTGTTTTGCTAAGAGTGCGAGGTTGAAAGATTTCATATCCCTGAAGCCCATGCCATCCTGTGCCTTTGGTTTGCACAAAATTTCCCACTTCACCAGCACATTTTCTTCTCCTCACCGACCCTTACCCTGAAACTCCTTAGTAGAGCTGTGATATTGTCAAATAAGGTTTTTGTGAGCCGGAAACAAGACATAATGTATGTTGGAATAGCTTGAACCACCGATTTCATTTAACACTTCTTTTCCAGCTCGTGATAAGATTTTCTCTCCTTCCAACCTTCGAGTTTACACACTCATCACTCGACAAAGAATAATCTGTCATCAGCAAAAAAGATGGGAATTCGAAGGACCTCCATTGCCCAATTTTATTCAGTTCGAAAGGAAGGCCTGTCCTTCAATTTTCGATAAGAGATGAAAGTCCCTCAAGACAAAAATAAATAAGTAAGGCGATAAAGGGTCGCCTTGCCTTAGACCTCTCCTGGATTTTTGAGACAATCAGATTGGTCCCCATTAGTTAAAATTGAGAAAGAAATTGACCTCACACATTCCATTACCATTCTGCTCCATTTCATTGGGAACCCCGTAGCATTAAACATCTCGAAAATCCCATTCTAATCTATCATGTGCTTTGTGTTGGAATGTATGCCCAAAAACAATTGACTTGTTGAAATACATTCCTAATTAAAGTTTTTGTATTTTATGAACTTCCAATTTTTTTCTGTTTAATATATGATATAACTGGTAAAAGTCCTTAGAATATTTATTAATGTGATGATAGTCACAAGAGTTCGACTATGAGATATCAATCACATTTATAATAAATATTCTTAAATGTCCTAGTCATAGTATTAATGAGACAGACATCATTAATACAGAGACTAGTACAGTTAGCCCCTACTTAATGTAAGTAGTGGTTGTTCTCATCAACCATGGTATAGGGATACCTAGGCTAATGTGTAGATGAATTATAGAATAATAATTCATTGGAGTGATCCACTTGAGATCCCATTAGGATATTTAGTGCCAATGGTTGAATCTCTTATGGGAAATTGTGTAAGTGATCCTAGACTTGAGATCACCATAGTATCTTGAGTGTGAATCACTACCTTTTGATTCTATTTCTTGTTACTCACCGGGTGACTTAAAGAATAGAAATTGGGGGTAGTGTGAAGCATGGAAAGATAGTGAGTGATGACTCAGCTTTGCAGTGTAAATTCCAATACTCCTGCAAGAATTCTAATGCATATTCACCAACTTTGACCGCATCTCTTACTTTTCCTTCAAATATCGATTCATTCCTGCATCTCCAGCGGCTTTGGTTGTCTAGTCCTCTCTACATACCTTGGGAAAACTCGCAATCAAAAACTATGTGTTTATCTTTACACCTCACACCCACTGACTCACGCAACTTTTATTTTGAGTTCTTGTTCTAGCATTTAAATTATGTCCATTGGGCAAAATACACGAGCATGCCGTCCACACGAAGACTTTGACCTTCGGGGGAACATTTATTATTTAGATGCCATAATCCATTCCAAAATTTCTGTTCCTTACTCGTCAATGATGATCCTTCTTCACCATTTTCCAACATTTTAGAGTTTCTTGCCAAATGATATGCTGATTTAACACCAAATATTCCATTCCTTGAATAATGCCACACCAACTGATCACATGGCCAATATGGTGACAAAGAAATTTTCACAATGAGCTCCACTTCATGTTTCAGAAACAAGGCATTGAGGAGATGCATTTTCCACCTTCCTGATTCAAAATCAATGAGATCTCTTACCCTTACCTCAGGGCTCTGGCCATAAATTCCTGGAATGCTGAGCTACTCTAAATGATGTTGGAACCGGTTTCCATGGATCGTCCCAAATGTGAATGGCATCACCATTTCCTACTCTCCAGAAGATTCCTTTTACTAGCTAGCTTCCTTCCCTCCAATATGTGCTTCTCCATAAGTAGGAAAGATTTGAGAGAATCTGAATTTTTAATGAATCTCCATCCCTGTTTTGCTAAGAGTGCCAGGTTGAAAGATTTCATATCCACAAAGCCCATGCCATCCCAGTGCCTTTGGTTTGCACAAAATTTCCCACTTCAGACATTTTCTTCTCCTCACCCTTTCGACCCACCGAAACTCCTTAGTAGAGGCGTGATATTGTCAAATAAGGTTTTTGTGAGCCGGAAACAAGACATAATGTATGTTGGAATAGCTTGAACCACCGATTTCATTTAACACTTCTTTTCCAGCTCGTGATAAGATTTTCTCTCCTTCCAACCTTCGAGTTTACACCAGCTCATCAGCTCTGACAAAGAATAATCTCATCAGCAAAAAAGATGGGAATTCGAAGGACCTCCATTGCCAATTTTATTCGTTCGAAGGAAGGCCCTGTCCTTCCAATTTTCTGATAAGAGATGAAAGTCCCTCAGCACAAAAAATAAATAAGTAAGGCGATAAAGGGTCGCCTTGCCTTGAGACCTCTCTCGGATTTTGAGACAATCAGATTGGTCCCCATTAGTTAAAATTGAGAAAGAAATTGACCTCACACATTCCATTACCATTCTGCTCCATTTCATTGGGAACCCCGTAGCATTAAACATCTCGAAAATCCCATTCTATTCTATCATGTGCTTTGTGTTGGAATGTATGCCCAAAAACAATTGACTTGTTGAAATACATTCCTAATTAAAGTTTTTGTATTTTATGAACTTCCAATTTTTTACATTTAATATATGATATAAGCTGGTAAAGTCCTTAGAATATTTATTAATGTGATGATAGTCACAAGAGTTCGACTATGAGATATCAATCACATTTATAATAAATATTCTTAAATGTCCCTAGTCATAGTATTAATGAGACAGGACATCATTAATACGGACAGACTAGTACACAGTTAGCCCCTACTTAATGTAAGTAGTGGTTGTTCTCGTCAATCATGGTATAGGGATACCTAGACTAATGTGTAGATGAATTATAGAATAATAATTCATTGGAGTAATCCACACAGAGATCCCATTAGGATATTTAGTGCCAATGGTTGAATCTCTTATGGGAAATTGTGTAAGTGATCCTAGACTTGATATCACCATAGTATCTTGAGTGTGAATCACTACCTTTTGATTCTATTTCTTGTTACTCACCAGGAGTGACTTAAAGAATAGAAATTGGGGGTAGTGTGAAGCATGAAAAGATAGTGAGTGATGACTCAGCTTTGCAGTGTAAATTCCAATACTCCTGCAAGAATTCTAATGCATATTCACCAACTTTGACCGCATCTCTTACTTTTCCTTCAAATATTGGTTCATTCCTGCATCTCCAGCGGCTTTGGTTGTCTAGTCCTCTCTACATACCTTGGGAAAACTCGCAATCAAAAACTATGTGTTTATCTGTTTACACCTCACACCCACAGCTCCTGCAACTTTTATTTTGAGTTCTTGTTCTAGCATTTAAATTATGTCCAGTGGGCAAAATACCTGAGCATGCCGTCCACACGAAGACTTTGACCTTCGGGGGAACATTTATTATTTAGATGCCATAATCCATTCCAAAATTTCTTTTCCTTACTCGTCAATGATGATCCTTCTTCACCATTTTCCAACTTTTTAGAGTTTCTTGCCAAATGATATGCTGATTTAACACCAAATATTCCATTCCTTGAATAATGCCACACCAACTGATCACATGGCCAATATGGTGAATTTTCACAATGAGCTCCACTTCATGTTTCAGAAACAAGGCATTGAGGAGATTCATTTTCCACCTTCCTGATTCAAAATCAATGAGATCTCTTACCCCTTACCTCGGGCTCGGCCATAAATTCTGAATCTTTGAGCTACTCTAAATGATGTTGGAACCGGTTTCCATGGATCGTCCCAAATGTGAATGGCATCACCATTTCCTACTCTCCACAAGATTCCTTTTACTAGCTAGCTTCCTTCCCTCCAATATGTGCTTCTCCATAAGTAGGAAAGATTTGAGAGAATCTGAATTTTTAATGAATCTCCATCCCTGTTTTGCTAAGAGTGCCAGGTTGAAAGATTTCATATCCCTGAAGCCCATGCCATCCTGTGCCTTTGGTTTGCACAAAATTTCCCACTTCAGCCAGCACATTTTCTTCTCCTCACCCTTCTGACCCCACCAGAAACTCCTTAGTAGAGCTGTGATATTGTCAAATAAGGTTTTTGTGAGCCGGAAACAAGACATAATGTATGTTGGAATAGCTTGAACCACCGATTTCATTTAACACTTCTTTTCCAGCTCGTGATAAGATTTTCTCTCCTTCCAACCTTCGAGTTTACACCAGCTCATCAGCTCTGACAAAGAATAATCTGTCATCAGCAAAAAAGATGGGAATTCGAAGGACCTCCATTGCCCAATTTTATTCCGTTCCGAAAGGAAGGCCCTGTCCTTCCAATTTTCTGATAAGAGATGAAAGTCCCTCAGCACAAAAAATAAATAAGTAAGGCGATAAAGGGTCGCCTTGCCTTAGACCTCTCCTGGATTTTTGAGACAATCAGATTGGTCCCCATTAGTTAAAATTGAGAAAGAAATTGACCTCACACATTCCATTACCATTCTGCTCCATTTAATTGGGAACCCCGTAGCATTAAACATCTCGAAAATCCCATTCTATTCTATCATGTGCTTTGTGTTGGAATGTATGCCCAAAAACAATTGACTTGTTGAAATACATTCCTAATTAAAGTTTTTGTATTTTATGAACTTCCAATTTTTTTCTGTTTAATATATGATATAACTGGTAAAAGTCCTTAGAATATTTATTAATGTGATGATAGTCACAAGAGTTGCTGACTATGAGATATCAATCACATTTATAATAAATATTCTTAAATGTCCCTAGTCATAGTATTAATGAGACAGGACATCATTAATACGGACAGACTAGTACACAGTTAGCCCCTACTTAATGTAAGTAGTGGTTGTTCTCGTCAATCATGGTATAGGGATACCTAGACTAATGTGTAGATGAATTATAGAATAATAATTCATTGGAGTAATCCACACAGAGATCCCATTAGGATATTTAGTGCCAATGGTTGAATCTCTTATGGGAAATTGTGTAAGTGATCCTAGACTTGAGATCACCATAGTATCTTGAGTGTGAATCACTACCTTTTGATTCTATTTCTTGTTACTCACCAGGAGTGACTTAAAGAATAGAAATTGGGGGTAGTGTGAAGCATGGAAAGATAGTGAGTGATGACTCAGCTTTGCAGTGTAAATTCCAATACTCCTGCAAGAATTCTAATGCATATTCACCAACTTTGACCGCATCTCTTACTTTTCCTTCAAATATCGATTCATTCCTGCATCTCCAGCGGCTTTGGTTGTCTAGTCCTCTCTACATACCTTGGGAAAACTCGCAATCAAAAACTATGTGTTTATCTGTTTACACCTCACACCCACAGCTCCTGCAACTTTTATTTTGAGTTCTTGTTCTAGCATTTAAATTATGTCCAGTGGGCAAAATACCTGAGCATGCCGTCCACACGAAGACTTTGACCTTCGGGGGAACATTTATTATTTAGATGCCATAATCCATTCCACAATTTCTTTTCCTTACTCGTCAATGATGATCCTTCTTCACCATTTTCCAACTTTTTAGAGTTTCTTGCCAAATGATATGCTGATTTAACACCAAATATTCCATTCCTTGAATAATGCCACACCAACTGATCACATGGCCAATATGGTGACAAAGAAATTTTCACAATGAGCTCCACTTCATGTTTCAGAAACAAGGCATTGAGGAGATGCATTTTCCACCTTCCTGATTCAAAATCAATGAGATCTCTTACCCTTACCTCAGGGCTCTGGCCATAAATTCTTGGAATGCTGAACTACTCTAAATGATGTTGGAACCGGTTTCCATGGATCGTCCCAAATGTGAATGGCATCACCATTTCCTACTCTCCACAAGATTCCTTTTACTAGCTAGCTTCCTTCCCTCCAATATGTGCTTCTCCATAAGTAGGAAAGATTTGAGAGAATCTGAATTTTTAATGAATCTCCATCCCTGTTTTGCTAAGAGTGCCAGGTTGAAAGATTTCATATCCCTGAAGCCCATGCCATCCTGTGCCTTTGGTTTGCACAAAATTTCCCACTTCAGCCAGCACATTTTCTTCTCCTCACCCCGACCCCCACCGAAACTCCTTAGTAGAGTGTGATATTGTCAAATAAGGTTTTGTGTGCGGAAACAAGACATAATGTATGTTGGAATAGCTTGAACCACGATTTCATTTAACACTTCTTTTCCAGCTCGTGATAAGATTTTCTCTCCTTCCAACCTTCGAGTTTACTTGACTCATCACCGACAAAGAATAATCTGTCATCAGCAAAAAGATGGGAATTCGAAGGACCTCCATTGCCCAATTTTATTCCGTTCGAAGGAAGGCCACATCCTTCAATTTTCGATAAGAGATGAAAGTCCCTCGACACAAAAATAAATAAGTAAAGGCATAAGGGTCGCCTTGCCTTAGACCTCTCCGGATTTTTGAGACAATCGAGTTGGTCCCCATTAGTTAAAATTGAGAAAGAAATTGACCTCACATTCCATTACCATTCGCTCCATTTCATTGGGAACCCGTAGCATTAAACATCTCGAAAATCCCATTCTATTCTATCATGTGCTTTGTGTTGGAATGTATGCCCAAAAACAATTGACTTGTTGAAATACATTCCTAATTAAAGTTTTGTATTTTATGAACTTCCAATTTTTTTCTTTAATATATGATATAGCGGTAAAGTCCTTAGAATATTTATTAATGTGATGATAGTCACAAGAGTTCGACTATGAGATATCAATCACATTTATAATAAATATTCTTAAATGTCCTAGTCATAGTATTAATGAGACGGACATCATTAATCTGAGACGGAACTAGTACGATTAGCCCCTACTTAATGTAAGTAGTGGTTGTTCTCATCAACCATGGTATTGGGATACCTAGGCTAATGTGTAGATGAATTATAGAATAATAATTCATTGGAGTGATCCACACAGAGATCCCATTAGGATATTTAGTGCCAATGGTTGAATCTCTTATGGGAAATTGTGTAAGTGATCCTAGACTTGAGATCACCATAGTATCTTGAGTGTGAATCACTACCTTTTGATTCTATTTCTTGTTACTCACCAAGAGTGACTTAAAGAATAGAAATTGGGGGTAGTGTGAAGCATGGAAAGATAGTGAGTGATCAAGAGAGGATTCACCACTCCAATAGTGGGAGCTGATATCCAGAGGCCACTGGTTGGAATGTAACCTTAGTATTCGACTACATTAGATTAATTGAAGAGTGTCTTCAAGTTAATCTAATCTAAGGTTAATTCGAACTAGAAAATTAATTAGTCATTAAGGGAATTGGCACTTGTTCCTTATTCCCTGACTAATTGGATATCAATGGTGAAAGGATAATAATTACGGTAATTTTCCATGGAAAGGTTAGGTCGAATTTCCCTTGACCAATTCCGAATACCTGGGTAGTTGTGATGTGTTGCTAGACACCGCTCACAATTTATAATTATGAATGATTAATTATTGTAATTAATGATAAAATAAAAGTGTTTATTTTATCTAATTCTTTTAAGAATTATAATTCATAATTATTACCAATTTGGGACCTATTGGATCACACGCATAGGGTGGGTTACGGATTAAATTGTGTCCAAGTAGGGACTTGGAAATAAATACGGGGTTTAATTATAAAGATAAATAAATTGGGGTCATCGGCGGATAAGATAAAGTTAGCTTTTATTTGTCGATAAGGTAGGAGGATAAGAGGAGATCGAGATGTTACGGTGGTTTGATTTTTGAATCAAACCACCGACTATCCTCTCTCCTTTCTCCTCTTCTTTCTCTCTCTCTGTATTGGATGTTACGATGGGAGAGAGATGAGACTTGGATAGTCGAACGGAAAAATTCTCTCCAGAGAAAACTAACGTAGAGAAACAAACACTGCGATACCCAGGTGTGAGTGAAGGCTAGCACCTCCCATTCTCACACACACACACACACATCGTGAGGCGGTCAACAAGTGATCCGAAGCACTCTCGGCGTGGATTGCGGGGAGGCGTGGATATCCGGATCAGCTCGCGCACAAGGGTCATCTCACCTTCTCGACGAGCGGAGGCATCTACCTGGATTAAGGTAATCCTTCAACCCCTGAGAAGTCATATAGAACCTAGAGTGAATCCCGGTCAGAGGTAAATTTTTTTAATTTTTTCCTACTATCCCATTCTCCTAACACTTTGCTCACGAAGACACGTTGAATCTTCACATGTAGTGTCAAATCTAGTTTCGGTCGAATTTAAATACAGGTCAGATACAACTAAAATCAAAGATAATATAATAAAATTTCAGTAATTTTAGTATTTCATTCTTACAAAAGCTTTTTTTTAATTTTTTTAAAGTGAAAGATTTTGAACCCAAAATCTGCTACTTGGTTCACGAGGCAGTATGGTGCTGAAACAGATATTTAAAAACTTGATGTTTTACTTCAATTAACTTCTAGCTCAAGAAGTTGATGTCATCCACAAATTATAGGCAGGTAAAATAATTCGGTACTAGCGGCTTATTGATGCCTGCCAATCTTACTAGTGGTTTATGTGAATTCAATATAAAACCCATCCTTAATGCTTATAATTCAAATTGTAGGACCACTTCTACATTCAAATATACATTGTCACACTACCAATTTGTGCCCTGGTGTGTATAAGGCTATAAGCAAGTCCCTATAGTAGGCCTTTCTGTGCTTAAAATCATGCCTATTCACGAGCCAAATCATTGGGATTGGATGTTCAAAACTCTAGAAATTTGCCAACGTCTAACAATTATGTTCCATGAAAGCAGTTCAATTAACGGTCTTAATTTCAAATTTACCGAGCCCCACATCATATTTTCAACAGTATAAAAGCAACTAAAAGCTAGATATGGAATTGCCTAGCTAGTACTTCACGTACGCAAGGCAAATGCAACAACAGTGCTCCTTATGAGATGTGCTCTGTCCTCTCAAAGACAAGGAACCAGATAAAGGTGTGTTCCTTTCTACCATTGCTGCAACCTTCGCCTTAAAAAACTGTGTCTCCCCAGCTGCTGTGAGCATTCAAGTTTCAGGCTCAACCTGGATATTGAGACCCGGTGGAGCCACTACTTCTGCTATGTATCTTGACTGGGACGAACCAACGTTCTCTACTGTTCTATAAAACTCAACACTGATGGGTGTAGATGGTGGCACAGGAACAGAAAAACTAGGCAAATTGAGATCAGTACTTGATTGGTTTTTGGCACAAGTGATGTTGTCACCAGTTATGTGTTTCAACATCGATGCATCGTTTTTCATGTAACAAGTAAGAAGATTTTCTTTGATTTTAAATTTCGGTATTCTGGGTTAAAATTAAGCTACTGACTCTTTTTCAAATGTACGAAAATGTCAGTAAAATTATTGGAGCAAGGAGCTATCGAGCCCGAAAAGTTCAACCAGGAGGAGTTGTTGCATCTCCGTTCGATACAGAAGGTCCTGGGATGCACACGGCATCTGCTGCAGCAGGCAACTCGGCTGCTGAGGCAAACCTACTGGGTTTCGGCTCAGGATCAGCTGCTAGAGGAGGGGTTCCTTCAGCAAGCATTGCTGTATACAAAGTTTGCTGGACTGATGCCGGCGACCATGAGATTGTTAGAGCTTTTGATGATGCTACGTCTGATGGGGAGGACTTAATTTCCGTATCAATTGGAGGAATGTATCCTCTTTCTTATTTCATGGATTCAATAGCGATAGGAGCTTTTCATGCTATGCAAAATGGTATACTCACCTCTGCTCCAGCTGGAAATTAAGCCCAGGATGCATTTTCTGTTCCCAGTGTGGCACCTTGGCTTCTCTCAGTTGCTGCTATTACCATAAACCGTAATTTCAGAGCCAATGTGCTTCTTGGGAACAATATGTTATTTGAGGTACAATTAGAAAACTATAAACACAAGCTTAATTTGTTACATTTAGAATAGATTTTTAATTATCCTATTCAATTTGTTTTCCATTAGTCATCTGCCACACTAGGAAATTTAGTTTTACTCTGCGTCTTAAAGTTGCTTCTAATCGCTAGCTGCTAAAAATGCAGATTTTGCAGCATAGAAAACTCTCATTGGATAGAAACATGGTTGAGGGAAAGATAGTAATATGCGAGCAAAATATTGTAGGAGACGTAGTAGCAGAAGCAGGTGGCTTCGGAACCATCATGCTGGTTCCCAGTCTCGATGACAACATCACTTGTTCCAAAAACCAATCGAGTACTGATCTCAATTTGCTTAGTTTTTCTTTTCCTGTGCCACCATCTACACTCATTAGTGTTGAGTTTTGTAGAACAGTAAAGAACATTGGTTCACCCCAGTCAAAATACATAGCAAAAGTAGTGGCTCCACGGGGTCTCAATAGCCAGGTTGAACCTGAAACTTCAATGTTCACAGCAGTTGGGGAGACAATCTTTTAAGGCGAAGGTTGGAGCAATGATGGAAGGGAACACAGCTTTATCTAGTTCCTTGTCTTGGGATGATGGAGCACATCTCATAAGGAGCCTCGTTGTTGCATTTGCCCTGGGTACATGAAGTACTAGCTAGGCAATTTCATATCTAGTTTTTAGTTGCTTTTAAATTATTGAAATATGATGTGGCTAGGTAAATTTGACATTAAGACTCCGTTAATTGAACTGTTTTCATGGAATATAATTGTTAGAATTGGCAAACTTATAGAGTTTGATAATCTAATCCCACTGATTTGGCTCCTGAATAGGCATGGTTTTGAGCACAGAAAAAACCTACTATAGGGACTTGCTTATAGCCTTGGACTTGCTCAGTCCAGATGACAATCAGAAATGGAAAAATCTGAGCTTAGAAGTTTTATTTCCAATGTGATCCATTTGAAGATGTAACATTATCCTCGGCAACTAAAAAATGGCAATTAACGCTGTACCAGGATGAGATATTGTTTTTCTTTCTCGATCTCTAACCATATCTTAATTCAAAGCTCTGTTAGGATCTGACACTTTACAAAGCGAATATTGCAGCGTTTGAATCCTCATCCACCTACTTGCATGAAGGAGATGAAAAGAGAACAAGGAGAGCTATATTCCTCTTATAGAGAAATCAAATAACCGGCTTGGAATTTTTGTACATGCAAAGCCATTTCCTGAGTTCAATTTACATTCTCGGTCTTCCTGTATCCGTGCATTTCTTCACATTGGCACAGTGGGAAAAGAAAAATCTGTCTGTCTTCTTGATGATCAATAATACGACAAGGTAGGAAGTGCCACTTAATGTAAAAAGAAGCTCTATTTGCAGAGTCTTTATTACTCAGCAACTCAAAATGGGGAACAATAAAGTTGTATATGTGCAGTGAAGTACATCTCGATTGTTGGACCTGTTGAAGGAAGCATATACCTTGCTCAAATGGGCATCATACCCTTCAAGCAGCAATAAAGTGAAAAACAGCAGGTTTAAACAAGCAAGCTCAATTAAATGGACATGCAAGTAGAATAATAAACTTCACATTCATTGAGGGTTTTGATCTGAGAGCAGAAATGAGAAGAGCAGTTCATTCCAAACATCAGGTACTCCAAGTAGCTACAATCAGGTGCCGATGGATTGTCACTCCAAGTCCCCACATGTGCATCACTTCTAAATGTCCCCATGGGAGTTACATGCACCACTGTAACAGGAATTGATGTATTCTTAGCAACATCAATTATGACATCAGAAAATGGGTGCTTGTCCCTGCTGTTAACTTTTGACATGGGCTGCTGTGTTAATTTGCAATGCTGTTGAGATGCACTACAGAAACAGATACAAGCATCAATACAAGTCAACTAGAATTTTGGAAAATTGTTGTAGATATAAGAAATAAATGGTAATTATGCAAACTCGGGCCCAAGTAAAGTTTGCTCATGGTTAGAGTGTTTACAGGAAAAGTTACCAAAAAGGATGCCTTTGACATTCCACCAATACAAGGTAATGATAATTTGGACTCTACAGGCCGTGTCCATAAAATAGCAACAATAAGCCATCCTACAAATACTAAATGCTTCAGGAAAATAAAGAAAACAAAATATTTAACATGGTTGCAGCTGTTAATGCTAAAGAAAATTTAGCTCCACTAATTGATTCTACCGATGCATAGGAAGACTTAAATGGACATCGCAAATTTACAAGGAAAATAATCCAAACGAAATCATTGCTTATTAGCTTTACCAAACATGAAGCGCACAACACACCTCTAGTGGGTGGATTCAAAATGTCCTGAAAAATACACGAGCTCCTCTGGTATTGATCCTACTCTCAACCCAAGATTTCCAAGTGGCCAATGCAGTTTTAAAAGCACCAGAAATTGACATTCCAAGCTTCATCTCTGCACCAATTTGAAAGTACCAGCTCCTGTCTGAAGAATACACATCAGAAATGTTCCAAAGAAAGTGTCAAAAACTACAGTACTAAATATGAAAAAATGGTAAGTGTAAAAGTTTTGACCAATGTATTGCCTAAAGGAACTTTCCTTACAAGCTCAGAAGCAGATATGTGTAAAAACTATTGTTTGACCACAGCAGAGAAGAAAAGTAAGGAGAAAATTAGCATACATCACACTATCTCAATTATCAGAGAAATGACTACTTCAATGAGAAAACAAGACCAAGAGCCAAAGTCACAATGAGACTAACGTTAGATGCATTATTGAATTAAAATATACATATTGAAGAAGGTAAACTCTTGCGCAAATAGACCTGTATCAGATATTGCACTAATCCCTGTTTCCCCCATATCTGGGAAGAGACAAATAAGTACAGAACATATGTTCATGGATGGCAAAGTGCTTTTATACCAACTTAGAACCTCAACATTGAGATTCTCAGGAAATGCTCACTATAAGAAGCAAAATCATCTTAGCTTGTAGACGTGATCTGACCATCTTTTGAGAGAATATCAAATTTTAAGTGTCTAGCTCGGAGTTGAAACCTATAGTTGTCTGGTAAAATTCAATTTGCACATTGATGTATAATTTTGAACAAACCTTCTTCATCATTTAAATCTTCTATGCTGCCATTACATGTCTCTACCAGTGGGGTGAATAAAGCATCTCATTAGAGAGAATTGTTAGTATGTTCAATCAGTTATTATCAGACAGGAAGTCCTGAGCCCATGCAGGAAATGGGAAGATGGCAGCTCCCATGCTAGATTTGAAAGTTCAATTTCTATTTTCCCCTTAGACTTAATGAGATTACCACAGAAACTGCTGCAAAAACCAATGACTGCCGCCCCTTACCACAGTGTAGGTCTTATCTAGTCATAAGAAATCCGACAAAACCATAAATCCAACAGAAAAACCATATAGGACTCAGTATGAGGGATAAAAGACAGATGTCCAAGAATCTAGAGTGCACTTGAGTAATCAGATTAACCAGAAGAGTTTGGATGATATCAACTAAGATAACCAAAACAAGTATTGACAACATATACGATGACTAGATGACCTACATGTCAAAGAGCTTTCCAGGTGTCCACCAATGCACTGAATTGAAGATTAGAATATCAGAATCAACCCATTCTTTACTGACATCATCCTGCCTATCAAGCTCAAGTGCTACTTTAACCCTCTTTGGAACTCGCTTTGACGCCAGGCATGGCTGCACTAGGACAATTGACCGGTAAAACTCCACTGTAAAATTGAAAGAGCTGAACCGAACCACTAAATGCCTAATCTGTTTAGTAATCTGACTTCCATTGATTTCATACACACTCCTCTTATCATTGAACTTCTCTTATCATTGACCCCAGTCATAAGCATACACACCTTAGCTTCCCATTGAGTCCTACTCAATGAATCTCCAACAAAGACAACCCTTTTACCATGAAGAAGTTCCAACATCTCTTCCACATCAAACCTCGGAATATATATCACAATTCTTGTCAGCTCCACTTAAGGTACCCTTTATCTCTCCTACCGTTAGCTAAACAATTAAATCCACGTTCAACAAAAGGACAATGCGATGCATTAGATTAAGGATAACTATCATCAGCCACCCATCTTCCATGAAACACGTTGCATTGACTATCCAAATCAAGCAGTGTCTATCAATTTCAACATCTATCTTAGTCGGTATGCTATTCATATCAATCGCTAACTCAGTTGAAGTTCTGTTCTCAGGACTATTCATCACTGGTTCAAAAGTTGAAAACAAGAAAAAATAACCAGAACTTAAAGCTGTAACAAAGAATAGCAATGATCCAACCACAACAATCCCATTAAATGACTGAAAAAACTAGCACTTACATATCCCCTTAGCTTTCAACTTTCCCAAACTCAAAAAATAATAAATGCAGACCTCAATCGCCAAAAGCACTAAAAATACCGACCATCTTGTCAGCAGAGCAAGAATCCAACTCTCAATAAACCGAAATTCAACTTAACTTAGCGCCATTGCTTAAACAAGATCGAAATGCCCAAAAAGACAGGACTTTTAAAGTAATGAACCAAAAACGTAAGAATGTGCACCAAGAAAAACGCAGAAGTAAGATTCTCTTCAGCAGAAAATGAGCTTCTTGAAAGGAAAAGTAAAATAAAATGAAATCTTACAGTGTTCTCCATAGGGTCTTGCAAGAAAGTGTAGATCACGGGGTGACTGGTGTGGCGGTTGAGTTGAGGTAGCAGTGGAAAATACGGGTAAAAGTAATACTGCGAGGCATTAGTTGACGAATGAGTAGTTAGTTGATAATAGTCTTATCAGAAAACAACATTAATTATTTGATAAAATGTTAAAAAAGAAAAGCAACTTCGTGAATTGAAATTGGGCCAAAAAGTTTGGGGACTACTAGTAGGGCATTCAAACCTTAACAAATCTATGCTGTTAATAACAACTAGAGTAATATTGCAGTTTACTTCATGTGGTTTAGTTCAAGTGATAAAATCGTTTCAAAATCTAATGGCATAAGCAGGTGTGTATCACAAAGTTATTCAAGAGTTGCTAAAGCAACTTCTTACAATGTAACTAATAACTTTTGGTCAAAACTGTCATATTCTGACCAACAGTCATATTACATGAAAGTTATAATCCCACTTTACTTTTTTATTTTTTATTTTTATTTTTTGGCAATATCCAACTTTGCATCTTTACACTGAAGTATAAGTGGTTAAATTGTAGATTTTGAAACAATTGAAAGACTATGAGGCAGACATTAAATAAAAGTAGGCTAAAGTGTAATTTGTCAGTTTCATGAGCAGCGATTTCCACAGGTAGTTGATATTCGCACTCTTCATTTAGTCCCTAATACTCCAATTTACTTACAAGAAGTGCTAGAGACTAATTAAGAAGTGTAAATATTATTGGCCTTTGCATATTGTTGTGGATATAGGGAATTTTGGTTTTAACACTGATGGGAGAGAGCACATATATTCTAATTAATTATGATGTTTAAGGTAAAAAAATACACATATATACACAACTTTTGCATTTCCGGCACTCAATTTCCTGATTTCTCCATTCGCTTCAGTTGAATAAGCCAATTAAATCATCGATCATTAGTCATCAAATCTTCGCAGCTTAAATTTCTTTTCTTCCAAAGCCATTAAACCTTAAATGATACAATTAAAATGTGCTCGACATATTTGTCTTGAGACTTGAGTCAAGTTGCTGCCCGATTGTTGAATGCTTAGGTTTGTTTTCAGTTTTCCCCCCACTTTTCCTTTCCTTTTTTGCTCTCTTTTCTCATACCATCACTCTATTTTCTCTACAATAATAGTTTTAAGGGATGATTATAAAAGCTCTAGCTCCATCTAATTTGAACCCTAGCCTCTCTTAAATTTAATTTTTGGATAACAAAATATCTAAAAACACACGAATTTCATATGAAAATTCCTAAATTTCCTTCTGTTAAAAGGGGTAAAAAACTCTCTTACATTTTTGTCATCTTTTTACTTTACCTCCACCACTACCACCAACTCTACCTCTATTACCATTACCACATGCTGCCAACTAGAGGGGAAGTGCCATGGGAAACTTTCCCTAGTCTTTTCTTTCCGCTGCTAGAACCATGGTACCACTAATAATTCCATCTGCATTACTACTGTCATATTCCTTTCTTTCCACTCCAAGGACTATGCCACCATTAATAATTCCATTTCATATTCCTGTGGCATAAGTTATCAGGCACCCATAAAAAAAAAAAAACTGTAAAGAAATGTTCGAGCGTTCCAAAACCCGTAAGCCAGCTGCTAAAACAAATCACTTCTTATGCCATGGTTTTTACATCCGCTTTTATGTTAATTACTCTCAGTAAAATTCACAATTAGATCATCTACTACAATAAGTTTTCCTAATTGGCAATTGTCTTTAGATATTAAATACCTCCCCCCCCCCCTTGTTATCTTTTAAAAGTACAAGTTTTGTTTTCCATCTGAGAACGAAAGTGTATCATTGTTATAGAATGTATTACCTGATTGAACTAATAATTGCTGTCGAACCTGATAAATAGATTGGCTACTAATCATGGAAGTCCTATCTTGATTGAAAGCTCTATTTTTAGATGCAGATTGAGCATGTAATTTCTTAGTTTTCCATCTTACATAGGCTTCTCTTCTATATTTCTTTTTCTCTAAACATCTTTTATGCTCAAAAATAGAAAGGCAATCACTAATTCTAACATCATCATCTGAGGAAGCTATTAGTTAACCACTTTGATCAACTATTCTTTGAAAATAATCTTGCTTATTAGTGCTTGACATTTCATTAGAATGACTTGATTCTGCACCATGAATACAATGAATACCATCGTGCCTGATAAAAGGTGCCATCACGGTTGATGGACAAGCTTGGGAAAAAATTTCAGGCACAACAATAGAGACATGGGGATTCTGTGAACGTAAACTATATATTTTACTTCTGCAAGACTCAAAAGTAGGTTGGATAATATGACATTCATGTCCTGGAATGTTCGTTTCAGGCAAGCTATCTCTGAGCTCAATATTCATTGCACTAATGCAATGATTTTGAGATCCCAAAAAACTTGAACATAATTCGAAAGGCTCCTTTGATGCACAAAAACTTTCACCTTTCTCATTTAATAATACTCGCTTACTACAAGTCTCATTAAAGAGGTCATCTATCAGATCAGAACTGCGATTAATGTTTCTCCTTCTCTTCATATTGATGAAAAGGAGAAAATTAATTTCTACCTAACTATTACTCAAATGGACGACAAATAAAGGGCGCACACACACAGGCAAGCTAAATCCGGACACAAGAGTTCATCAATATGGGCAATCCAAAATACTTATATTTAATATACAAAAAAGGTAGCACATAAATGAAATACTAATTAGAGGAAAATTGAAATCTGAAACACCAAAGAGCATTACTATTTCTCAGGGCATAAAACTGATGACTACTGACGCTGGAATAAGATTTATGCAGCACCAATAACAATAACTAACATTTGAAGAAGCAGAACAATTTATTGAAAATAGTTGTCACTAATGTCTAAATTATTCATCTTTTCAGAATAGCAGTCACTGAAGTGAAAAAGATTCTTGGGTGTTAGCAGAGAGTCCAAGAGGGCAGCAAAAAAGGCACAACGACAGAGGTAAAAAAATTATTAAGAGCCTTCACCAATTATTACCTTCACAAAAAAACCAAAAACCACACATCCAGGTAATTAATAAAGAGTAAAACCATATCATGTTAAAATCCCAAAAACATACCTTGACATAAGAAGAAGCAATGTTCAAAAATGTAGCCAACGGCAAAGAGAAATCAGCCGTGCAGAAATAGAAAAAAAAAAGAAAAGAAAAAAAGATGGTCAAGAACATTATAGAAAAGAAGGAATCTATTTTGTCTATAAGGGAAAAAAAACTAAATAAGACCAATCAAAAGTAGATTATCTTAAAATCCCAGAAGCATATGTTTACATGAGAACAAGGGCTGTCAAAAGATTTCAACAATGGTAGAGAACATTCAGGCGGACCCAAAAAAAAAAAGATGAAGAAGCATTTAGAAAAAATGAACCTATTTTGTACATCCATACAATTTGTTTGAGTGACATAGAAAACTAAAGAGGAATATAAAACGGTACCTGAAATTTGCTTGCTTCCTTGCTGGAACTTCTTTTCTAATTTGCAGAAGGGATTCTTAGAGAGCTGAACAATTGCTGTACATGAAATTCCGTGAGTGGTTCTTCTTTGTAAACTGAAGAGCAAAACACATAACCAGCACGATCTAAATTTCCCATTATGTGAAGTCTAAAAGTAGGTTTTCTTGAATGATTTTTCTGCCAAGAAGTATCCCATGGCCACAATCGCCAATCGGGTACAGACTAAGCACATCAGACGACCATTAATTTTTCATAAATAAAAATTCCTAATTTTTTTGCGTAAAAGCACACGCAAATGTACCAAACAATCGGTATCTTTCATGGCAATAATTAGAAGTAAGAGATTAGGCATGTCAATATACAGAGAAGGTCAAATAGGATTTTCGGCGAAAATTCACTGAATCACTGATGGAGAAGGAAGGGTAGTTGAGCTAGTTCCTTTCCCGTCAGCCAGAGAAACAAGTGAGGAAGAAGAGTAGTGGAAAGAAAGAGGTGAACCCAAATTACCAAAAGTAACCCTGCACAGTAAGTAATTGTTCGGGAAGCATGTTATGTAGATGTGGGCAAAAGTGTAATTTAAATTGAAAAGACTAAAAAATCCTTCAATAGCTACTGACTATTTGGCAGAGAGGGTACTCTTTGAGGACAAATTTGGCACAACATGCTGCTGCACATGAAAACCCCACTCCACACTGTCTGACGTGGCTCAATGTGAAGGAAGGAGAGCTGCCTTTTTATATATCTGTAGGATATGACCTTGATATAACTTTGACTTATAAAATTTGATCTCAAAATTTCATGGAATACTCTATGCAGGATATTTTGCTCAGTTCCTGTGCTCAGTTTCCGATAGGAGTTGATAGTATTGTCTCCATCTTGGAATTAATATTTATTCAATTCCTATTGCTCAGTTGAACAAATTGCGAATTGTGATATCAACTTATCATTTATGTATAAAACTTTCAACAACTTCGGGAATAGCAATTGTTCATGAAGATGTGATTATGTCTCATGAGTGCTATACAACCACTTTAAAAGGGAAGGGTCTCGAGATCTCAGAAGTCCTCACTACTGAAAGAGTTGGGATTACAAAGGCCTAAGGCACGAAAGATGAGTTTTGAAGATGAACCGGAGAAAAAAGCACTCTGGCCAAACACAACGGTCACACTATCACGAATGAGATGAAAAAACTCACTTTTCCGATTATTATATGAACACAAAGACGTGTTTGCTTAGTTTGTACAGTATATGAAAGGAATCTCTCAGAAAATTATAGTCCACCAACTTAATTTAAACAAGAATATCAAGACTATCAAGCAAAAGAAGAGAGCATTTGAACCAGAGTGAAATGAAATCATCAACCAAAAGATTGATAAGCTTCTAGATACATGTATCATTAAAAAAGTAATGTATCGAAACTGGCTCGTAAACCTAATTTTAATGAAAAAATCAGATCAAATCTGAAGAATTTGAGTGGACTTCACAGATCTCAATAAAGCCTGCTTAAAAAATTGTTGCTCTTTACTACAAGTACATAGTCTAGTAAACACTACTATAGGTTATGAAATTTTAGTATTTTTGGATGTCTATAAAGGTTATCATCAAATCCAAATGAGTGAGAAAGATCAAAAGAAAAATCACATTTATTACTGAACGTAGGACTTATTGTTATAAGACAATGCTATTTGGAATCAAGAATGCGAGAGCAACCTACTAAAAGTTAGGAAATAAGCTCTTCAAATCTCAGATAGGGCAAAACGTGGAGGTCTATGTTAATGATATGTTAGTGAAGAGCAAGCATATGTCATCCTTAACCACAAATCTCTAGAAGATTTTCGATGTCCTATGAGATGTAGGAATGAAATTGAATCCAAGAAGGTACATCTTAGGAGTAACCTCTGAAAATTTTTTGGGATATAGAATATCCAAAAATGAAATAGATGCTAATCATGAAAAAAATTCAAGATACTCTATCAATGCGCTTTCCAAAAATTGTTAAAGATGTACAGAAGTTAACAGGAAGGATGGCAGTCTTACACAGGTTCTTATTAAAATTAGCAGAAAAATGACTCCCCTTCTTTCAGGTCTTAAAGAAGAGTGGAGGTTTAAAATGGAATGAGACCCGTTAACAAATTTTTGATGAGCTTAAAATGAGTTTAAACGTTAATTAGTTGCCGTCCCAACATTGAGTTTGCCACGGCCTAGTGCATGGAATTCTTTGACCTCATGCCTAAAGTGCATGGATATGCCGAAATCAACATGTTTTTTAGTTCATCAAGAGGGGAAAAAAAGGAGCTGATATTTTTATGTTCCATATTTTTAAGCTTAATCTACTTGGGTTATCTACATGACTGCAAAGTGTTTAATTTTAAATATTAAATTCTATGCCGTCAATATTGGGGTATATATGGGTATGTCCTAAGTGAATCCGTGGTTCTTGACTAGTATTGCTGTGTGACAAGGGGATTATACATTTATATCAGGAGCTGTTTTGATGTTATTTGCTGCTAAACAGGATGTTTTGGGTTCCTTGATGTTTAGCAATTGTAACATCTAAGTTACACGTGGTGGATGATATACCAGAATGCAACTACTAGCTGGAAATAAATCTCAAAAAGTACCACAGCCACAAAAAACTACTATTAATATCACAAACCCATCTGCTCATTGGTAGGGTTGGAGATGGATGAAACCAATCAAAAGTGCAAATTGAGCTAGCACAACTGGGAAATAGCCTGCAGCACAACAACTTGACATTTTTCACATATATTTTAGGCTGTAGCTTCAAATATTATATGGCGTGGCGGAAATTTACATAGTTGATCATACGCATTATAAGAAACGGTTAACAAAGCTCAAGGCCAAGGGAAACCAAATTACTAAATAAAGCTTATGTGACAATGAAGATTTTGTCAACCGCATAGGTATACTAGATTGTCTAGGAATTATACGGAGCTTTGCAGCTTCCTTGCGCAGGGGCCATGCCAATCTTTTATGTATGGTTCCAATTTTATGGGATGTCCCTAAAAGGCTGGAGCTTTGCATATTGAATGTGGGTTTACAAACAGCTTTACAAACCAAGAATAGGCGACTAAGGAAGAAATGTCAATAACACATGAACTTGAAATATTTGTGGCCTAGTACCAGCACAATCCATAGGCCCAAATGGCTAACTCCCCCAAAGGCCTACCCAAGCCATAGGCTTCGTAGCGTCTAATTTTCCTCTTCTTCTTCTCCTCCTTCTCTGTCGCTAAAGATTACAACCAATCTACAATGCTAGACCAATGATAATGCATTATAGCTCAACAATGTATTTAGAGCAAAACTTTGGAAAGCCACTGATGGTTGTATCCTCACAAGTTTTTTCTTTATTTTTTATTTTTTTGTAATTGAAAGGTTTTGAACCCAAAATCTCTTACTTATAATCTTTTCGAAGTCACTTCTCACTCTTGAGAATTTAGAAATCAGAAGTGGCGTGCAATATAATGATTCTCATTTCGAATTTCCAAATTCTTTTTGGGACTGCACTTATAACAATTTATGTTTTGATACTTCAGAAGGAAACATAAATTTACATGCATTATCAAGGACAAGTTTCAATTAGCTCTTAGAATTTGCACTTTATAAAACATCATTCTGACCATAAGAATTTTTGTCATTTAAACATTGTCTCACATGTAATATTTCTCGTCATTTGAATCCCTCGTTTGATAGTAAAGAAAAGGTAGGAATATTACCAGAATATAGCTATACATGCTTGTAGGTTTTGGACAATATCTCTAAAAATATCCTCTACCAATTTTTATCTTCCATTAAGAGTTTATACAATTTTCTCATAGCTCAGGATAGCACGTGTGATCGGAGAACGGTTGTCAAAAGTAATGCTTGTCTGAACACATTACCGTTTTTACAAACAATTTTAATTTTGTCGATTGTACATTAGTAATAATGCCTACGCAATCCATGATATTTAATGTGTTTTCTCAGAACAATGGCAGAAATCGGTAGGCTAATGTAACTCACTTTGAGAAAGTGTTACTGTCAAATTTTCTTTTTTCTCTTTTTTTTATTTTGGAGGAGGATGAAGGAAATTAAACCAAGCCTTTTTAGAAAATTAGTAGTTTTAGAATTCTATTTTCTATTTGGTAACTAGACTAGAATTGGTGTCAAAGTATGTTTTCGAAATAGGAATGAATCATGTTTGGTATCATAATTAGAATAGGATTTATGGTTATGTTTTTCTATTTAAAGGCTTGAAGTCCAATGTTTGTAATTGAGGGAAATTGATGCATTGATTGAATTGTTTAACTCTACCCGTACCTTGGTTCATAAGATTAGTTGACGTCCTTTAAATTCCGTCCCTTTGTTCCTGGTTTCGGAACTCGTTTGTTTTTCCTTGCATGCCTTTGTGATTAATCCATCAGTGCTTTATGCTTGCATTCTTGTGATAATTCGTTTCCTGGTTTGTAAAAATATTATTATTACTTTCACTGCGTGTTCATGTGCTAACATGTGGTATTAGAGTTCTAGATTCAAGAGTTTGGTTCTAGGGTGTCTATAACTACTTGGAAGGTGTGCAGTGATTAGAATAAGGTCCTACTAGATTATTGATTGTCTATAGTAGAGTTTGGTCAAATCTGAAGTTAGGGAGGCCAAGAAATTCAAGCAGAGAAGAAAAAAACTATTTGTGAAGATACGTAAATTATTTTGAACTGCCATGGAGAGAGAATTAGTCAATGGTGAAAAATTTGCTATATTGTCTCCTATAAGCACAAATTGGCCTACATATTTGAGTTGGTTTTTTAAGTGAAAAAATATATCCAACAATGTAGTTTGAATGATTTTTTTCGTTGCACTACTACAAGTGAATTGCCAAAACATGTTTACAAGAAGAAAACACAGTTAGTTTTTCAAGTGATGAGCAAAACAGTGATAGAAGATATTTACAAAACTTTTATTCGTTATGCTACAATACCTTGGATGTTTTGGAAGGATATTTATTATGTTTTGTAGACTGTTGAAAGGAATTATGCTTTCAAACTGAAATCTGGTTGTTAACATTGTATTGTAGATTTTGAGAATGATAGATTTGTTAATAATATGGATGATTTTAAAAATTTTGAAGCAGTTGAGAGTTTTGATTTGCATACGTGTTTGAAGAAATTAGAAGTAATAATTTTGTTGAAGAAAAAGAATGTGTTAATTTGGCAAAAGAAGAAAAAGAGAAAAAAGAATTTTTTTGATGGGGTAAAGAAAGAAGAAATTACAAAAAAATTATGGGTACACATGAAGATAAAATTTTGTGATTGAAGAAGAAATCTCCTACGTGGTTAAGAAAGAAAGTGAAGTCAAGGGTGAAATTAATAATGTGGTTGAAGATCATGACGACATAGAAATTCTTGATTTTATAAATATTGATGATTTGTTTAAAGAAGAAAATCAAATAGTTAAGTTTATTGAGAAGAATTATGAAGTGGATAAGGTCATTAGAAATTGTAGCACTATTTGAAGAGAAGGAATAGTTTGTGTCGATAAATTTGGCGGTGTCAAATTTTTTATGGTAGAAAGTATGATTTTATATTTTTGGGAGATTTTTTTGATGATTTGAAGAATTAAATTATGGAGTATATAATTAAGAATGGGTGGACATGTTTGAGTTTTTTGATAGAAGTAACCAAGCCAAGAAACTATTTAAGAAATATAAATTCCATCCACTATCACGTGTGAAAATCAATTACAAATTGGAGTTTCATGTCATTTCTATAGTGACAAAATTGTTCATGGAGATTCAAGTTCGAGATGGCATTAGAGATGACCATAAAAATGAACTTGGTTTAAACAAAGTAATGAAGGAAACTAAGCCAAACCTTTTCAGAAATTTAGCAGTTTTAGAATTATATTTTTTTTTTATTAGGAACTAGATTAGAATTGATGTTAAAGCATGTTTTGGAAATAGGGTTGAGTAATGTTTAGGTATCATAATTATAATAGGATTCATAGTTAGGTTTCTCTACATTTTAAAAGTGCCAAAGAGCTTAGGAACAGTGCGCGTTGTTATGTTCAGTTGGTTATTTTGTGATTTTGCGCAGCCTCAAGGGCAATTTTGCTAGCCAATTCATTTGCTATTGTTTTTATCTTTTTTATTCCCTTTTCAGTTCACTCTGTTCAGTGTGTGGGGCTACATCCATGGTCCTTTTTAATGCCTCTTAGGTTGCAGATTATCTCCAATTTGCCACTGTTTGGGGGCCACAAGAAAGCTCCATTCCATTTTTTGGAACTAGCTGATGCTGATGCAGGTTGGAAGACAAAAGGACCAAGAAAAACAAAATGGATAGAGCGAGAAATTGATACAGCAAAAAAGGATAAATGATTGTTAAAGAGCAGGATAACATGCAAGAACACGTATAAATTGATAGGAAAAAAATTCCCATTTTGTCTTTTTGAGTTTAAATCTCGCTGTATTGGGTAATTAGAGGAAAAAATTAATATCATCATTTCCAACCGTTAGGCAGCATTTGTTATTGTTTTTATCTTTTAGAAATTGTATGTAGCGGTTATTATGTTTTGTGGTCCCTAAAAAAATTAAGTGCTTATTAGAGAGCATGATAATATGTAAGGATTAGGGAAGAAATGATTGGTATTATCATTTTCAGCTATAAAATGAAAAGGATTTTCATATTATTTATTAATTTTTTGTTATATTTGCTATTCTTTTAACTTTTTTTTTTGTCAGTTACTCTATATATAATAATAAAAATAATAATTCCATAACTGGACACTTTTAGTACTTTTAAATTAAGTGATTGTTAAAGATCATGGTAATATGTAGAGATTACCAAAAAAATGATTGATAGTATCATTTTTAGCGATAAAATGAAAAGAATATTCATATTATTTATTATTTTTTATATTTTCTTTTTTTAAAAGTTATTAGAAAATGCATTATTTCCTGCTTTCTCGAGCTATTGTAAGAGAAAAAATTAGAGGAGGACATAGTATTGTAACTATAAATGGACAGCTACAACTTTTGGCATTGATTTTTTTGTCAGTTACTCTATGTATACTAATAATAGTTTCATTAATAATTTCATAATTGGACAACTATTTAGTACTTTTTATATGCAATGTGTATCTATTCTCATTATTTTTATCCATGGTTTATTTATCTCTTACTGATAATTTCCTTTTTCCTTTCATTCAATGCTATAGTGGTAGCAAGTGTGACAGCCCCACTTTCCCCGAAGGCGAACCAAAGGGGTTAGCGGACCGCCTGCCCAACTCTCGTCGGGACTCGAAACAATCACCCATGAAACCATCGTCAAAAGGTATTAAAATTACTGACAAATTCTCACATAACAGAAACCCCAAAATTACATCAAGGTTACATTGATAATAACTCCAAAATACCATAAACTGTCAAAGTCATCCATTAACTCCAATCTTATACATAAGAGGAAATTCTACAAAAGTACTAGGTTCCTCGATTCTTGTGCACCACTTCCAGACCTGTTAAGGAAAACAAAGCTTATGGGGTGAGCAAAGCTCAGTGAGAACAAGAATTCATGCACAAGCAAGTTAAAGCGGTAACAAGTCTTAACAAAACAATAACAGTAGAAAATTTGGAAATCATACAAGACAATATAAAAGAATCACTAGAAAAGGATACAATTTGCCATTCCACCTTCCAAATTTCCACAAGTTTCAATAGAATGTTGACACTCAACCACTATCTCACGAGAAATCACTTTACTCTCACCCGCCTACTTACACCCTGCATCAAATATCATTATCATTAAACCAAGTCGGGATGAGCAGCACCTCCGCTCCATGGGGTGGTACATACTACCGAAATGAGACTACGCTCCAATCGACTTAATCAGAATCTATCCAAAACGGGAGGAGAGGTATCTCCCACTCTCTTGGATGTGGTACATACAACCGTTTGGTCTTAACATGTCAAGAACAAGCACAAGTACAAGCATTCAACAACTTCTTTAGGTAGGAACGCGATAAAGTACACGCTCACCAAATCAAACAAGCATACTTTTCAAACAATTTCATTACACTCAAGCATTAAACAACAGGCACTTGAACACTCACCAACAGTTGAGAGCAAGCGAGAAAAGTTAGAAGATCAAGCACGTTCTTCGATGTCCACAGAATCACCTGAGATATGTAAATGCAAGCAATTAACCTTTCGATTCCAAATTAAAAGGAATCTCGTAAAATTTGGGAAAAATCCATTTTTAAATGTGAAAAGACATGACGTGCATATACTCAATGAACTAAACTCTCAGGAAATGCTTATAAACACTTAAAATAGCAAAATGAGCATGCGTTAGACTAAAACCGACGAACACGAAAACACACACTAAAAGGTGAAGAAGACAGTTTGACACAATACTCATAACTCAGGCTACAAGTATCGGATTAGAGTGCACGAGATGCCATTTTGAAGCTAAGAGAACAAGCTACAATTTTCATGAGACCACTTCTGCCTAGATTTATTCCTTCTAGGTCAAAAGTGCGAAAACAGTTCCAGGAATTTCAGTTTCAGAATTGCCGACAGGTTTGATTCAAACGATCATATCTCTGCGTTCACAGATCCAAATCAAGAAATTCTAGATGCGTTGGAAAGCTAGAATGAAGGGCTATAACTTTTATGTTTTGGCCAAAAGCAAAATCACAAAGGATCGACACAAAAAATGGAGTCAAAGTGGCTGTCCAGTCAGCCCTGTTTTTTTGTTTTACGCCCAAATGCATTGCATCCAACCAAATCGCACGCATGCAAATCCAATGACTCGAATGCAATAACAATCATGCACATGCAGCTCTTACACGTCCCACATTACCCTCGACACACACACACACACACACATTACATACGTACACATCAGAAGCTTCACCCGTCCAACGGTTCGAACTTGTGCATTTCTCAACCATTGTGCACTAATGCCCCAACAAATGCACTAACACTAGTTTACCAAGCATCCATTTAAGTGACCAAGTACACTAATTAGGTTCAAGATCATCACCTCCCTATTAGGGTTTCAACCATTCCATTCACAATCTAACAATCAAATCACCAACTACACATTAAACAATGCTCAATGCCTTCATTAAACACCAATGGAAGCATAATGGAAGCAACAATGTAATATTAACCCATCTTGTTGGCCGAGACTTGAAGGCATGAAATCATCTAAATTTACACCATAATTTCACAAGTTAAGCTAAGAACAAGCATTAATGACACCCAACCAACAATTACAAGCTTTAACTTCCAACATTAAAGCTTGAAATCAAGAACCCTAACCCTAACTAATATTCATGGCTAGACATAAACACATAGAAATCAACCAATCCAATTCGTAGAATCATCTCATAAGCTAAGGATAAGTATAAATCAAGCCAAAAGAACCACAAAATCTAACAATTCATAATCTTCATCAAAATTCCAGCTTGTAAAAAAAATAGAAGAAACCTTTCTAGCTCATGTTCTTGGTGCAACCCCAAGTTCCCAAGTGTAAGCTTCACCTCCTAGCCCCAACTCAAGATTGGATGGTGAAATTTGCAAGAGTTCCCAAGTTTTTCTTCTTTTTTTTTTCTTTTCTCTCTTCTTTTCCTTCTTTTTTCCACGGTTTTTCCCTTCTTCTTTTTTTCCTTGCTTGGCCAGCTCTCTTATGCTAAAATGGCTAAGGGATGAGACCACTTAGATATTTATGATTTAGTCATAGGTTGGTCAAAGTTATCATGCTAATTAAACCTACCAACTTAGGTTAACTTCCACCCCTGCCCAAGTAATTTTCTTTCCTATCAAATTAGTCCATTGGTGCTCAATTTAACTTAGTCTATCAAAACTTAATTACACCTACTTAGGCTACTAATCATCTAGGAATCTTAATCACTCTTCTTAATCATGCATTAACACACATAAAATCAAAGAGGTAACAAACTCGTAGTTGGACATAAAACTTAAATTCATTTTCAAAACTAGAATTTAACGAAACCAAACTAGGGTTTTCCACATACAACTTAGGGTTTTAACGAAATTTAGGGTTTTTGAAACAAACTAGGGTTTAAATTTTTCAAATTAGGGTTTTTAGACTTGTAAAACAAAATAGTTAAAACAAAACACTTTGAGAAATACAGCAAACCATATAAACACCTCAACAAATAATAATGACTATAATTAACATTATTTTGTATTAAAGTCGATGAAAATGGTATGGGTCCTCACAGCAAGAGTGTCCTTTCTATTAGGTATTGTGAGATACAGTTTCCTAGATGGGTTCTACTTCATTAGTTTGTTTTAGTTGCAATTAATACTCTATTGTAAATGTCCGCCACTTGCGATTTGCTTGGTTTTAGATTCTTTTCCATTCAACTCTTTTCCATAACTAGCATTTTTAACACTTTAACACTCTTATATCTTGCATTTCTCTTCCTTCTTTCTACCAATCCTCTTCTCAGCTGGTGAGTTAATTTCTCTATTCTCTTTCTTAAGTTAAATTCCGTTTTCTATTTTTCTAGCATTAGTATCTTGCTCATTTTAGCATGTCTGCAACCATGCGTCTTTATTCATGCAAAAATAAAATTATTTTTTATATTACGTTCCTTTTATTTCAACTTTGCCTTTTTTGCGTATATAGACAGTTTATGCTCTATCATAAATCTTAATGTTTGCTGTATGAATATTATGCATCTTTTTTGTTATTATCACTTTTTTCATAGATGCTCATAAACATAGTATATATACATATACACGATCGTGAAAAATATAAGAATTATAGATCCAATCTATATATTTCCTCTTTGCTTTACATATAAGTAGAGTAGTTTTATATTTTATCTTTGTTTCTTATTCTTATATATTTGTTCTCCCATTTTTCACAGATATTGACTCACTTCCTCTATCAAGCTCTTTTAAACAAGTATATTATTCTTTGCTGTTGATATATTTGCTTCGTACTATAATGTTCTTATACTTTCTTGCAGCCTTTGCTTGGGCTATCTATTTGGCCTGCTCCTATGAAGATATATTCCCTCTTATATAATTATTTTTTTCCCTCTTATTATTATTATTAGCATAAGGTTACTAGTGTACCTCCATTTCTATTTGAATATTTCTCTTTCTTTTCTAATTGTTTTTGTGCCTAATTTCTACTATCTATTTGCAATAATAAAATACAGTAGTGGTCAAAAGAAAATATTATTGCCTGTTGAAAAACATCCTCTGAACATAAAATAGTTATTAAAAAAAACACACATGTTTCTATTTCCCTTGGCAAGAATGATAAGCGGAATTAGGACACAAAGGAAAAAATGATTATAGACTTTGATATGGCGGGAAAACAGACAGTTGAAACACCTGATCAGACTTTTCTCATGCTTGATAAGTATCATCGTCTAGAACGAAACTTCAGAGAATGAAAAAGAAATCCAGCTATGTTTACAGAAAAAAACAATGCATTAAATGGTCGAAGAGAGAAACGAAAGATGGAAGTTTCTGTTCATGTTTCCAATGGTGAGCCTTCTCTCAATGAGCAAAATGATGATGTAGCACATCCAATCCTGAATGCTTGCTTTAGCTCTGAACTAGTAACATTAAATACGGTTTTGTCTAATACATATAAGGGCATTCCCATTATCAAGCAGTCTACGGTTTATGCTCAGATTTTGAGAGATAGCAGTCTATTGGATCAAGTATTTATTGATTATTCTCTCCCTTTCTCTTCTATTGGTCGACCTGCTGTTGTCCAGAAAGAATGTGGTCTTATTCAAAATTTTAATGTAGCATCTAGTGATAGTTTTAATGTGCATCATGTTTCCTCTGCACAACCTGAATCATTCATTATCGAATCTAATAACGATGCAGATCATATCAGTGCAGTTCAAGAAGGTATCTTTCTTGTAGATTTTAATTAAATACATCAAGTCTTTAACCTGATAAAAATAAATAATTGTACTCTTTTCTACCATGCAACAGCTATTTCTGCAACTGAAGTAAAGCGATTGCATCGTAATAAAAAGAGAAGAGAAAGATATGCTGCCTTGTCTGTTGATCAAAGAAGACAGCTTAGAAAAGGGATAAGTCCAGCAAATCATGTTCCTATAACCAAAATAGCCTGCATACAGTGGTAGAAGAGCATCTTGATTCATCTGAACTTCAAAAGCCACTTATCAAGAAATAGTTGCTGGTGCACCGTCTACGGCTGAGTATAAAAAAGGTAAACTCTTTGCTATTTACTAATTATGGAAACACTCTTATCAGTCTTGTAACTTAATATAAACATAGTTACCCTTTTTCCCTAAACTTAATTTTCAATTTTGCAGCTGAGCTAAAATGGTTAGAGCGTAATAGATGCAAGAGAGAAAAATATGCAACTTTGTCTATCGAGCAAAAAAGACAGCTTAGAAATAAGGGAAAGTCAGGCCAGTCATCTGATAAACAAGAAGAATAGTTGTATACGGCCATACAGACATCTCTTGCCTTATCTAAACCTCAAGAATGTGTTTCTCAGTTTTCGGCATTGCACAATTCGATGGACATTGAGAACTCGACTTCCATATAGCTAGAGAAAAATATTACGTCAGAGACGAACGATGCTTCATTTGAACTAGCAATTGCATCAACTTGTGAGTCAATATTTTTATTCTTCAAATATAAATCTTAAACTCAACTTTTAATTGTATATAATTTATCTTTTGTCATTATTTGCTCTATTCAGTTTTTAATTCACAGTCCAAACTGAGTTTCTGAATAATCAAGGTGATAAAAAAAAATCACCCCTTTCCTTATGGAAACTGAATTGTTACAAATGCTTTTGCCAGGTAATTAGAAAACTGCTATGAGTTATTAGCTGATATAAGTTTTTATATAATACATGATCTCCCTCTAATCTCATTCTTAGATTCATCAACTAATACTTCTAACGAGCAAGTTTTATTGCAATCTGACAATCAACAGACAGGTACCTATTTTATTCCACATAAGCCACATTCTTATACACACACACACACACACACAATAGACTTTTGGCTGAAGTTAAAACTGATTTTGTGGGTCTTACACCTCATTCATGTTCCAATAACATTGCAACTCCATCTTCAAGCCAACAAAATAGTGTATATTATTCTTTGCAAACTAATTAATCCTTTACTTATATCTTAGAAATTATTGAATATTCGATGACAGGACAAAAGTACGATTCAAGAAGAATACCATTATTGGAACAAATTTCTGAACAACCACATATTCTCCCTTCATTGCCAAACTATCCATATTGTGAAGAAAAGAGATTTCATATGAAATCATCTAAATTTTGCTGTTCATCTGGTGAAATCTGATTGATTCTAGACTAAGATGCCTGATGAATTGGTACATTTATACACTACAAACACTGAAGATGCGAATGAATTACGCCTTTGTGTTCAAAGCTATAATAATACGATAGGGTTCACATCATTTGGAGTTCCTTATGACAAAAATTTAAGTAGGAAAAGCAGAGGTGTTTACACTTTCAGAGCCAAGAACAGATATATCATTTAATGAATCAGTTGGTGCTTCCACCGGATAAACGAGCCATAAATGCTCAACTATGATTTTTCGATATTGATCATGAAATGGCTAATCGTATGGCTCTGTCAAGCAAGTTCAAGGAATCTATTATTCAGCAGCTAACACAGATTCTTGGAAAAAAAAAATCCATACTCGATCTTCTTCTGGAATTTCATAGGCATTGAAGATTTATCTGATTACAAGATATACTTAAAGTCTAATCCTGGTTTGGACCAACAAATTTATAAGACTCCAACTGTCTCACAAGTCATTGCAGTTTGGTCTTAGAATGACCCTGATTGTCCTGAGAAATCACATGATATAAGAATACATACCATAGATGGTGGAAGCCAACCAATCAAGCATTATTACGCATGTTATGACACACTTCAATATACCCTTATATTTGCCAGAGAAGAATCTGGTTGGCATCGAAGTATTCAGTGATTAAATATACCAACAATAGGAGGACAGTCTTCACACACATGTTCTAATGAAGGTCTAACTTCTATATCAAGCTCAATGTCAACTCAGGATATCATTGATTCAGAGTCTAAAGGTTTATTAATTCTCTATATATTCCAAATATAACTCTTAATTAATAAACTAAAGACTTTCAACTCATTTTCTATCTCTTACACTCTTTATTTGTCTTCTTCAATTGCTCAATTTGCTAAGAAAGAGAAGCGCACTCCGGTATCATGTCGTGAGTATTATGCATACAAGTTTCAAATAAGGGATAATGACAAATCTTAGTTACTACGTATTGGAAGGTTATTTCAGTAATTTTCAGTTGATATGTATGTGAAGCTTGAGTCATCGAGGGTAGATTTTTATAGGAACAAGCAAGAAAAATTAGAAATGACATTTATCAAAACTTGCTGGATAGCATTGCTACTAGTGAATCATCGGCATCTAAAGTAGGAAAGATGATAATATTACCAACATCATTCACAAATGGTCCAGGAGATACGCACCGAATATATATGGACACAATGGTATTGCTTCAAAAATATGGCAAGTCAGACATCTTTCTGACTATGACCTGCAACCTATCATGGAAAGAGATAAATACTGTCTACTCCCTCGTGAAGAAGCGCAGAATAGACCAGACCTTATTGCTCACATCTTTCGAGTAAAAATTGAAGAACTCAAAAATGACCTTTTTAAAAAGCATCTATTTAGTCAAGCTGCTGCTTATGCATATGTTATCGAGTTTCAAAAGCGGGAAATGCCATATGCTCATTTCTTGATCATTCTAAAAAATAGATTCAATATGTTCTCTCTAGAAGCTTATGATCAAATCATCTATTAAAACTGCCAAATAAGAAAAAGCATCCATATTTGCACTCTTTAATTGTCAAACACATGATGCATGGTCCCTACGGCCATTTGGATCCAAAAAGCCCTTGTATGAGACAAAATGGAAAATGCAAATATGACTGTCCAAAAAGTTTCTGTGAATATACTAGACATGATGTTAATTCATACCCCGTTTGTAAGCGTGAAGATGATAGACAATCTGTTATGATCAGGTCTAAAGAATTGGACAATCGATGGGTCGACTGTTACAATAAATTCTTTCTTACAAAGTATGATTACCATATAAATGTTGAGATTTGCTCCATAATCCAAGTTGTCAAATACATATATAAATATATATACAAGGGTCATGATAAAATCATGTACCATCTACCTACTACCACTAATGATTAAATGATGGATGAAATTACAAATTTTAGATATGCAAGATGAATTTGTTCTCCTAAAGCGATGTGGAGTATCTTTAAGTTCGATCTTCATGGAATTTATCCAACTATTCATGGTCTAAGTGTTCACCTCAAGAATCAGCAAATAATTTCCTTTGATGAGAATCAGTTCCTAGATGAAATAGTTGACAATGGCAGATCTCCAAGAACCATACTCATACAGTTCTTTTGGATGAATAAACACAATACCAAAGTTAAAAACCTCAATTGCCTTTACAAAGATTTCCCACAGTATTTTGTCTGGGATCTGGATAAGTGAATGTGGGATGAATGAAAGTGACGCAACGTGATTGGTCGAGTCCTTTCTGCACAACCAACTGAAGGAGAATGATACTATTTTAAGATGCTATTAATGCACGTCAGGAAGCCAATATCATTCAATCATCTTAAGTATATTAATGGTAAAAGAGCCAATACATTTCGAGAAGCTGCACAGATACATGGCCTGTTGGAGATAGATAATGGAGTTGAACTTTGTCTTGTTGAGGCAATTCTTTATCAAATGCCATCTACACTTTGTGAGCTATTTGCTATAATTTTGGTCCATTTTGCTCCACCAAATCCGAGAGCAACTGGAAAAAATATGAAAAGTCTTTATCAGAAGACATAGTCAGGGATTAACAGCTCATTGAATATTAGGTCAAGCAAAAGTGCTCCTTTTACTTCAAAATCATTTGAAGCTATGGGAAAAGACATAAAGGACTTTGCCTAATTGACCTTTCACTTGATGATAATGGTTTCAATTAGCAAGCTAAGGAGATTATAGCTGAAAAGAAATATTGTTATTTCAGAAGACAATTTGTTAACAGTTACAATGCTCAATGAAGACAAGCAGATTGCGTATGAAAAAATCATGTACTGTGTTGACAACAACCTTCCTAGAGCTTTCTTTGTTGATGGCCCTAGTTGAACTGGCAAAAGTTTTCTTTATCGAGCAATCCTTGCAACTATATGATCGAAAGGAGATACTGCTTTAGCTATAGCAACATCTGTTTTGCCAAGAGGATGTACAGCTCACTCACGATTTAAAGTACCAATCACTGGTGAAGTAGCAGAGACTTGCAATATCTCAAAACAGAGTGCTCTCAGTAAACTCATAAAAAAAGCCAAAATAATACTATAGAACGAGGCTACAATGGCAAAAAAATATAATATTGAAACCTTAGATCATCTTCTAAAGAATCTTATGAGCTCAGACATATCTTTTGGTGGAAAAACAGTTATCCTCGGAGGCAATTTTAGACAAACTTTGCAAGTCATTAAGAAAGGACAATGAGAAGATACTATAGGTGCAAGCTTAGTCTCATCATATTTTTGGAAAGAACTTCAGCAAATGAAACTAACTTAGAATATACGAGCAAGAACAGATTCTCAATTCTATGACTTCCTATTGAGGATCGAAAAATGGAGAAGAGCCGACAATAAAATCAAAATTCTAACATTAGTTCTAAACCCATTTATCAGTGATGATATTTCTTTAAATGCTCTCATAAATTTTGTCTTTTTAAACATGAATAGGACTCAATTTGATCATTCCACACTGGTAAATAGAGTTATTTTGACCACAAAAAATGAATTTGTGGATCAAATTAATGAAGTTCTGATTGCTAGATTATGAGGTAAAGAGATAGAATACATTAGTTTTGACAAGGCTATAGATCAGCGACACCAAGCTGCTAACGAAGAATATTTGCACAGTTTGCACCCATCTGGTGTATCCTCTCACAAGTTAGTCTTGGAAACCAATTACCCAATCATCCTTTTGAGAAACCTAAACCCATCTGAAGGCCTATGCAATGGTACACGTTTAACCTGTCTGAATTTTAGCCCTAATTTGATCCATGCAAAAATTGCAGTAGGAAGCTTTGCTAGCAAAGAGGTGCTCATCCCTCGTATCCCTCTCCAGTTCTCAATAGATTAGTCATGCCCAGTCCTTTTTATGTGAATACAATTTCCAATTAGATTATGTTTCGCAATGACAATAAACAAAGCCCAGGGTCAAACTTTGAACTTTGTTGACCTTTACCTGAAAGAACCAATATTCTCACATGGACAGTTATATGTAGCATTGTCTAGAGCACGGACTGCTCTAAGTTAAAAGTTTTGATCAGACCACCAACATTAGACTCAGAACATGAGACCTATACATGAAATATTGTTTATCATGAAATATTTCAGATAGCTTCAAATAAGATGTAAATACTTTCTTAACTACTTTTTGCTTTGTTTATTGATAATATTCATATCAAATTTGTTGCTTATTCCTTATAATAGTTCCTTTTTAAATTAAATCTATTTTCACTTCTTTTTCTTGTTTTTTTGCTAGCTTATCTCATTTATTAAATTTAACTCTCATCATCTTGACAGTCATTGAAAATAGGTGCCTACCAATCAGGCAACTAAAGAATGGATTGAGGAATTGGTTTGCCAAACTAATCTTCATAGAAAGAAACCAAGCTTACCAAGGAAAGGATGGCACTGTCTATCAGCGACTACTTTTTGCAGACAATGAGGTATCATCGCACTAACTTCTTCAAATAGTGTTCTAATGACATAGTATATGATTAATCTACATGTCTATTCCTATCTGTTCATGATGCCTAATACATAATAAAGCATTAACTTATTTCACTCTCTTTTGACAGAAAGAAACAATTGAAGCCATCTTATATGACAGAATATAACGAACATCGGACCTTTATTTAAGCTCTAAAAGATATATTACATGGTAGGTGGCAACATAAACTTTATTGACATCAAGAAAAATCAGATGGAAACAATTCCATATCAAATCACAATTGAAAAAAAAAACTTTTATACAGCCTATTCCTGATGATAAGGCACTATCTCCTCGAGACTATTTCCATTGACTCCATTTTGGGATTTATATGAATACCTAACAAAAATGATGAAATCTTCAGTACGTATTATACATTTAATCCTTTCACTAAAAAAAACCTCTAACTACTATCAAATATTGATTCTATATATATTTCCATCTACTACAAATGTCCTCTACACATTCATACATGTTCTGCCTCCAAAAGTCATCACAAGTGGAGGTAGCCAGTTTAGCAATGTCCAAGATTTTGTTATAATTAATCAAGAGTTAAGATCAACTTCTTTTCTATCCATTATTTATTCATATTTTATCTCTCATTAGGTATGTTTAACAAGATCTCCTATATATGTTTTACAGATGTCGACTAATGCTTATAAGCTTCTGGGATTTATATATCACATATGATGGTGCATATCGACAAATATAATTCACAATCATCCCACAGTTCTGGTCACATGGGCTAAAGTTACCAACTTCTTAGGTAATTACTACCACATCAACACTCTGTAGTCCATTAAGGAAAAAATATCAAATGCTTATATATAACTTAAACATGAAACAGGGATTTGCCTCTCGACGAAACAGAATACCAACTTGATTCTTGAATCTCCTCTTCAAGAGACTGCAGCCTTAACAATTGGTAAATTCTTATATATCAGAGTCTCATTGCATACTTGAGATTTATTAAGAATCTATCCTCATTGCAATCTGAACGCAGGACCCAAGAAAGTGTGGCTTATATACATGAAGTAGTATCACAAAGGCTTTATGAAAAATCAAAACAACCAGTCCGTCAACCATCACCTAGTCAGCTTTGACTTATAAGCCAAATTCTGAACCCAACAAGCATGGTAACTAAACAAAAGTTATATCCAATATTCCTTTGTTAGTTAATCAGCTAATGACTATTCCCATACTTTTATTATCCCTTTTAATACTTTACCATAAATGCACCAAAAAATAGTTTATTATAATAAATAATATTATTTATGTACTCTCCAGAACAATAATTGGTGGATTAAAGCAAAACTTGCAATAGCAAATCTCAATCAAGACTTTTCCAAGCAATTTATCAGAACTATAGATAGATTACTGGCGCACCAATGGATATGACATTTAATTGCTATTATTGTGGCTATTCCAAAGTACTTCTTTAATCTTAGGTTTTGCACACATTCCTATAGCTGAAACATATTTTATAGGTATTATTGACATATTTTCTTTCATCCAAATGACATTCTAGATCAGCTAACTATTGATTCAGCAACCATCACGCTAGTATAGAAAAAAATTTTTCAGAAATCTTGATCTGTATCACTACTGGAGATATAACTCAGATGGATATAAAGGTAACATTCAAACTTATCTCAAACTGTATATTCATATACCACAAATCATACTACAAAAGAAATCACAAAATTTGTTAATATATTCTCCTTACACGAACCAAGAGCTTGTATCAATGTAGTCAATGAAAAAATCAGCACCCAGTCATCCTTCTTCCAATTTCGAATGTTCCAAATGTATAAGAGCAATAGCAACTCTAGCATATGCAGTCTCTGCTTATATCAAGCCAAAAGAAACTTCAGAACTACTCATTCAAAGCCAGGAAAAATTCAAGACCACCTCTTTTGCTAAAGAATCAATTTCCACACTTTCTGAACAGTTACAACTTGAATCAACTCCCTCATCATTAACACAAAAAGATAATACTCCTATTTCAAAATCCCAATTTTTAGTGGAATGACATGAAAGTCAGATCAAATCAGTCACTGCAGGAATGAAATGCAAGATTGATTCCTTGGAAGAATAATAAAGACCAGAACTAGGAGCATCTACTACTATCAACTGGTCTTTAATTCATAAGCATCTATTATTATTATTATTATTATTATACTTTTGCTAATGAAAAAAACTTGTTTATAAGAACAATTCCTTCTGTTTATATTTTTGTCCTCCTTCATGCTTTTGTCACTCTAATTGCTATGAATTTTGTCTTCATGTATAAGTATCTGGATCAACACTACTTTTGTATATACAAAGACTACTTTGATCAAGCTATTATACGTGTTTATGTTTTTCCTTCTTTCCTATTTACGCATTATACAACAAACAAGAAAACATATAACACAACTATTTTAAATATTAACCACAATACATACAAATATCAATAGTCTACATTACACTAGCTGGCCACCAATAATTCACTCACATAATTTCTATTCATCTACAAAAAGCCAAAAAAACCTAATTCATACTTTCCTTGCACAAGATTCACAATCAGAAAACCACTTTACTACTCCCAACCCATATATCAAATTCTTATCTAGTAAGAAAATTAACAGTAGTAAACCAACAGTAACATAGCTGTCATTCTCCTATAAATAATAAGACTTATTAATATCTTACTAAAAACAAGTATATCTCTCATTGAACCATTTATCTTATATTTATTCATCCATCTCACCCTCCAGCGTCTACCACTACAACCACACTTACAATCAAACTAGATGAAACCACCAATATTCATAGATTGGAAAATAGACTATGAACAAATCTCTCCCAATACTACAAGGATCATCTATTCCTTCATTGATTGCAAATCCAATTATCACTATTACATCAATAGTAAAATATAGATATCGACCAACTTACGAAATAGCTGACTGGTTAAAGAAAAGTATCTATGCAATTTCTACCCACCAATAACAAATCATTGGACAAGTGAAGTGGATGTCACACAATGGTTTTCATTAAATCATTCTTAACATGCTATGAAGGATCTCAAACTGATCATAGAGTAACCGATTACTTCTCTCCTACTTCATCTTATATAATACTTTCATGATCTCCTATATCTTTACAATCTCTACAATCATAGAAGATTCGATCAAATTATACACCATACCTCCAAGATTATATCAGAAGAACAGCAATTCTCAAAGTTGGACACAAATTTTGGATTATAAAATTGGACGAAAATCCCAAAAATTCTTGTTGGAAAAAATTTATACAAGACCATGACATTTAGAGTTCAAATTTTCAATCCAAATCACTGCTTAACATTTTACGAATGAAATATCACTCTAATCCATGCCAATATCGAGAAAGAACACGGTAACTTAGCCAAGTTTCTCTTATCAATTTAATGAAGCTATAAAATAACTTTCTTATTCTTTTACCCTCCCTTAAAAAATTACAGGCATTTTCTCCTCAAGAGAATAATTGCTTACAAAGTTTTCCTTCTACGTAATCATCAGGCCACAAGATATTCAATATATGGTAATAGTCATATTTCAATCTATATATAGTCTGCTCACAAACCAAAAAAATGAAAAAAAAAAAGAAGAAACAATTCCTAATATCACTCATTTACACATTGTATGAGTTGCACCTAGAAAACACTATACACATTTTACTATGGGATCATAATTATCAACTGCCACCACAAAAGTTGGGATATCAAGGTTGAAGACAATCAACTCATTTATAGATGGAAAAAAAATGCTCAAATATCATTATATTAAATCAGGATACATAACTATCATAACGCACTTAGGTGGAAATCGTTATCGAATGCAAACATTCGATGACCAACTTGTAGAAATCCATCCACTATAATGCTCAAATTATTACAGTCCTTATATCCACAAATATAATTGCAATTATATCTATTTTTGTTTGCCGCAGTTAAATGATAAAAAAAATACTAAGCTTTCTAGCCACATCTACCACTAATATTTGTATAGATTATTTATTTACTCTTTCAACTAAAACACATAACAATTTTATATTAAGTATCTAAAGCTCCACTTACTTAAAAAAATATTTAATCATCACAAAATAATAATACTCAAAAAATGGTAATAATAAAGAATGCCAAGACAAATACACACACACACACAATTCAATATTCTATTCTTTCAATTTAACATTTCTGCATCATTTTGCCTCCAAGTTCCTTTATATTATACACACGCAACCTTAAAAATTATTTTAACTTAGCAAAGTTCTGGTTGAACACCGTATGTTAACTACAAGCAAAATATAAAGGATGTCTCTTATTTATTATTCTACTAAGCCTTTTCCACATGCCTTTGCATTCCAAAATAATAAAAATGTACATACCATTTAATATTCTATTCTTTCTTTTTCCTAGCCTACTTTGTATTAATAAACACACAGTAACAAAAAAAAGGAGTTAACTATTCTTATTATCATAAAACATATTACCAAGCAAAAAAAAAAGAAAAAAAGTCAAATTGCGGGCAACCCTACGCAACAAGTAGGGCAACCCAACTAGTTTCTATTTAAAGGCTTGAAGTCTAACACTTGTAATTGAGGGAAATTGATGCATTGATTGAATTGTTTAATTACCCCGGTACCTTGATTCATAAGATTAGTTGAAGTCCTGTAAATTTCATCGCTTTGTTCCTGGTTTCGGATTGTTTTTTGTAATAGAATTGTTAGATTGTTATGGTTGCAAATACAGAGATGAAAAAAGAATCTTGTCCATTAAATTGTAATTATCAAAATTACAAGGTGAATTGTCACTAAATTGACATCAAAATTGTGCAACTAAAACATTCTATCCAAATACATGGATTGTTACAGCAAGAGAATTGTTTGAAAATGAAGAACCAATTAAAGTGGTGTTGGCTAAATCTATAACAAAGATTGTTGATTGTGTTTGTGTTGGACTTGATTCAAGAGAATTTGATTTAAGGAAGGCAATATTGGCATATTAAATTAAGACTCAAAAATAAAAATTTTCATACTATTATTTAGCAATGTTTTAGTCAAGTTAGGTCTTTGGTAATTCTAATGGAGTCAAGTTATTGAAGTTTTTGCAAGATTTGTTTGCCAAGTCATCTATTCTATAATAGGGAGTCCTAGTATTGTTGTCAATTAAGAAGAGTGAAAAATTAAAAGCCTTGTTATTGTTATGCATGAATATTGATACATATTATTGATATTATTCCTCTTTCTCCCACACATACTTGTATGTGTGTAAACTGTCTCACTATCCTCATATACATTGTTTCTATTGAAATTTATCTCCTACAAATTTTAGTAAAATTTTTTTGGTTCTAAGAGGCCAGCACTACAAATCTTCAATGGAGTAATTAAGAATTAATAGCTGATGCAATAAGATTAACTCATCATGAAGTTAAGTACCAGGGATCTCCACTTTTGCCTATTTAGCATACTTAATATAAATACTATGACAATTTGAACATGATCTAGATTGTTATTGTTGATATCACAATTAGAAACTAATAATATCACTTGTTGTATGTATTAAGTAAAGAAAAAAAAAAGAAATGAAGTGGACACAATTTTGAATTGGATTAGTACATTGACAAAGAAATGCAGCTGCCTGATCAGGCAACATTGAATTTTATAGGATGTACCATGCCAGAACTGACTAGAATTAAGGTCAACTTCATTCATGTCTTTTCTAAGGCAAGAAGGACTAAGTTCTTGTCTGATTGAGAAATCGATATATTAATTACAGTGCTGTAAGATTTGTGGACATTAGATTTCAAACTATGCATTTTAGTCGGACAACTGCTAAATTTATTGCTTATACTAAAATATCCCATCATTATCTAGTCTTGTAGCTAGCTAACTATTTTAAGGATTCGTCTATTGGGAGAGTTCTTGGTCCCTTTAGGATAGATATTGTACCCCTAAAAGCAATTCAAAATTAGATGGTGAAATAAGTACTTTGAACCCTTGAATTATAATAGTTTCAAATATTTAAAATATAGCTAATATAATCGTTGAGGGATACAGATTGAGGGAATATATAATTTTCTAAAAGATCATATGATTTTTCTCTTCCAATATTATGCTTGCACACATTGGCAAAACCAAAACTTGAGATTTGGGTGGATAAGAATGGTAAAGAAGTATACTTGATTGGGGCATCTTCAAACTTTATTTTAAAAAAAAAAATTGGGGCAAAGATCACTATTTTCAAGGCTTTGAGTAAAAATTTTAATATGCAAATTGGATAAAAAAGGATTTCTAAGACCCTGGGTAGAGAGGAGACTGAAATAGAAGGATATAGACAAAATTTCTAAATTCATGAGTAGGTGGGGAGGCATACCCCTCCCATATCCCTCTCCCTTGTGTCCGCCAGTGCTTCATTTACCAAAGGGTTAATTGCAATTTATCCCCTTAAGGTATATCCTGATTCTCATTTTATCCCTTAACTTTTATTTTGTATCATTTAATCCCCTAAGAGATAAAAATACCCCTTTCCTATTTTTTTTCTTTCTTTTGTTTCTTTTCTCTTTTTTTATTCCAAAATAGTTTTCTTTTTTCAAAATTTTACTTCTAAGAGGATAATAAATTTCTCTAACAACAAATTTAGAATGTCCACACTCATACAAATCAATATCATCTAATTTAAGAATGTAAGAAAAAATTTTATTCTATTTCTTACAATTATACCATCATAGTCAACATCTCATTTGTACAAATCACACATTCACCCGTTAGTATTGGATTTTTTTTTTCTATAATCAGATTTTACTTCTTTTTTTTTTTTTTGCATGCCATTTACTTAAAAAATAATAAATTGTTAGTGTATTCCCTAACACATATCCTCATCTCCCGTGAAATTTTACTAGCATCAATTTGAGTGGTTATAGTCAAATTGTAGGTTAAAGTTCAATGATTAAAGATAGTAGAAAAATTTGAAAATAAGAACTTAACAAATAAAGGGGCATTTTTGTCTTTTAGGGGGTTAAGTACAAGAAATAAAAATTAGAAGGTAAAGTAAGAATTGGAGTATAATTTAAGGGGATAAATTGTCATTAACCCTTCACCAAAAAGGCCTAGGCAATTCAATTGTAGATAATAAAGTTTAAATTCTTTAGCGAATCACCCCATTATTTCTCTCCTATGCTTATCCTAAGTATAGAATCAAAAAACTTTGTTTCAAGTTGGACCTTTATTACTACATCTCTAAGTAGTCTAACCATCATCACACAAACTTGAAATGCCTTGATATTCTAAATACTTTTTTTAAGATATAATTTAATTCCATGAAATCTACTCTAATAGTAGAAAATATATTAAACATGTCACACATACAACAAATTTGAAAAATCACTAGACCTAAAGGATCTAAAAAAAATTTTAACTAAAAGGAAAATCGTTCAAATGTCTCACACATTTCATCGAATGAATTTTTTCGTCTTTCACTTTAAAATATTAGCTTTACATTCCTTATAAATTCAAGTTAGTAAAATTTGGTCCCAACTTAAGTTTCTAACAACTTTTTAATTTGAACTCACTATGTGATCCACATACAGTCATTTTTATGTACAAAAAGATCATATTCCACTTTTTAGTAGCAAAAATGAATTTAAATTGGGTCCGATCTTACTTTTTAAAGAAAATAAACATGATTCAGTTTAGATCCTACTTTTTTTTGGAAAAAAATGAATATAGATTCAGTCAGTTGTTTAACTACAAATAGGATCTAATCTTTTTACCATTTAAAAAATGACCATATGTTGCATCATGTGATGGATTCAAGGATAAAATGTTTGAATGCTTAGATTGGAACCAAAATTTTCCAACTTGATTTTGTAAGGGACGTAAAATTATCATTTTAAAAGTAAATGCAAAAATAATATTGGTAAAATGTGAAGGATGTTTTGAATGATTTTTCCTTAATCAAAGATGACACCCTGAAATTCTAAAAAAGTTCAAAATCCAAATAAATCATAAACAGCCCAATGAATATCTGTACATATCAACAATTGGATCTATTATCCAACTCTTTCAAACTCAAATTTGATGTTAAGAATTGATGAAAGGACCAACGAAATTCCAGATTTTGACATGCAAATATGAAAAAAATTAAGAAAAAATCAAAATCAAAGAAAAAATCCCATCAAAATATATCTTACGAGAAAAGAAAACTCTTACTAATAACTTTCATTAGGAAATACTAAGAGTCTAAGAGTTAAAACTCTCACTAAGATACATTTGGTATGTTAGAATGGTCTGGAAAAGAAAGGTTTTTCAACTTGTCCATTTTATTCTAATGTTTGGTATAATTCATTTAAGAAGGGAATGGTCCCTAAAATGCTCATTCCAACTCTTTTCTGGAATTTCATTCCTCAAAAAAGTTTAGGCAAAACTCTTCCAACTTCATCTTAAAATACCTACGTAGTAGAATGTCAAATTTATTCTTATAAATCTTTATATTACATGACCATATCTTAGACTAGTTGCAAAATGAATTAAAACTTGAAAATAAATTTTATAATAATTAATTTTTCTTGTATTTAAAATAACTTTTTCTTTTATACTTTATTCTTGGACTTTTGAACAATTATGCAAGAATTTTTTTAATCTGATATCAAAGTTAAAAATAATTATAATTGTTTAACTTCATGAAGTTTATATTTTATGTTGCTAATTATATTGCTAATAAATGAAAATTTTTTAACTTAAAAATCTATATATTAGAATGAATCGAGTATTAGAATTAAAGAATTTTGATATTGATCCTCACTTATTTCAAAAGTAAAAATATCAAAATTTCACATAAATAGACAAATACTATTTTAGAACAAATAGAATAAAAAATAATGAGACAGATTATGTCCGATAAACTAATTCAGGCAATTATATATTCTATTCTAACGTCTATATGTTTACTATATGAAATTTTGGAACTAATTAAACATTCTACTCTGTTGTTCATCAACATGTGGATAATAATTTTTTTTCCTTTCATTCGAGGTAGAAGTGTATTTTAAATAGAAAAATCTTTTCATTCTGAATATCTGCATGTGCCAAACGAGTGGTTAAGAGAGATTTTATTGGACATAAAATAAGAGTAGAAGGTTGCCCAAACGTTATCAAAACGTTGCCTAACAAACTTGGAATTAGACAACATTCTGGAAAAATTCTACCAATTATGAAGAGTAATCTTACTATTATTCGAACATCTTACTATGTAGTAATTGTTGTACATGTTCATAGAAGTATCATAATTGGGAAAGCAATTGAAAATAATTCCACGACAGAAAGGCGAACAGGCAGGAGGGGAAATTGACTTGATTGACAAAGTTTCTAAATCTACAACTACACCAATTGATGTCTTGATTTTTCCTTTTTTTATTTTTATTTTTGTCATTCGTAGTCTGCTACTCTACTTTTACGATAACTTACACTAGCGCATCACGGGGTTAGAGGAAGAGAAATTCACACATAGACTTGAAGGTTATCTATGCACCACGTGAAGGAAGTGCAATGATCAAAATAATTGACTTACAGCCAAACTTTCATCTTATACAGTTAGATGGATAATGATATTTGGCCTTTGAATTGAATTACGGTCTAGATACAACTGAAATGACTACAAGAATGATGTAAATTGCATCATATTGTAACTTTCTTTCAGTTCACCAGATACTACGTGCAAAAGTTTAAGGTTTCCATAAATTGTGCACAAAGAATATGGGTGATAATATCAAACTTTATTTTGGGTCTACATCTATTTAGATGCACTTATCTTGTACCCTTACCATCCATTTAGGGTTAATTTAGTTTATAGAATGAGATCATCCAATATTTGGTTGCATTTTTATAATTAGATTAGATATTCATGTTAACCGAATTAATCCTCTCTAGAGGGATAAAGTCATCCCATGGGGGTCTTAGTATTATTTAGCGGGGATAATTGTGAGAGAGGATAATGATTTATCAGATTCTTTTACCCTTATCAAGAAAGACAAAACCTACAACTATATTAATAAACCAAACACTGGATAACAGAGATGAGTAATCCCATGATGATTAATCCCAGGATTAATTATCCAAGGATGAGTCATCCTATCTCATCTAATCAATGAACCAAACGAACCCTTAGTTCATAGATGATACAGGACTAGATTACCAGTCTTGTGCCATCCCATGTTTGATTGTATTTTATGTATGGGATGATACATCCCATCTAACTAATTTAATCCTTCATACGGGGGATAAAATAATACCATGAGGAAGGTGGTATGAGTTATTTCGAAATGAGATAAGAAGTGAGATGATGACAATTGAAACTTATTTACTTCTGTTAATAGAATAATGTATTATTCAAACAACTATATAAATCTACAATTCTCTATAATATTATCTAAATTTTGGGCTAATTTTTCCCTATTAATCATATAATAAAATTTTTGATAAATTTGCCCTTACTAATAAAAAACTAAATTTTGGACTAATTTGCCCATATTAATGATAAACCATAATTTTGGACTAATTTTCCTTTGCCATTAACAAAGTTAGACTTTTTACTCATTTGTCCATATTAATGAAATAACTAAAATTTTAGACAAATTTGCCCCCACTAATAAAAAATTATGTTTTGAACTAATTTATCCATTTTATTGAAATAAATAATTTTGGAATAATTTACCCCTATTATTAATAAGTTAAATTTTTGGCCAATTTGGCCCTGCTAAAATTTTAGACCGATTTACCCCGACCAAAAATAAGAGTAAATATTATATTTTGGCCCTATTATTTAATTATATAATCATATTTTCCTAGTCAAATTTAATTTATAAAAGGTTACACATATAAATTGAGACTTATGAACCCATTTAATAAGGTTGAACTTCGCTTATAATAACACACACACACACATATACACATATGTATGGATGTATGTGTGTTTGTATATCTATATGTGTGTGTGTGTGTGTCTTTTACAAGTCGAGCTTGGGTTTATCAAAATCCAAACACTCCTAGTTATAAGTTTACTAAAAAGGGTATTTTGGTTTATAAATAAGTAATCCTACCTTATCCTATCTCCAACTAAAAGCTGGAAAATAAGATTAGTGATCTAAATATGACTCAACTCAAGATGAGTACATAGTACAAAAATAAGTAATCCTCTCTCATCCATTTCGTAAACCAAACACACCCAGTAAACAACATAAAAAACGTATGTGAGATGAAATATCATCCTATTGAACATCCGATCAACTGCTCAGTCCAGATGACAATCAGAAATGGATAAATCTGAGTTTAGAAGTTTCATTTCCAATGTGACCCATCTGAAGATGTAGCATTATCCTGGGCCTTTTTACTTTTGATTTTTCTTGCTAATTCAAATAAGCCATATCGGTTAGCCTATAACTGGTGAGAATTAAATTCAATGCCTCTTGCTTGAGACCTTAATTATCATTGTTTAAACTAATATTTGATGGATTAATCTTCTATATACTGACAACGCAAACATTGTCAAATCTAAATACGTGACAACTAATTTAAATTTGACATTGAAATTCAAATTTTACATTATATATCTTTCAAATTATGTGACATTATACATGCAAAACAAATAATATCAGCGTATCCAAGATTTACTAATATTTTAGAAGCTAATCTTTTATGATTATCCAAGAATGTCAATTGACATTCAGAAGCTGATGCTAAATGTGTGATTGACTTGATCAAGGATTCTGAGACTAACACTCATCATTTTTGTTCCAGTTTTGTTCCATCATTTCTGATTGCAGGATCATTATATAGAGTTTTCAAACTACTTCTATTAGGCAAGTCTACAAGAAGACTAACCGACGTGCAGACCTTTTGGTAAAAATGGATGCAAAACAAGATGAAGATTTTATCTCTTATTCAGCTACTCCCTCCTGCATTTTGAAATTATCAGAGGAGGACTTTAGAGACTTTAACCTACCCTGTTCTGCAAACTCAGCGTTGTAAACTCTTGATTGTTTATATTTAGTGTCTATCTTCCTTACCCGAAAAAAAAAAAAAAAAAAGAATTCACGTGCAGTGACTGCTAAAGTTGGGGAGCCCTGCGACAGCATGTTGCAGATTAGATGCGTGAATCCGTACTAGAAATGGACAATGACCCACAGAACACTAAGAATCTGCGGTGTTGCTTGAATGGTCGGCTCGATATTTATGAGGAACCCCATTTGAAATACTGTATATAACCATCCATTCAGTTTCTCTGTGGAAAATTTCCGTTTTTATCACTTCCTTATATGCTTCGCCGATATAAATACTTGAAACTATGTAGAATTATTTTATTAAATTCATCACCACTATGTTTTTGTTTTTAATTTTTAAGGGTCCTTTTTTTGTGCCCTTGGAACACTAGATAACAAAGCCAAAGAAGAGGTAAATTCATTACAATAAAACTGTTCTTGGCTTTAGAGATTTAGTTGTACTTACAATCATTAGTAAGATAAGTTTCCCCTTTCAATCTGTTAAAACTTCAAAATTTCGGTCCGTTGACCAGCAGATGGAAATTGGCGGTAGTTGATGGTTTCTTCGTGACTATTCACTAATTATATGCATTTGGTTAATGTGTCATTTTGAAGTTCGTCTGAAGGTGGGATTGGGGACAAAAGCTCTATTGCCGGTTAAGATAATTATGTCTAATTGTACAAGCAACAGATACAAGACAACAGAAACCTGAAAAATCCCAAGCAACAACTTCAGTACTGGAAAGTTGTTACTCTCAAGAAATGTTACCACGCCTTTAATCTGAATCATTACCAAAGAGCCGGAAAAACTGTATACAAATTTAGATTTTCAGAGACTTCGTGAATTACAAGGGACTTTAACATTCATGCTGACCTTTTGTTCTCAAGGAGAATTGACCCTTGTTCTCGTCCAGGCTAGATCAACAGCCTTTAAGTGAAATTTACGGGTTTCAAATGGTTATCCGAAACTGTTAGTAGTCTAATTGGTCTAAGCCTATAAACTCATCAATTTTTCCTTTTCCTAACCAATGCAGGATACTACCTGTTTAGATTGCTATTTTCTTGAGTTTTTATAAAAAAATATAATTTGGTGATTTGATATATGTGAGATAAAAAGATAATTGGGAAATGTGTTTATGGAAAATTTAAAAAAATTTAGGAAAAAATGGCTTTCCAAACAAGACAAGCTGTACCACTCTTGTTAGGAATTTTTTTAATTTAAAAAAAAAAACTCTATTTGTCCTTGAATGAAACAGCTTACATATTCATTATTCTTTTATTTTTTTAAACATAAAGGGGAATACATGCAAGTAATTCCTTATATAACTCTCAAAGAAGAACATTGCACTCATGTCATATCGCCTAATAGCTTAAAGGACTCCTGCTGGACTTCATCCCGCTAAACCTTTGCATCCTAAATCCGCCCAACCATCAATCTCGTCTCTCAGATATTGTTTCTTCTCCTTCTTCCTTCCACATTACTAGTAGTTAATAGTTATACACAATAGAGTGATTTCTCCCTCCTTCATAACCATTAATCCTCAGGAAACTAGTGTATGATTTCTCCTTGGATGCTACCAACGGATACAAATATTGATCAAGATGAGATGGTTAAGACGCTGGCTTCGTTAATCAGCGAACATGATTCATCCGCTCCCAAGTTGTGAGATGCTATTGTTGTTAAATGTTTCATGAATTCCTCAAATTAATTTGTGAAGTCACAAGTTTTTTTTTTTTTTTCAATGGGCTCGAATGCTAACTCCAACACACTAGTATTGAACTTTTTTTTATGAAAGATGTGTTCCGGTACAAGGGCGTAATGTAAATTTAAGTAGGATAATATGTGCAAAAGATACTGATGACAAGGAAGTTGAAGACTTTCTTGATAAACGCCCTGGAAGTAGGATTTACGCAGCAGAGTATTGTTTGAGTTTGAGACCAAAATGCAACAACTAGGACGTTCACTATCCAGAGATAGAAAAGGGTTCCGAATTTCTCCATTTATTTCCATCCGTCTTCGAAGAAATCCTCAATCTTGTTCATGCATTGATTTTGGGAAAAGCTGTGAAGAAAAGGTCATGGTTCCAGTCATGAATCATCTTATACTGAAGATATGTCGAATGGTTTTCAAACAAAATTTCTTTTCCAGTTAGTACTGATTGCCCACGTCAAGCTTCTTCTGCTTCATATTAGCAGTTTTTGCATAAAAATTGAATGAGATGGGGCAAGAATTATCACAAGGTGAGACATTAGGCGGCTTTTCTGGTGCAGTACATATTGAGTGGAGAATACTGTATACGCTGACAAGAACAAGATCAATTGGTTAGACGTTCAAAAAACTTTTATGACATCTCTACGACTTGGTTTCAATCCTCGAGCTGAATTTGGCGATTATATGGCTAAATTTTTCATTCTATCATCAAGTTCAACAATGTTTTATGTAATTTTGATGAAGACAAATTGTTAAGTGTCGATGAGAGTACTTTTACCTTACAGCACGTGACGACTAGTACCAAAAAAAGAGTATTTAAAAGTGTAATATTAGTATTCCTAATGCTAAGTACTGATCTGACTATTGGTAATTGACTTTCTATATTACCGAATTCGGCATTGTAGTAGGACTCATTGATGAATGCATGTGCACATATATCTCTCTCGGTTACTTTGAGAGAAAAACTGGAGCAATTGTATTGGTGATTTTGCAAAAAGTGATGTCTATGTAGGCATGTCTAGCTTTGGCTTCGTCATGTACGAGGGACAGTAGGACCTTGATTGGTTCTACGACTGGCTAGAAACTCTTTTGGATATTGCCTTCTTGCATACAAGGACATAGAACAAGGCATTTCAAAGATTAATGTCAATCAGTACTTGAAACCTATTTCATGGCAAGGATTAACCAAAAAAATATATTTCTCTAAGACCTGTAATGAAATTTTGCCATGTTGACGAGCATCATGAAAAGCTAGAAGCCTGGTATTAAATCCAAAGGAAGATTGATTACTGAAAAAAGCTTGTAGGAGGTTGAAGATTTTGCGGAGCGCTTGGTTTTGGATATGCCAAAGCATGTCAAGGATATTATTCATTGCATAGCAGCTCTATATTATGTTAATTTGATTCGATAACCAGCACAATAATTGCTTTGAAAGCCTAGAAAGCTACATTGTTTAATTTATTTGAAAACATTTAGAAGATTTTAGGGAAGAAGTTCTTATCAAATATTGGCCCCCGGTGGGCAAGAAAAATTCTTAGAGTTCTTCGCCATCAAATTTAGGTTCGGATTCTGGGCAGGCAGTTGGGGATGGGAAGAGTGCGAAGAGAGATGAAAGGCTAAAAAAAAATATTTATATTGAATCCAATCTCAATTTCATTTCTTGCCTGCATCTTATTTTGCTAAAAATAAATGTGAGTTTTAGCTAATTGTATCATTCTTTTTCGTAATTATTGGTAATCTATAGAAACTTACAAGCATTTAAAGCATATTCTTCTTGTTTTTCAAGCTCTGTGATAAGGGCAAGAGGAACTATGGTGGCAGATAATTAGATTATAAATTGTATCTTGTAGATCAGGCATTTGATAAATGTGAGTATTAGTTAAATGTATCAGTTTTTCATAATCATTTGTAACCTATAGAAATTTACAAGCATTTAAAGCATATTCATCTAGTACCCTAGTTCTACATATGTATTTTTCCTGTCAAAAAATTCGTTTAAAATTGGATAAGTGTGAGTGAAAATCCTTCCAAAACATGTGATTCGACTATAGTATCTTCCTCTCTCAATCTTATTCCATAACATAGCTATGTTTGTATCTCAAATCACTTTCCACCGTGTCTTTTTCATGGACAAATCTTCCAATTCTCAAAGTTAAACTTTATCCATTTTTAGTTTTTTAATAGCATTAATCTTTTCAGCAGCAAAGTTTTCATCAAAAGCATTTCACTGGGAGAAAAATAGAGGGAAAAAAGAAAAAGGAAAAACAACACTAGACATACATATCATAGAGTGGCAGCTTACATGCGCCAGAACACTCAGCATACTTCGTTGATGCCCAAGTGGATCGATAAAAGTCCAACAGAATAAAACTTCAATACTTTAGGTTAATCATGTGCGTGAAGACAACAAAGGGCAATTCAGAAAGGTTCTTTTTCTCAATTTTTTTTAGTGTTAATTTAATTTTACACCTTACAACTATACTCAAATTTTCACTTTGATCCCTAAACTTTAAAATGAGACACGTTAGTCCTTAAACTGTAAAATTGGCCTCAATTAAGTGGCATCATTATGGACTTAAAATTGATTTTATACCTTAGTAGGTATATTTTAGGGACTAAATTGGGACAAATTTTATACTTTAAGGACTAAAATGAACAAATACTATACTTTAGAGACTAAATTATGACACATTTTATAATATAGGGACTAAAGTATCCCATTATGAGGTTTAGGGAATAAAATGAGAATTTTAATTAAAGGGTACAAAGGGTGAATGCGAAATTCGCAGCTATTCATCCTGATCTTATATCTCTGTATTATTCTAATGCTAAAAGTACAATAATTTAGTGCATATAAGGTGACTAATTTAGAACAAAGTGATGTGGATTTAGCTCATCCACTTGTATGAAATCTAAGCTTCAATCAGATTATGTGTTGAGACTAAGATATTATTGTACCTACCAACATGTGAAGTGACCACACATATGGAACCGACCGACACGGGCTCACGGTTGCATAAGGCACAGAGAAAAGACGCAAATTAGGTTTGTGGAAAGTATGGGAGGATAAAGGAAAAGTTGGGCATGAAGGCTTTCACATGCAATGAAACCAGCACCTGTTGGGTCTACAAACTATGGCATTTTATTGTTGTCTTAAAGCTTGGATTCAATATTGATCAAAGATTCCAGAGTACCATTTCGTCTTCAAATCATGACAGGGGACTTTCTTGCAGAAAATCAAGGAAAGAGGCACTTGATTGACTGCTAATATCTCTAGGATCAACAACAATATAATTGCATATACATATGTTAAATGTGCATGGAATAAATAATATCCACTTTGTGTTTAGGTTTATTTGCAGATGTGGCACGTAATGTTTTGTATGCAAATTTATATGTTATAAGCATCTATGTCAATTAATTTAATTACTGAGTTCTCTATACTTCATGCAACAAAATGAAGTTTTATTATTTATATTCAAGATTATAGACAAATACTCATATTTATACAATTAAAAAAGGAAACTCACTAATAAAAAATTTTCCTCATTGATTTGTGTGGTAGCTCACATACATATGTAAGTTGGTTGCATCATGTCTGTGTATCTTATGTATGAAACAAGAATCTATGAGCATTGAGGGTTTTCTTTTCCGAAAAAGGGAATGGTCCCTTTCTTCCATTGTGGTACACACTCATGAATGATAAATGATCCTTTGATATTTATGATCACTATGAAGTACTTTAGAGACCAAAATATTATCAGCACATAAGGATGACAACTTGTTGATATATTGTTTCCTTGCAAAATTTTTTTTATCAGTTACCAACAAGAGCAGTGGTATACAATTCAAATTTCGTTCTTAAAAGTCTTTAGAAATTATGCGCAAGTGACTAAGCTATTTGGAGTCAAATGCATTTCAACTCCACCTATTTTTTTGCCTTCAAAGCATTGTATACGGAAACTTACATTTAAACTTAGATTTTCCACTGGTTTTGAGCTCTGTACCATTATATTATCAATAAAACATTATTCGTCCGATCTTTGGTGAATTTTAAAAAATGCAAAAAAAAAAGGACCTTTATAGATGGTTATCAAAACCGTAAACAAATAAGGAGTAGAAGGGACTTGGGGTCTTACACAAGTTTGTTCTCAATTGATTATATTAACTGATTATAAATTCTGATTTTTGATAATCAATTGTTATAATATTCTTGATTGTCTTTATTTTGATTATAGATATTTTAATGACTAATAAAACTAAAATCCATAATCATGCAAAAAGTAGTTTTTGTTAATTCTGATTATTTTTCATAATCAGTTTCCATAATCAGGTTTTATAAAATTTAAAACAGCCAAGAGCAAGGCCCATATCTCTCCGGTTATACGTTTTTACAATATTTTTTAAGCGGCAAGTGTTCTTAAGATTCGTCAGAAGAAAATTTTTTTTGAGGTAGAAAATAGAATAAAATGTAAAAAACAAAAAAAAAAAAAAAAAAAGCAGTTGAGCCATAAATAAAGGGAAAATGATGGAACGGCCGTCACTTGGACAGCACGTGAGGTGTAGCCAATATCGTGTGGGCGTTGTTATTTTAACAGCCGCTACGTGGTCTGATTTGACTGCTATAATCACGTGAAAGCGGACGGCCACCGCAGCCAATGGCTGGAGAGCGTGGTGGCGTGGCAATTGATAATTGCACGCTTATGACCTCATTATTTGCATGGGCAGAACCGTTTAGTCGGTCGCTTCGCCGTCCATTATTGTCCATTACTCTACTACTACTTCATAAATCATACTTACTACTAATTGATTAGGCTATACTACAACGTAAATAAAGATTTTGTGTGTGTGTGTGTGAAAAGATTCATCTTTTTTGGAAGTGTGTATGTAATTGATTTTATTTTAATTTTGAACTTTAAGTTTTACTTACATGTTTGTATCTAATCCTACTAATGTAAGAAAAATTAATCTCGAAAATAAATATGCTTGTGTACATTTAAATAGTAAATTAGGTATATTAACTAGTCGTTAGAAAAATAATCTAGTTCGTTTAAATAGGGGTTCTAGGGCCCAAGCCTATGTTTTAATTTTGTGAAAAAATAAAATTATGTCAGAAAATTATCTATTAACAATGGGGACGAAAAATATGGATGTGTACTTTTTTTTTTTCCTTTTTTGGTTCACTAGAAATTCTAAACCTCCCGTGGCTAGGGAAGGATTTCGAGAATCCTTCTTGCAGGTTAAAGATTTGAATCTTGTGCATAGTAGTTGAGGTGCTAAGAGTCTGGAGTGGAGTAGGACTAGAGCTGCAAACGAATCAAGCCACTCGTGATATTGAACTCGAGTCGAGGTCGAGTAGTTCGTTTCCATGTTTGAGTCGAGTTCTAACTCAGCTCTTTGAAGGTCGAAGCTCGCGAGTCGGTTTGAATAGGTTCAATATATATATATTATTTTTATTTTTTATTCTAATAGTGAAATTATATATATATCTCTAATATTTTTATTATTTATTAAGAAAAATAATTATTTTATTTTTAAAAAAATAAAATAATTATTTATTATTTTTTTGAGCTCGAGTAGGCTCGAATTTGAACTCGATTAGGCTCAAATTCAAACTCGAACTCAAGCTCAAACTTCATTTTTTGAACTCGTCAAATTCGAGTTCGAGTTCGAATTCGATGAAAAATGATTTGAGCTTGGCTCGATAATGCCAAAATTCAACTCGACTCAACTCGTTTGCAACCCTAACAGTGGAGGGTAAAAAAAAGAAAAAGGAATAGCACTTTAAAGAGACTGCAAACCTTGTAAAGGGAAGATAGAAACAAGAGGGTTTAAGTTGAATCATGAAATCACATAATTAATATCTCTGCCCTTTTTTATTTTTGGAAAAATATTTCTACCATTTAAATTATGTTTTGGAGACGATGTGTGCATTATTCATAAAGGTGCTTGTAGGCCCAAGTTTAAGTATCAATTTTTTTTAAGAAATAAAATCAAATCAGAAAAGTATCTAACAATAGTGACATTAGATGTGTGCGTTAACAAGTTTTTATGTGGTGATTAGAGCAACTATAAATAATTGAATTCCAATAGGAAGAGTACACATGGTTTAATTAGACTAAGGACCACTGAGATTTGGCATAATTACAACAAATCTCTTATTGTTAGTACATTTTATAATGAAGTGTAAGACATTTATTTTGCTTTTTTCACTTCTTCAATTTAATTTCATAGGACCCTTCCTCTCCTCCTAACCATTTTCATAAAACTTGATATCATCCTTTGGCGTTCAAAATAAATATGGTCCTTTTCAAAATTCTATGAATTAACTTCAAAGATATTTATACATTAGTTAACATCACATGTTAACCTCCAATTTAGTGTTCGGAAACAACCATTCTGATCACGACATGTTTATTAAAGATAGTTTATTTTTAATTGTAGCCAAAGAAAGACACTAAAATCTATTTGGATTTCTATTTTTTAAGATTTTTTATAAAAAAATAGATTACAATAATTTAATATATATAAGATAAAAAGGTAATCGAAAAATATATTCATAAAAAATATAAAATTTTTTCCTACAATCCAAACAAGGCCACATGATGCCTGCAGTTTGGTCAAAAATTATGACGCATATGGTTATTAAAGAAAAAACAAATGTGTGGTAAGAAATGAACAATATTCATTCGGGCAAAGGTAAGATTCATGCATTATCTTGACGCAAAGGGCCATGCCCTGTCACGATTTTGACCTTGGCAGTTGGGTGGAGCCAGCAGCCATTCATTCATGTAAGAGCTATCAAAATTCCATTTTTAATTTACAAATATTTGAACGTAGCAATAATTTTTCAATAACATGATGCTGTGGGTTGAATTTCAACCCAAAACGATTTGAACAAGGGTTTTACACACTATTACTAGAATTAAGACTTCAAAGACTGCGTGAATCAGGAGAAGGTTGTTGGCAGGGCCCAGGTTTCCAAGAATTGAGATATCAAGTTGTTTAGACACAGAGGAGAGACTAGTTTGTGTGATATATTTTGAGTATATTATGTATACACTATTAGTGTACAATTTTTCTTTTTATACTAGTAAGTTTAGATCATATTACATAATATGATTTCAATTTAAAATTCAAATCATATACATATATCATACTATCCATAGCTACTAGCATAAAAATTTACTATACTGTCAATATACTAGTTTAGATCATGTTACATAATATGAATTCAATTTGAAATTCAAATCATACAAATGTATCATACTATGCATAGCTACTAGTGTAAAAATTTACTATACTGTCAATATATAAAAAAATCAATTAATATATTTTCACATATAAAGACTAGTTCATTATGTTAACAGCTCGACTTGTTTTAGTTGGTAGCGTTTATTAACATGTGATAGTAGATTATTTGGGATAATTTGTTAAAAAGGATACTGTAGCATTTTTTTGATGTGATGCATGTGAGATAAACTAGTGATTGGAATTTGTGTTAATGATGCAAGCAAAAATTTTAGGTGAATAAAACCAATCTAGACAAACTACTTATATAAAGGATTTCATACTCGAGTAACGCTTCTGAAAAATGCAAGTTCGAATTCAAGGCATGCCTCCTCTTAAGAAATATGGGTTCGTTTGGATTTAGTGTTTTTGCCCCTGTTTTTGAAAAATTATTTTTTACATCAGAATTTGGGGAGGGGGGAAGGGGAGAGGGGTGGGAGAGGGAGGTGTGGGGATGGGGAAGAGGGAGGGTGGGGAGGGGAAGGGAGAGGGAGGAGGAGAAGAGAAGAGAAAAAATCTTCCACACCCACGCACCTGATGTTGCCAGGAGACAAGAAGAGGAGAAAAAAGAAAAAGAAAAAGAAATGGAAAAGGAAAAGGAAAAGAAAAGAAAAATAAAAAAGAAATTAAAAAAAAAACCAATCCAAATACATCTACAGTAATTATTTTTCACTACAGTAATGCTACAGTACTGTTTTTGAAAAACAACTCCAAAAACAGTTAATCCAAAAACATTTGTAGTCTACCTTGGTTTTAAAATGGTGTGACAACCAAGCCAACTCAATTGATCGCTAGGGAGGGATTCTTGAGTGTAGATAAGGTGTTTATAAACCCTTGCCTGTAGTATAAGATTTTCTGAAATATTTTACAGGTAATTTAGCTCCTTTCAAAGTTTCAACAATTTAATTAGGTCCATCCCCCTTTCCCTGACATAGGATTAGTTGTAAAACTGTTGTATTTCAAAAATGGTATAACCGTCCCTTCCTTCCAAACCTTTTCTTGGCTAAAAACCGAAGGGCGGTCAATTACTAAGAAATTTGAAGGGTGGATCAAAGTTCAGTTTGTTTAAATATCACTTTTTTAACAATATGCAAATACTTGCTTATATAAGAGAAACGTTCAGCATCTCTAAAATTTTGGAAATGGTTGCCCCATTGTTCCCCATTTATTTCTTTTGTTGATTGAGTTGCTGAAACTTACATAGGACAAAATTAAGGTTCTCAAAATTAATCTGAGACTGACATCCATCTTCGTGGCTGTCAGACATTTATTGAAAAACTATTTTCACATTTCCCGTCATATCAGAAATATCTTTCACACTTGTCTCGACTTCCTACGTAGTTAAGGAAAACATTAAAAAAATTGCTTATGTTACATTGGTATTTTCATAAAAATTGAAATCATAATGCTATTGAATTTTAGAACTTCATACCAGTCATAAAATATCAGATTAGGTGGGCCAAATTGTATATTTGTTCCTCAGTAAATAGTTCACGACTTCTCGCAGACATTGAAGAGGAATATATGCAATAAAGGCTCGAGAAATCACATGGCCAAGACAGACACAGGCTAAAGAGTTACTAATATTTTCAGTATTATTGTCCCACTGGCCGCCATAAATCTGAACACTTTTGTCCTCCATATCTTTCATGAAGCCCACAACATTAAATATTTTACCCCATTATTATCATTATTTTGCTTAGAAAAGCTAGAGCTTGTTACTTATTTTGGGAACCAATCTTAAATCCTATGTCTATGGCCACAATTTTAGATTTTAGAAAAAGCAAGTCTAAGTTGCTTTATTGTTTTCTTCTCCTTTGCTTCTTTATCTTGGACCCCTTGACCATGATGGGGCAAGAAACCCATAGAAAGCTATATGATCATAAAGATACTCTTATTGCTTTTAAGTGGATATTTAGCTACAGAGAGAGTCGAGAGAAGGGTTTGTGAATTTGTGGGGGCAGTAGTTTTTTAGCCCACAAAATCCTGTCTAGTATGTGTAATGATAAAAGTTTCTCTTCTTTTAAGTTGGTATTTTTAAAAGTGCAATAAAAGTGAAGTCATAATTAAATTAGAGGTTCTTGAGTACATTATAGTGCATTAATCTTATAATCTTTTTGTAAATCTCTGATTAAATATTATTCTATTTTGCTTGATGATTCTACTCCAGAGGCTACATTTAAGGTGTGATGATGTAATGAAATTTAGTTAAGTATTCAATACTACATAGGTGCATGTTTGCTTACAAGGGAACGTGTATATTTTGGTACAAGGAAGAGTCTATTTTGCTCTTTAATAATCCCTTTGACAAAATATATACAAATAATGTTTAAAGTGAATCTTACATATGCTTACAGTGTATATATTATCATGGTTTAACCATATATAAAATTTACATTTTAAATTTAAATTCAAATTATTTATCATATACATTCAATGATGAGAGCATATACACTGCCAGTGTATAAAAAATAAATTCTAACAGTATGATTCATCGAGAATCTCTTTTTGATTGTATGAAGAATTCTTATATCTTGATTAAAGTTAGATCAAGTGGTAACATTAAATCTACAGAAGCATGTTGCTAGCAATGATAACTTTAGTCCAGAGTCTCCATCATATGCTCAGTTAGTGTAGGGGCATTAGGTCTCTGTGCTTTAACTAATTCATTAGAAGGTCTCCTTTCATCTTCAGTTTGTTTATTATCTACCTAAATCAGAAGAGAGGAATATTTTTCTTCAATGTTTATTTTGTTTCAAGTTGCTTCTGTTTTAAGGTTTTAGTATTAATAAGAATTAAAGAACATTCGACTTGTTCCTGGAGAATAACTTGCCTTTATGTGGTTCTTAAACAACATCAAGTATATTATTATTCTACGTCTCAGATATTTTGACTTCATTCTAATTTATAATTTTTTTATGTTAACATGCTGCGTAATTAAGTAACAATTTGCCTAAGCAACAAATAGTAAAGGAAAAGATGGATTTATAAACATGAAAATCACATAGTTACTCTAGCATCTAGTAGATTTGTATGCATTTTAAACACAAAAGCCTAAATGGATGTTAGTACTGTCTTTTTAATAATGAAGAGTGTAAGAAGTTAAAACTGTTCTTCCTTAAGAAAAAGAATTGTTTCCATTAATTCTTTTTTTTTCATCTGATAATGATATGTTGCTCATCTTAAATTTATTAGTGAATTGATGGGGACATGTCATCCGTTTTAAATGTGATATTTGCCCACTTAAGCAAATGATCTTGCCTCCACCATGAAAGTTGTTAAAATGAAAGGGCCGAAATGATCAATTAATCATGCCTATAGAAAAAAGGAAGTTATTGGCTTCACCCAGCATTCCATCTATCCGAAGTGTTCCAAATTAAATGCTGAAAGTTTGGTCTTTCTAAAACTTATCATTTTTTTTCAATGAATGTTGGTTAGAGTACCATTTGCCAAACAACAATACGTTGGTTAGACTACAATAATCCAAAATCTTTCAATCTAAAAAGATGAAAAAAAAACTGCATTTTGATGTCGAAAGTTGCTATTGGACACTAAAAATCTTTCGTGGTTTTTTCTTCTAACAAAAAGTAAATTTTATTAACAAATTGTCGGCACTAGAGAGTAAAATTCACTAAAAATCTTGTCATTCTTTAATCACCAGAGAGTCATATTCACTTGAAAGAAGTAAATGATTAGCTATCTAGCACAAATTAATTTTGTTTTATACTGTCATATATATTTAGTTAATTTCCTTTATTGTAGTTCTTACTCTTTTTATTTTTACGTTTTCTTTTCTTTGATATATCTAATATCATGTATCATACATATCTTTAATCCTTATCAAGAGTAAAAGGCACAAAATTGTTCTCAAATACTATGCTGTCACATTTCAATTATCCTATACATGTACATGAAAATTTTTTCAATGTATTAAAGCTTTTCTTTCACCTACTTAATGACATTTAAGATCCTCACATTTCCTTCTTTATATTTGGTTTTTGAAAATGATCCTTCCAAGAAGTCAACTCCATAATTGGCCACAAAAAGAAAGTTGGAATGTTTAAAATATCTGCTAACTTGTATTACATTGCACTCTTTTTTTTCCTGGCCGTATACATACGGATCAAATTGTATTCCATAATATTCTATGCATAAATAGTTCAAGTTTCTTAATGTTGTGGAATAATTAGGGTAGGGAGACAGCCGCGTTTCCAATAATTAGAGGATAATTTGAAGGTACAATTAGTACAATTAGTATTCAATTTGAAGGTATAATTAGAGTAAACCCACTAGATTATCTGTTAAGGCACAATTACATTTTTCTATTTACAAATAGTTCTTAAAACCATCCAAAAGCAAATCAAGGGTAAAGAATTTAACATGCAAGAATGACGGATTTAACATGCATAAAAAATCCTCGGGATTCAACATACATGTAATTTAAAATTTTAATTTAGTTACAACTGATATTCACCTATTGCAATTGTATTACAATTAGTATTCACCTATTGTAATTGTGTGCTATTAAAAAGTTATGTTTTCACTTAATAAGTTATTGTGATTTTATGCTATTAAAAAGTTATTTATTAGTTAATAATTTATTTGTCTCTAAATCAAGATGTGTATAGAATGTTATATATAAGGGCAATTAAATCAATATAGTAGTTTTTACCATTCCATTCTGACTTCTCAATATGATCATACCAGATATTGGAAAAGAAATTAACATTCCATTCTGACTTGGTTACTAAACACTGTAATGATAAATTTTTTCCTTTCCATTGAAAAGAATTATAGGTAGAAAAAAACCTTTCTATCGTATCAAACGAGGGGTTAGTTCAACTTGCATGACTTTTAAATTCAAATGAACTTTTATTAAATCAATCTTAAACTCTATTTGACCTTTTATTAATCCAATCTCGAATTTAACTCGAATAACTTGTTACACAATATGCTTTTATTAGGTTTGATTTGTTGGAAAATGAAAATTTATCTAACAATTTCAAGTCATAAATTTGTTCAAACACATCCCTATATTAAGCCTTGCTTTCTACATAGTGCGAAATAACTCCAACGCAATCTTGTTTTCTCAAATAATCCATGAAAATTTAACATCATTTTTGGAAAATTCTACTATTCCTTTTGTCTATCATACCCATAATTCTAATACAATAAACTCTTACCACATCATCCAATAATTTAAATTTCTAAAATTATTGAAGAGTTGATAATTCTTTTTACATATTCAACGGTGAATTAATATTGATGAACATGCCATCCATAAGTCACCGCTGGACTTCCCATCAAAATTTGCTTGCTCTCTTGCTTGCTTAGAGATTCCATGAAAAGCTTGCAAGTGGGCCCAGATCACCCATAATCTAAATGTATACCTTTTAATCATAATCATAAATAAAATCATATAATAATAACTCAAAAACTGATGTAACTGATCAAGTGATCAGAAAGCAAGAAATATACCAACATTTTCTCTTTCCAAGTTAAAGTCCCCAAATCCCTCCCTTCCTGCCCGCCCCCACCCTGCCCGGCTACCCCAAACTGGTGGCCGAAGCTCCTCAACCAAAAGCAAAGCTCGAAGCCTAATAGCCTATATAAAACAGAAACAGAAGAAAAACAGTAGCCCCATTCCCCTCCCCAGACCTCGGCCCACCCTCCCAGTACCTAAATATTACCAATCGGCGGTTAGCTAAAATCGTCTCAAGATCCTCACTTTTTCAACACCCCTTTATAAATCATTTTCATCTCCCAAATGGGTTCTCAGTATTACCTTCTTTCACGTGAAAAACAGCAAGGAAAGTAACTCAATTTGTGTCTGTTTTTTCAGTGTTATTGGTAAGTATGACTCAGCAGGCTGTGGTGGCCGGAGGAGATGCGAAGGGATGCTCCGGCGACAGTGATGATGGCCGGACGGTGGTGGTGGGAGTGAAGCTTGATGCCCAGAGTAGAGAGCTGCTCACTTGGGCTTTGGTTAAAGTTGCTCAGCCTGGGGATCGTGTCATTGCCCTTCACGTTCTTGATAGTAATGGTATTGTAGTACAATCTTTTCATGGCCTAACAACAAGTAGATTTTGGTGGTTTTTTTTTTTTTGGTTGGAGAGATGAATTGGGAAATGCAGTTTTCTGATTAATCGCCGTGACATGGCAAAATGGATTTTGGACAATTTTGATTCTTTGGAGAAATTAGTTGGCAAAAGTTCCTTCTTTGCACCCTTGGGAGTTCCATGATTCTCCGTTTGTTTATGGAATATTTGGTGAAATAGTTGCCCCCCCTCCCTTAGGAGAATTTTGTGAATTTATGGATTTTTGGTGTGTGGAGGTGTTAATAAAGTTGTTGGGAAAATTTTTACTAAATGTTTCTGGTTTTACTTCACGGCTCTTTGATTTATTGATGATTATGGTGAAATGGAATTGTGCAGAAATTGTGGATCGTGATGGGAAATCATCTCTGCTGTCTCTTGTGAAAGCTTTTGACTCTGTTCTTGCAGTGTATGAAGGCTTCTGCAACCTCAGACAGGTGAAAATTGTTTGTAGTTTTGCGGCTGTTTTGTCCTTTAACTGTACTTAAAAGGTTGTTTTCTGTCCAATTGAGCTAGTTTGGGTTTTGTTGAAGAATAGTAGCACTATTGGTGGTAGGTGGTCTTTTGCTTCTTCTTCAAAGTAATGTTCTTGGTCTCCGTTTGTTAGTTGAGATATGTAAAGAATTATGTACAAAGAAACTGTAGTACTGTACTTATACACTGCAAATTTTGTCGGTGGAAGATTAGTTTTTCAGGTCCCTTAATTTGAAGGTGATATATTAGCCCTTTTTGGTTATAATATAGGTGGATCTCAAGCTAAAGATCTGCAGAGGATCATCAATTCGCAAAATTTTAGTTCGTGAAGCAACATCTTACTCAGCAACTGAGCTTATAGTTGGAACTTCAAGGAATAATCATACCATCAAGTCATCAGCCTCCGTGGCTAAGTACTGTGCTAAGAAGCTGGCAAAGGATTGTTCAACTTTAGCTGTAAATAATGGGAAAATTGTCTTTCATAAAGGGGCTTCGTCTTCCTCCAATATCATCAAAAAAGGTAGTAATTCTGCTTATGGAATTCATTTTATGCAATTTAATGTGGTTTTGAATATTGTGGAAATAATTGGTTTAATTTAATTTTCTTTCTTTTTTCCTCTTTGGCTACAGAAATTGAAAATCACCATAGGAATGGTCTACTTAATGCACTTCAGAGGTCTCTGACTAAAAATAACAAAGCAATCACTGATGGGAATTTGGCAATGGGAATGATAGCATCTGACCATGTTACTGATGGGACTTTAGATCTAGTCCCAAAAAATGCTGATTCTAAACATGAGGCTGGTCTCCTAAAAAAGGGTTGTCCTATTTGTTCTATTGCCACGGTATCTGAAGATGATCACTGTACACAATCAGCAAAAGAATCTTCCTGTGATGACAGCAATGGAGACTCAATGGCTATAGTGCCATTACAAAAGATAGAGGCTGCATCTAGTTCAATTTCACTGTTGATGAGGGAATTGCCTGAAGTTAGACCTGGTTGGCCACTTCTTCGCCGAGCAATATTATCAAACAAGCGAACTTCTAACAACTCCTCAGTACGCCAGATCTCTGTGGTTCAGTGGGCATTGCGTTTACCCAGTAGGCATTTTCTGTCGATTGATTCAAATGAAAAAGGAAGAGTTTATGGCTATGATAAAGATCAATCCCCCAAAACAGATCAAGAATGTGGTGCGATTGTTCCCATTGGCAATGAGACTCTGCCTGCTCCAGCTTCTTCAGATGGTCTATCTAAGGCCTTACCGAAAGAGTTGGAGGGTCTTCATGAGAAGTACTCAGCAACTTGTAGATTGTTTAAATATGAGGAACTTATCTCGGCAACATCAAATTTCATCCCTGGTTTGCATCTCCCTCAGCCTCTTGTTTAAGATGATTGAAACTGTTTGAACCTCTAACTAACTTAATGTCAATTTGGAATTGTAGAGAACATGGTTGGTAGAGGTGGAAGCAGTAAGGTTTATAAGGGTTGCCTTCCTGATGGAAAGGAGCTTGCTGTAAAAATTCTAAAGCCATCTGAAGTTGCATTGACAGAGTTTGTTCTGGAAATAGAGATTATTACTGCTTTGAATCACAAAAATATCATCTCTCTTTTTGGTTTTTGTTTTGAGGACAACCACCTCCTTTTGGTGTATGATTTCCTGTCAAGAGGAAGCCTTGAAGAGAACCTTCATGGTATTTGTAATAGAATTTTTTCAGTTCAGATATGTGCACTTTAGCAAAGGCTTCTTTTCATCTCGATATACTTTTCCTTCATTGTTGGCCTGTGAATCAGGTAACAAGAAGGATCCACTTGCATTTGGGTGGACTCAGAGGTATAAGGTGGCTGTTGGTGTAGCTGAGGCACTTGAATATCTTCACAATAGAGATGCTCAGTCTGTGATTCACAGAGATGTGAAATCTTCTAATATACTACTCTCTGATGATTTTGAGCCTCAGGTGGTGACTTTTATGTTTGTCTTAATATTAAGCTCAAGTTTCATTTTTGCATATCTCACATTTGCTCCCATTTTTTTCCAGCTCTCTGACTTTGGGCTGGCTAAATGGGCGTCAACGACTTCAACTCATATAACATGCACAGATGTTGCAGGAACTTTTGGGTTTGTGACAAAACCTGTTACTTTCTACTGCATTTTACAATTCAAATCATAGCAAAATCTAGTAGAAGATGGAGATACTGTATATTTGTACATAGTAGAGGAAATTCTTACATAATAGTTGAAAATCTTGGCTACCAAAAGAAGCAGTGAAGTTAAGAGAAGTCAGAAGCTTGTGAACTTTTCGGGGTTTGATATTTTGCTCGTGTTTCTTATCTAGTAATTTGTGCTGCTTGACAGTTACTTGGCTCCTGAATATTTCATGTATGGAAAAGTTAATGACAAGATTGATGTGTATGCATTTGGAGTGGTCCTTCTTGAGCTTCTTTCGGAAGAAAGCCTATAAGCAATGACTCTCCGAAGGGTCAAGAAAGCCTTGTTATGTGGGTATGTTTCTTTTGCTTGTTGGGTTACCAACTTCTAGTTCCCTCATCTTGGGATGTTAAGTGAACGCAAAATTCATTTTTTCGCAGGCAAAGCCAATTCTAAACTCTGGAAAATTTGCTCAATTACTTGACCCAAGTTTAAGTGGCAAGTATGATGGTGAGGAGTTGGAGCGGATGGCTTTAGCAGCTGCACTTAGTATCAGACGTTCTGCAAGAGCTAGACCTCAGATGAGCCTTGTAAGTAGCTTTTAATTCTCTCCTGATGTTTGATTGCCCTTTATGAATCTTCTATTGGATGATTCAACCCTATATGGAGTTGATATGTTCACAGTCTATCAAAAGAATGGTGATATATTTTTAAAAGCATCATCTCCTGACTAGATTGATGTGTAATTACTGACTTTTGGCAGATTCTGAAGCTCCTCCAAGGTGACATTGAGGTGACCAAGTGGGCAAGGCTGCAAGTGAATGATTTAGAAGGGACTGATACTGTTAAGCTAGTTGATAGTTTGGAGGGCTCCGATGCTTTAGATGATGAAACTTTTTCACATTCCAATCTCCAATCCCATCTAAACCTTGCATTGCATGGTGTGGAGGATTCCCTTTCCAGCATCGAGCAATCTATCTCACTGGAGGACTATCTAAGGGGCAGGTGGAGCCGGTCGTCAAGCTTTGACTAACTGCATTACTGCACAGAATGCAAGTAGACATTCTGTTCTCATTCTTTTGTAAATTGTCTTTTTTTCCCTTTGATTTAGCAATTCCTGGTTCTACGCTGTGTCTTTGTGTTGCTCATTAGTTGGTGTTGGATGAGAGGATGTTTGCGGGACTGCCCTCCTCCTTCCCGTTGTAGTCTTCTGTGTAGCAAATTGATGTGGTAGGGTTGTGGTATTTTTGGTCAGTTCTGTTCTCAATCTGAATGATGAACTGACACTATTTTGACTGTTCTAGATCGTTGGTCAAGTGTACACAAATCACAAATGAGTATCAATAAATATCTTTCTGAATAATTGTGTCTCTACTTTAACCCCCTTTCCCTGTTCCCTTGCCTCTTTAAAACTGCTTGTCCCCGTTCTCGGTGCTATGAGATCCTCATCCCATGAAGCAAAAATGTCAATTGTGATTGTGGGATTGATATAACATGATTGTAAATCTATTGGTACTTAATTTTTTAAGACAAAATTCCCATCTTGTCAATTCAAGTATTCAACCCATCCCCTGGCAACCCCTTCACCAGACTCTCATTTCAATTTTCTTCTTCTGTTTAGCTGGTGTGGTCACTGACCAGAAGTTGCGGGGCCCATGCAGGTAGCAGAATTGCATATATACGTATCTATGCAGACTGAATCATTACTAGATATGTCTTTTTGGGGGAATAATATGACTAATATACAGAATCATGCACTTTGCTCTTGAGCCAATGCTTTTAGCTAGTTGCTTTAGGTGTTTACCAGTATTTAATTTGGCCCTCTTATTGCCTTCCTTTATTGGATTCCTAGTATAAGGCTTGTACCCTGTCACCTTTATTTTACAGACCACAGAAAGTCCACGGTCATTCTGCTTATGAGAAGTCCCAGTCTAGAGCAATATTGACTGACTTCTACCTTTACCTACCTTTTATGACCTCCAACATCTGCAACTCAACTCATCCATAGATGTTCTATGGTCTGCAACTTACTACTAGCATTTCGGGACCTACACGGCATAAGTTCTTTTTTCCCCGTTATTAAAGTATACAGATTTGATATATTTCTGATTTTTCTCCTGCCTGTTGTGTTCTCTATTATTCTCATTGGACAATTGAACAACGAAAAAATTATGCTTATACCAGATAATCTGGTCTGACTTTCTGTAGAGTGGAATCAGATTAAGATAAAATAATCTAAATAGTGGTCAGATGATCACATATAAAAGCTCATACCAATCTTTATATGAATGGAAGCAAATCCATTTGCATTAATGGTCACTGAAGCTTTCACAATGCCATGTTTTAGTGTAAAGCTTGAAATGCAGCTTGTTAGAAATTTGCTAATTGCAATTTATTTTTGTAATAGATTATCTCCAAAACAACAAACTCGCAATATATCCTAGTTAAAACAAATGATGAGTTTGAAACCAAATGCGGAACCCAGTATTTATCATAGTTATTAAACTCAATTCCGAGAGATGACTGGGTCACTAGGTCACCGATTCAACTACGGGTTGACCACGGGTAGCACAATAGTTATATTATATAATATAATAATATATTTTAAATTATAAAAATAATAAAAATTTTAAGTTAGTGGTTCAACCGACGTTCAACCGGCATTTTTTTTTTTCAATTTACCGGTTGAACCCCTGGGTCATTGGCTAGTGAATGGGTTTCTTACTTGACCAATATAATTAGTAATTCAACTTGGTCCTATGACCGGTTGACCACTCGGTCAGGGCTGAGTTTTATATCTATGGTATTTACACAAGTTCGCCAAGATAGGTGTAAAGGTTAGGTCATGTGGTTACTATTTGCGGGACATCAATTGGATGCACTGGCTAAGGGGTTATCTTTTATTACTTGCATTTTGTGATGATCTTTGATGATTCCCCAAATGCTATTCAAATTGCAATTATCTCTTAGATGTCTGTCAATGAAAATCAAATTGCAAATTGACCTTTATCTACTTAGATAAATGGAATTACCTTTAGAACTTCCATATTTTTTGTCATTGAAGTTAAAGATGCATGTTAAGTGGATTTTGAAAAAAGTGCAAGTTCTTTGCTAGGCACTTTGCCCCAATTCATGTATCTTTGCACAAAACTACCCTTTCCATCTTAATTTTTTTCTTTTTCTTTTTTCGCTTATCATTAGCTTTTTAGTTTCTTCTTTTTCTTTTCTTTTTCTTTCTTTACCTCCCATGCTATCATTATTTGTATGCGTGGGATAATTCTTTTAATTTTGTTTATCTCGGCATAATAGATTGGTAATACTTTGCTTATTTATTAGTTTTCCAAGTTGATAACTCATAAGAAACATCCTATCATAATAAGATCTATGTTTTTTACATTGTGAAGTCTATTTTACCTAAAAGTTGGATTTTTCAGATATATATATGAATAAAATAGAATGACTATTAATAAATTACCAAGAGCAATAAATAACAAATAAACAAATTGACCTTTCTTTCTTAGGTCATCTATAATATGTTATTGTTAATGTGAATAGTTGATTAATTTAGAACTTAATTAGTATAATGTACTCAAATTGTTGGATTTGTCAATGAACAAATCTTTACAATGTAAGGTAAATAATTTGTTTTCTAGTAGTGCAGAGTTTCTAACACATAGTAATTAGAGTGAATTTAACAAATAAACAATTCACAAAAAATGGGTTAAAGAAAATTAAAAGATTAAGTAATTTAGTATTGGAGGGAAAGACTTGGCTACTAACATGATATGACAGAAAGGGAAAAAAAGAAGAAAATAAATAGGTATAAATGTTAACAAAAGGGGTTACTAAGGGTTTGTTTTGGTGGCTGTAAAATGTTTTCCCAAGTAAAATATTTTCCAGTGAAGTAATTTTCTAGGAAAATCATTCCTTTGGTAGCATTTTCAGATGTTTGGTTAGTCATTTGAAAATATTTTCGAGCATCATTTTTTTCTATTGATAAAATATTCAAAATCTTTTATTGCTTTAAATATTATCTCCATTTTTTATAGCCTTCAGTTTCAATCCATTGCAACCCGCACATCTTCTCATCAAAATTGACAAATTTATTCCATTATTTAGCTGTATAAATCTTAGGAAATAAAAATTAAAAATCTCAAAAATTGTAGATTTTGAAATTTGTTCCCATGCAATAAATAAATTGCCTAAAATCCACTGTCAATCATATATACCATTATGAGACACACTTTTTCATTCACCGCTAAGAAACTTTTCTAAGCATTAAGAACTATTATTCATAATTAATTACAATAATCCAGGTCAAAATAAACTGATTTTACAACAATAATAGATCATTTCACTCTAAGAAATAAATGAACCATTCAAGTGATGATGGGCACAGAGATAAAATAACTTCTGTAATAGGAATTATAATACTATAAAGAATTAATATGTATGAAAATAGTAAAAATAAATGGAGAATATGAGTGAATTTTTTCACTCTCAGTTTTCTGGCGACAGTCATGAGCTGTATTCATTGTCCAGCAAATTTTCCTCTGAAATTTTACAAGAAAAGGTTAAAGCAAATTCCCATTAATCATAAGCTAGCCCTAGTTTCCTAACTACCTCATCAAATTTAGATTATCACATTCAGGGCAACTCCTCCATTTTTTTTAACAAAATCAGACATATATCATGCCTCACTTCCCTCGGTTTCTCTTCTCTTCTTATCCTGCCTCCAACATAACCAAAACAGAGAAGATGTCATCCCTCCAAAAGAGTCACGTCGGCCCAAATCGTAAATTGAATTTGTATGTCATCTACAGTACCCTTAGATTTGGGAAATGTCAAGTTGTCAACCAATGCAAAGTCCTCCTTCCGGGTCTCCAAGGGGGATAGACTCTTTCAGGACCTCCATGACTGAGAATATACTTCTGTTTCAACTCCAGGTGAACGCCACTTCATCATTCACGTGCTAACGTTATTTGCCACCTTGATGGCATTGCTTTAGAAAACCTTGCCAGTTGATTCATGATGTAAGTCCTATTCGGCAGTGGGCTTGTCATGACTCTGCATAACAATGCAATTCACTTGTTCATCAAATTCAATATTCCATCTAAGTTCCAACCTGGATCCACTATCTAAATCATCGGGCTAACAGTATTCTTTTTTTTTTTTTTTGCCAAAAAACGAAAGAGAATTTTATTCCATCATGAATCATTACAATAATGGAGCAACTGCCCCATATTCTTTCCTGGCTAATTGAATCAACCAAGAAGGGAAGGATTCCTTCCACTGAACTGCTGTAACTAATTTTAAGGCAAATCGTGCCATTTCATGACTAACAACATTTCCTTCACGTTTAATAAAAGAGAAAACAAAGTTTCTAAAGTCCAGTTTCATCTTACTGATATCATCAACTATAGTGCCAATTCTTGCATCTTGAGAATTTCCCTCCAAAATTTTTCCAATAGCTACTTGACAATCTGACTGCACTTCAACCTCCCTCCATCCTTCAGTCTTTGCCTGGATTAAAGCTCGTCTAATGGCAGCTGCTTCCTCAACTAAAGGGTCACCTTTCCTATGTTCTGATCCTGCCCAAACCATCACCACTTCTCCATGTTGGTTTCTTGCAATGGTGCTCCAGCTCGTTCGATTACTTTGTGGATCAAATGCTGCATCAGTATTGAGTTTAACAATACCTTCCCTTGGTGGCTTCCACTTTACCTTTTGTTGCTCTTTATTAGTCTCCATCTCATTGTTCCTATCTTCTTTTTGCGCCTGATCAAACTCTTGCCATTCTAGTAAGGCTTTGTTCACAGCTTTTCCAGGGCATCTTCTTTCCTGTTTGAACTGTACCTGATTTCTATCCTTCTATATTTGCCACAGTATATTGACTGTTAACACAATGTGTTCCCTTCCTTCCTTTCTCTGCCTTGCTTCCATAAGGCTGTTCCACCAATGCCAGAAATTATTCCTATACTCATGCAGTCTGTCCCACTGAACTGGTGCTGTTTTCCAAATGTCCTGAGCATGCTGGCAGAAAAAGAACATGTGCTCCAATGTTTCATTACCTTCTTCACAACACATACACCTCTCATCACCCTTACCAACTCTAGCTTTCACCACTTCATTTACTGGAAGTACTCGATGAAGGCATTTCCAGATGAAGTTCTTGAGCTTATGCTTCATATTCAAGCTCCACAAAAAATTCCAAACTCCAGCTTCTTGTTCATTCCTACTACTCTGGCCTTCTTTCTGTCTTGCAATGTTTGGAGGTCTTTTCATCTCTCTTGCCAACATATATCCCGATCTCACTGTGTAATCTCCATTCTTTGAAAAAGGCCATATAAGTCGATCCTTACCATTCCTCATGCTCACTGGTATCTGCCTGATATTTTTACAGTCTTCCTCATTAAAAGTTTCTTGCAGCATCTGAATATTCCATTGGTCATTCTTTATTAAATCACTCACTTTCTTGATCTGACAACCCACTGGTTTTTCTATTTCCACTTTTCCTCCTTCTTTGGGTATTATCCATCTATTTCTCCAGATGTCTATTGTCTTACCATCTCCAACTCTTTTCGTTGCCCCTTTTTCCAGAAGTTCTCTAGAGCTCATAATACTCTTCCACATCCAGGAGTCATAATTTCAAATTTTCATCTTCTAGATTGAATTTCCTTTAAAGTACTTCCCCCTCAAAACCTTGCTTATCATCAAGTTTGGTTTAGTTAGAATTCTCCACAGCAGTTTTGCCATCATTGCTGTATTGAAATCCACCAAATCTCTAAATCCTAATCCACCCTTACCTTTCAGTTCTGTCAGCTTTTTCCAATTTACCCAATGAATTTTCTTCTCCTTCTCTCTACTTTCCCACCAGAATTGTGCCATGCTTCTACATATTTCTTTGCATAGGCCCACAGGTAACCTGCAGCATCCCATAGCATATGTTGGCATAACCAAAATGACTGCCTTCAATAACACCTCCTTTCCTGCCTGACTGAGCAAATTCTCCTTCCATCCATTCAGCTTTGTGACCACTCTATCTTGGATATACTGAAAGACCTGCTTCTTTGTTCTCCCCACTACCATAGGCAATCCAAGATACTTGCTTTGAGTCACACTCTTCATCCCATTGAGTGCTTCCAAAATCTTCTTCCTTTGATCCCCCTCAGTATTTTTTCAAAAAAGTACTACAGATTTTTCCACATTTATTTCCTGTCCTGAAGCCTCTCCATACTCTTTCAGAATCTGCATGACTTGGTTAGCCTGATTTGTAGTTGCTTTACACAAGAGCAAAGTATCATCAGCAAAGAATAAATGAGATATTGCAGGAGATGCTTTAGCAATTTTTAATCCATCCAACTTTTTACCATTTACTGCCTTCCTAATCAGATTTGTTAAACCTTCAGAAACCATTACAAACAAATAAGGAGACAATGGGTCTCCTTGCCTTATCCCTCTAGTGGGTTTTACAGCACCTTTCCTTTCACCATTTATATTGAAGGAGTAAGAAGCATCGGGCTAACAGTATTCGATGGTCCAAATATACCATTTCAATAGTATCGGTTAACAATTTTACTATTTGAATAAACTAATTATAGCTAAAAAACTAGACATCTTAATATTCACGCCAAATTAAATTTACAAACACACCCAAGAGGAGGAGACAAAGCCAGAACTGCTAGTGCAGCTTGTCCTGTTCAGCCATCAAGAAGCATAACAACAACAACAACAACAACTAAGCTTTTATCAAGAAGCATAAGTAAGGGGAAGAAAAGAACCAACTGTTTATCCCTTGTATTCTTCTATGTCACTGTGACAACAAATCATACATCCTTAAAATTATCTGGGAGCAATCTCTACATTCCGCAATTTGATTCTCCAAAAAGGTGAAATCAATACGTTTAAGAATATTTCAAAATCAAGCAACCAAGAAGTATATTTAACCAAGTATAATCATCCTAAATAACACAATAAGCTATTGATGGATGAAACTCACAACTTATGGTAAACATCCACGTTTTAATTTGAACAAATATAGTGGTTCTATACCATAAAAAGTGAAAAGAATCATTATTTGAGATTTGCATGACCTCTATCTTATATATATATTTTTGACAAACAGTAAATGCATTTATAGATATAAACACTTTTAATACAAGGTTTAATTACAGAAAGGGGCACCTGCCCTCAAGTCCTTTTCTGCTAAATATGTTAGCCAAATAGGGAATTGGTTATCCCATTCTAAGTGACTACACTGATTTCCTACTCTATGCACAAATAAGAAGATACACAGTTCAAAGCTTTTCCTCATTTCATCAATGTCCTCAAGAATTGTTTTCAGGATTTCTTCCTGAGATGATTTGGTCTATCATCGATTTGCAGTCTGATTGGACTTCTACTCTTGTCCATCCTACATTTTTGGCCATTCTCAATGCCTCTCTCACAGCAAGAGCTTCCTCCATTACTTCCGCGCCTCTTTTAACTTCCACCATTCCTTTTGCTTTGATTATTTCTCCAATCCAATTTCTGGCAATGATGCCTTTCCCAGTTCTCACCATGTGTGCTAAAATTGCCGCGTCAGTATTGATTCTGACTACTCCTTCTTTTGGAGGTTCCCATAACCTTTGTTGTTGGTTCTGTGATCTTGCATTCCTTCGATTGCTCTTTTCCTCTTCATTCGCCTTATCATATTCCATCCATTCTCCCTATGCTTTCTGGATGATCCTCAATGCATCAGCTTGCTTTTGCTCGAATGCCATCTTGTTCCTTGCTTTCCATAGTTGCTAGAGAATGTTGACAATGAGGTTAACATGATCTGCTCCTCTTTGCTTTGTTGCAGACTACATCACTTCCTTCCATCAATTCCAAAAATTGTTCTAGCAATTTTTCAAACCATCCCAATTTACTAGAGCTACTTTCTAGACTCTCTCTGCTATTGAGCAGGAGAAAAACAAGTGTTCAATTGTTTCCACAGCTTCTCCGCACCCATAGCATATGTTATCTCCCTTCCCAATCCTTTTCTGCATCGTCTCCATGACTGGCAGATAGTTGCTCAAGCACTTCAACAAGAAATGTTTAAGCTTCAAATTGATGTTTAAGTTCCATAGTCTTTTCCAGATATTCTCCTTGCTCTGTTCCCAGCTAGTCTCAGCTCTGCTTTTGTTTGACCCTTCTAGATTTTCCTCTTCCTGTTTTGCTGCTGTGTAACCTGATTTAACTGTGTACCCTCCTAATTTAGAAAATTTCCAGTACAGCCTATCCTTCCTTTTGAAGAAACTAATTGGCATGCTTACTATTAGTTCCTTATCATCATTGTTGAACCACTGTCTGAGAAGCTCTCTATTCCATTGACCATTCTCTATTAGATCACACACTTTTACCAAAGGATTATTATCTGTTCTTGGAGTTGTTACTTTTCCATTTGGTGACCCTACTAGCCATTTATCATCCCAAATATGGATATTTTCACCATCCCCAACCTTCTTCCATAATCCTTTGGCGATGAGCCAGTTTGCAGTGTGTATACTTTTCCATATCCAAGAAGCTGTCTGTGGAGGTTTCCTTTCCAGCCAGTTGGCGGCTTTCATGTACTTAGCCTTAAGAACCCTGCTTACTAATAAATTTGGAGATTATTTGGAGTTGTAATAAATCTCCAAATTTGTTTCGCAAGCAAGGCTGAATTGAAGGCCTGCAAGTCTCTGATTCCCATTCCCACTTTCCTTTAACTTGTGTAAGCTTCTTCCAGCTCGTCCAGTGGATTTTCCTCTTAGATTCTTCACTACCCCACCAGAAGTTAGCTATTTTTCCACAAATCTCTTTACACAGTACTTTTGGCAATCTAAAACAGGACATGGTATATGCTGGCATTGCCATTACAACTGCCTTTAGAAGTACTTCCTTTCCTCCCTGGCTGAGCAGCTTTTGTTTCCAGCCATCCATCTTGCTGGTGACTTTGCTTTTTAGGTATCCAAAAATCTAATTCTTTGTTCGCCCAATGTTCAATGGTAACCCCAAGTACTTGCCACTATTAGCCTCCTTCATGTTATCCGTCCTTCTGCATACGGCTCCTCTTGTGTGATCAGTGGTGTTCTAGCTGAAGAAAACTGCAGATTTATCAAAATTGACTGCTTGACCTGATGCTTTTCTATATAGATCCAGTAACTCCATCACCTTTGAGGCTTCCTATTCATCAGCTTTACAACATAACATAGAATCATCTGCAAAAAATAAATGTGAGATACTTGGAGCTTGTTTACAGATTTTCAAGGCAGTCAATTTTTTTTTGATTCACAGCCTCTCTGAGTAAACAAGATAGGCCTTCAGCACAAATAATGAACAGGTAAGGTAACAGTGGGTCACCTTACCTGATGCCCTTGGTTGGCTTAATGAATCCAGTTTCTTGACCATTAAAATTGAAAGAATACGAGACTGTTGACATGCAGCACATGATCCATCTCACAAAAGTTGGACTGAAACCCATTTTTACCATGACCCTCCCCGCAAACACCCACTCAACTCTATCATAGGTTTTGGACATGTCCAACTTAACGGCCATATAATCTTCATTTCCTTTTCTTTTATTTTTCAAACAGTGAATCACTTCATGTGCTAAAACTACATTATCTAGAATTTATCTACCCGGGATAAAAGCTGACTGGGAGGGGCTGATGCAGTGTTTAAGCACTGTTTTAATTTGTTGGCTAGAATCTTAGCAATAATCTTGTACAAAACTGTGCACAGGCTGATGGGTCTGTAATTAGCAAGAGTCACTTGGTTATCCAATTTTGGGATGAGGATAATTACGGTCTCATTGATGGTTCTCAAAATGTTGCCACTATGAAAGAAACTATTTACTGCATGGATGATATCGGTGTTAATAATAGGCCAGTAGTGTTGAGAAAATAGAGGGGACATACCATCAACCCCAGGAGCTTTATTTGGGTGCATGGAAGAGATGGCTGCTTTGATTTCTTTGTCCTCCACAGGTTTAATAAGCTGATCATTCATTTGTCTGGTAATAGAATGGGAGGTATTTGATCTAGAATCTAATCCATTTCCCTTGGGTTCGAACTTGCAAACAGGTTGCTGTAATAACCACACAACTCCTCCTGGATATCTTGGTCAGATTGGCACCATGTTCCATTAGCCTTTTGCAAAGAAGTGATTATGTTCCTTTTCCTCTTATTCATCACATTAATATGGAAAAAAGCTGTGTTCTTATCCCCATTTGTTAGCCATTTGTTCCTCGACTTTTGACTCCAGTAAAGTTCTTCATCCTTATAGGCCTTACTAATTTGAGCTTTCAGATTAACCATCAGACTCTTTTTGTTGGGGTCTTTTCTTTCTTTCACCTGTCCCAATTGACTTTTTATTTCTCACTCCTTTTCCTTGAATTTCCTCTAATTTTCTTGTTCCAGACTAAGAGAGCAAATCTGCATTCTTTTATCTTTCCCACTACCTTGTACATTCTGGAACCTGTTTGTTCCTTTCCCTATGCCGTTTGAATAATCTCAGTGGCTTCCTGGTTTTTGGTCCATCTCTGATAAAAAAAGAATCTTCTCTTGCCTTTTACCTGTATCTATCAGCAACAAGCTATGATCTAAAGCCTCCTTTTCTACATGGTAGCAAGTTGCTTTCTCAAAGGGCTGAATCCAACTTGATGTGCCGAGACACCTATCCAACCTCTGCTTTATTTCACCATCTCCTTCCTAGCAGTTGCTCCATGTCCATGGCCTTCCTTCAAATCCAATGTCAATCAACTCATTATCCTTAATGAAATTATTGAACTCTCTAAAGTCTCTCTCTTCCCCCCCCCCATTTCTCTTGGTTTGACCTGATGTCATTAAAGTCACCTGTAATCATCCATTTATCTCCCCACCTTAGTCTCCTCTGCCTGATATAATTCCATTGATCTTTTCTTGTCTGATTGTCCGTACTGGCATATATCCCTATCAGCCACCACTAACATTTGAGTTCCTGAGCGTCTATACCTACTTCAATACAAAAGTTTGTAGAATTAACATCAGTGATTTTCACATCATCCTCCAAAATAGCACTATTCCTCCTGCCTTACCAATGGGTTTCACAATACAGCTATTGCTGTAATTTATCTTTCTCTGGACCTCTTTTATATAGTTTTCCTGATTCTTGGTTTCACTCAAAAATACTATACTTGGAGAGTGGAGGAGCAGAACCTCCTTCAATTGGGGAATTGCCAAGGGACCACCCATACCTCGGCAGTTCCCACTACCATCTTCATTTGGTTCTTGGAGGCCTTTCAAGGGCAGCCTCCCAATCCCCTTGTTGTGGTACTTTTCCTGTTTCCATTTTTCTGATTTTTGCACATTGTGTCTCCATATAAGTTTTGTCCATCATCTCTTCTCCATACTGTTCTACCAAGCTCTTTCTTTTCACACCTGATTGGCAATCCTTCATATTTTTGTTGATTTCCTTGAGTGGTGATTGCTTTGATCTTTGGGTTCTTTTAAATGTTCTTCTTGCAATAATCCCACTTCCTTCTGCTAGTTCTTCCTACACTAGATTCTCTTTGTTCCATTCAGGTGCCATACTGGCCTTTTTCTCTTCCCCCATTGGTTTCGCTTCTGCTTCCACCATATCTACTTGCATGTCCATTATCTGTTGGTCTACTTCTTCCTTTCCCTCATTTCTGCCAGCATTTTCATTCTGTGAAGCTATCCCTAGGATGCCTTCTGTCTTGCTTTGTATGCCAAGATTTTTGTGTTTGTTTATGTTCTGCTTGTTTGTTCCTTTGTCTTGAGATAGCTGTTTTGAAAGGCATTGCTCATTTGAATGTACCTTATTTTCAGAATTATCATATTTCAATTTGTCTGCTGACCAAACTGTTAATACATCTCCTATGGTTAGGTCGCTACCAATTCCCTTCTCCAACCTTTCATCATCTCCCGCAACCTCCTTCCCATTTTCCTCTATTGCTACCCATGGTTTTCCATTTGTTACTTTCTCCACTCCTCCCTTTTTGATGATCAGAGATTCCATCATATTCCCAACCCTCATCCAAGCACCAAATTGTGCTTCTGTCATATTATTGCTTTCTTTTACTTCTGCTTTGCAGATTTGTCATTATGTCCCACTACCCCACATTTGTAACAGAAATTTGGACTTCTCTCGTTCTTAAATTCTACCCATGTTAGTTCCCCATTTAGCTTCACTATTGTACTCTTGAGAAGAGCTTGGGTGATATCCATTTCTGGAAAAATCTTCATGTGCCTTCCACCCTTCCACCTCTATCTTATATTAAAGTTGGCATCTTGTACACTGATGTTTGTGGTTCATTTGATAAAAGTTTAAATGTAAGCAATAGTAGGAAAAGGTTATCAGCATCTAAGAAGATTTTATTAACAAAGTTGAATTAATATAATAATTTTTTGTGTTACATTCATGTAGGATATGGCATCCACACTTTTGTACTGATTAATGATTCAAACTAACCATATGGTAACCATAGAGTACACCATAGCAGCAATAAGAAAGCTAAGAGGGAACTATTATATATATAGCTATACTATATTCATTTGAGGCAAATATATAAGAATATCAGTTCAATTCACAATCAACATCATTCTCAAACCTAAATCCATGGCTTCTCAAGGAGGAAATGAGTGTGATTTGATAGTCCATAATTCAAAACTGAACATTATGACATTGAATGATACTCTAAGAATATTGTCAGTCACGCATCACGTGTCTTCCAATTTTTGTGATTCTTAAACTTGGGCTCTATTATTTGCATGAGAACGATGATACAAAACGTATCCAAATCTTTTTCGCTCGAGTCTTGAAAAGTAGAATTCTTTTGTAGTCATATACTAGAATTGGTCCCCAATGTCATACAGCACCAGCTACTAAACACCTTTGCTTTTCATGAAATCTACTGTGTCAAGTCCTCAAGTTAAAGTTGAAGGCTATAGGTCCATCACATACGAGAAGCTCATGACTTTGGAAAAGCGAATGATCACGCCAAGCATTTGGTGAATCCTTAAGTTCGAGTAGACAATGCCTCCCAAAAACCTTGCAAATGTCTCGACTTCCCCCTTACACCTCCCCTCCCAATAAATAAAAAAAATCAATTGGAACCTCAAATTTGAATTTAACTCGGCAAGAATCCAAATAGTCGGTATACATATTGCTCAGAAATTACAATCATATCCGAGTAATTTAAACTCTAACAACACTAGCTTAATTACTCTCTAACAACACTAACTTAATGGGAATTAACAGAAAAACTACTAACAATCCTTAAAATCTTGATCAATTGGATCAAATAATTAAGCATCCAAGTCTCAACACCTCTATAAGAGCCGTTAGAGAAGGGAAGCAAATTGCCAGGTATGCAAAATACCAAGAGCACAAAAAAATGCAAAACATTAATAAATGAAGAAAACTACAAGTCTCAAGTAAAATTAGTCGGATACCTCAGAAAATTGATGGAATCGTAAACTAGAGAAACAAATTTATAAGCAGATTTTTTAGAAAAGATGTAGAAGTTACTCTTAAAAAAGCCCTAGTTGAAAGATTTCCTTAAAGACTGATTTTACCTTAGAGACATCACCAAAGTCGGAGATGATTGCCGCTGTCAAAAAACTAACCCCGTACACAAATTATACAAATATTTTGATACACTTGTAAACTATTTCTTATACATTCACACATGCACACATACTAACACACTCACACACACATTTTTCACACACTTTCACTTGAAAAAATGCTTACAAATTATTTTTGGTAAATTTTCACACTCAAATACACATTCCCCTCTTTCTTATACAATTTTTGCAATCCCTCCCTCTTCCTATGAGTAGAGGTATGGTACCATAACTACCAGATGGAAGATGTGGCATGGTCAACAGGATTGAAAAAAAAAAAATCGAGGAATCCTTTGTAGCCAATCATGTCTGTACTTTTACCTTTGCATTTAAAAAATAAAATTTGTGTGTTACAACAATTAAGAGACCATAAGAAGAGGACAAATTTTGAACATAAATTGGTATTTTTTTTCAAAATGACTTTTTAATGTTATATTTTGAAATGGGCAGCAAATGTTATAGAAATTTGCATATGAGAATGATTGAGATTTCAAATTTCAAAAGTACCACATGATATTGTGAGAAATCTCAAAAGAAGTCAATAAAATTTTCCCTTTTACAATGGGAGACTTATCACTAATGCAAAATAGCAGCAGGGTAGATGCAATTCCTAACGATGCAACAATTCCAAGAGACAAAAAGTGCACTAGGTACATATTTTTCCTTTGGTTTTCTTTCCTTTGCTATTTTGATTTTTTTTTCCAAAGGTTGGGTAATGGGTGCCCAGACAAAAAACCCAACCCGCCCAATAGAGAAGTTGGGTTTCTCTAACCCAACTCATGAAAACCCATAAATTAACTAACCCAACCCATCTTTTAAAATTAGTGGGTGGGATGGGTGGGTTGTTGGGTTTTGGGTTTAATTGTCAGGTGTAGTTTTTTCCAAACATATAATCAAGGGAGCAACGTGCATATAAAGGAAATTAAGGGGTGTAACTACAACATAGTGTATAGTTCAGGGTGATTGGCAAATTTTTGTTCAAAATGGGGTTATTTGTTGATAAAATATAAAGTAAAGGGTCAATATGTTATGAGCATACAAATATAGAGAGAATAAGTTTTAAGTTGCCCCCACGCTTTCCTTTTTAAATTTATTTTTTTTGCTGAAGCAACCCTTAAGATATAAAAAAAAAGGACTAAGATTAGGCTTATATTCAGGTCCTCAGTTTGATGTGAGTGTAAATATTATGCATATTAAGATGTATGTATGAATTAGCATATTTTCCTTCCAATTTTGGTACAAGACAGAAGTCCTCAATTCTATTGCAATAGTGTGAATATCGATAGTAGATTATTTGGGATACTTTTGTGAAAAAATTATTGTAGCACTTTTTGGATGTAATGTATGTGAAATAAAAAGGTGGTTGAAAGTTGTGTTGATGATGCAAACAAAAAATTTTGGCCAAATAATATCTATCCAAACAAATTTTAATCCCTAATATTTGATATATGTCCGATTTTAGTCCCTAAAATTTTGGCATAAAAAAATTTGACTCTCAATGTTTGGCTTCTAGAACAGTTTTAGTCCCTAAAATTAAACAAAATCTAATCCCCAAATATTTGGTACCAAGTGAGATTTCAATCTCTAAAATTTTAGTAAAAACAAGTTCGATCCCCAATGTTTGGAATTTAAAATAGATTTAAAATAGTTGAAATTTTTTCAATTATTTGGTGAAATCAATCATGCGTAACCACGTATTCATTAAATTAATTTTTTTAAAAATAAAGCAAAATAAAGGCTAACATTAAACAATAATAATAATTCACTTGATGGCATGTGAGTGATTAATTAACCAAGAAAAACAAAATAATTCGTTAAGCTATCTGTATAAATTGAGTGATGAAGTTTTTTGCTTGGGGGATAGTAGGGATACAAAATAAAAATGAGTTCAAGATTGATGAAATGAGTGTTTTGGCTAGTCTAGTTTTGTAGTTTAACAAAATTTTTTCTTCTCTTTTACAGGTTAATTAGCAAATGAGTCACTAGTTATTAATTTGGATAATTTTTTATATACTATCAGTATATAATTTTTTTCACACTAGCAGGTTTTGATTGTGCAACATAATACAAATTTAAATTTGACATTCAAATCATATACATGTGGATGCATCCAAAGATGCGAGTGTAAAAAAATCACTACAGTATCAGTGCATAAAAGGTTAATCCTATTAATTTTATTGTTTGAAGTTAGTTGCTATTTTGTCACTTTATTTTTAAGTTCAAAATTAATGTGTCATGACTGCATATGACAAAATTTTGTCGATAATTGGAAAAATTATACATGTATGTGCGTTTGGATACAAAATTATTTGGTTTATTTCCCTACTTACATCATTAACACGTTTTCCAATCGCCTTTTAATCTCACATATATCACATCAAAAAAGTGCTACACTATTTAGATAACTAAATAATTCCAAATAATCTACTATCCAAACAATTGAAAATACTGGGGGGCCCGTTTGGTAAAGAGTTTTTTGGGTGTTTGTCAAAAACTTTACTGTGACTATAACTTACTGTAGAAGTTATAGAAAAATTTTTTTGGATGTGTAAAAATTTTGTGATAGATTTTATTTTTTCCTTTTTCTTTTTTTTCCCTTTTCTTTTTCCTTTTCCTTTTTCTTTTCCCTTTCCCTTTTCTTTCTTTCTTCTTCCCCCCCTCCTCTCTTTCCCCTCTTCCCTCCCCTCCCCTCCCCTTCCCGCCACTGCCGCACCCCCTCCTTCTTCCTCTTCCCCCCACCTTCCTCCCTTCCGGTCGCGATCTGGCCACGTCGCTGCCGGAACTGGTCGCGATCTGGCCACGACCAGAGACCGATCGCGACCACTTTTGGTCGCGACCAGGTTGTGACCTGCCTCTGGTTGCGGCCGGACGTGACCAGACTGGGGGAGGGTCGTGGGGGTGGCGGGGGCCGGGGGAGGGGGGAAGGGAAAGGGGAGAGAGAGGAGAGGGAGGGAAGGAAGAAGGAAGAAGAAGAAGAAGGAGGAGGAGGAGGGAAAAAAAAAAAGAAGAGGGTCGCCGGTGCCGGAAGTGATGGTCGGTGTCGGCGGTGATGGCCGGTGTTGGCGGTGAATGTTTTTTGTGTGTATTTTTTGTATAAGTAAAAGGAAAGAGATGGAGGAAAACAGTTTTTTTGTATAGTTTTTTGGGTGTGTAGGTTAAAAATTTTGAAAGTTTCTTAAGGGTTATTGTAGCTAAAGTAAGAAAAAAACAAATTTTATACAAATTGGGCAAAAAAGACGCTTGCCAAACATGCCCGGGGACATTCATTCTTGTCAACGCTTTAGAAATTAAGAAAACACTGGACTAGACTTGTTTTTATTGAAACTCTACGTGTTAAGCATTGAGGACTAAAATTGCATTAGATAGTGTGAATATTCGTATTGCACAACTTCAGAAAAGTTTTGTGGGGGGTTTTTGCACTTTTGACCTTTGATTTTGCCACCCCCTCAATAAGCACAGAGAGTCTTTTAGTGGAACAAAGAAAGCACTCACAAAAACCGAAAGCCTACCAGATTTGAATTGCTTCAAACTTCGTTCAACTCCATCAATCAGAGCCACCTTCTTCCGGGATCCAAATCAATCAATCCACCCAAAAAAGTAAGGTCCCATTTTTTTCCCTTCATACAAATCCCACAACGAAATCACGCACTAACACACACTTGGGAACACGCACTAACACACACAAAGATCATTGATCGGTGTTGTTGTTATGGAGATCTCTCCTTTCCACCACCACAGGTACGTTCCTCCTCCCTCAAATTTTCCTGAAAACCCTAATTTTTACGACCACCACCGCCCCCAATCACAATCCCACCACCGTCTTCCTCCGTCGGCACATCACCACCAGCGGCCGCCACCCCTCCCTCACCTCCCACTACCTCCAGTGTCGCAGCATCACCTCCCACACCTCCGTCCACATCTCCCTCCCCCTCCCCCTCCCTCTCACCAATCCCAATTCTCATTCCGCCCCCACCACCATGCGATTGACCCTGCCCCTGCCCCCGGCCCTGGCCCTGCTACTCCCGGCCAATTTTCCAACTTCATTCCGCCCCATCTTCTCAACCAACCAGCTAGCCCGCTTTTATCTCCTCATAGGGTTCCATCTAACCACCGTCATCGAAATCCAAGCTTTTACAATGAGAATTCTCGATTTTCTGACCCTTGGCCGGACTTGCCTCCGCCGGCTAGGCCTCCAGTTGAGCCTGACTTCCATTATGAGCCACAGCAGCTGCGCCGGCCTCTTTCCCCTCTTCCGCTCAATCCAGAAATTCCTTTGTGGGGTGGGTGGAAAGAGAGAGACTTTGGCGTAGTTGATGACCGGAATGATTACCGGTATCATAGTGGTCATCATGGGTTAGAGAGGAATATTAGTCCTGGCTTTGAAAGGGGTATTGATAGAATCAACAGGGATCTTGTAGCTGCTGATTCTCGAGACGTTTGTATCAGCCGGAGTCCATCTAGAAATTTTGGCTTGAATGTGGGAAATTATGAGTCCTATAATGACAGAAAGGAAGATCTTAGATGGGCTTATTCCCAGTTAGAGAATGACCATGAGTATGCCGAGGATGATAGGGTTTCATTACCCTCTTATGGTGTGCGGCGGGAGTTATTCGATAGTTGCTATGATGATGATGATAGGTCGAGTAGTGGTAGGGTTGAAGAAGGTGTTGAAGAGCTGTACAGTAGGCCTCTGAGGAAGAAACAAGTGCAGAAAAAGAGCGCTTTGCTTAGGATTCAGCTAGGAAAAGGTAACAACAGGAACAATAATAGGAATAGGAGCCATGATAATAGCCGTTATCCGAGGGCTTACTATGATGACTCAAAATTGAATTTTGGTGGTAGCTTCAAGGGGAAAGGCACAGATGATTTTGTACATTCGGATTGGAAAACAGAGGGGCAGAGGGAGAAAAGCCCCGTGGAACTGGATGTTTCATTTAAATCAAATGCACTTGTTGCCAAGGCTATAAAGGCCACCTCAAGCGCTGTGGCTGACTCAGATAAGAGTCTAGCACCTAGAAATAGGAAGCTTCAGAAAATTAATTCCAATGATGGCCAAGGAATTAAATCGAGTGAGGATTCGGTCAAAGCTGCTAGTTTTGCTGTTGGGTTTGATGCTTCATCTTTTTCTGACAAAGACCATAAGCAGTTATCGGATAAGATTATTTCTTTCAGACCTGATGCTTCTACAGGTGGTTGGGATTCTCTGTTGAGTTCTGACAAACGTGGTAATGGATCAGCAGAGAAGGTTAGTACGGTTAAAACGGACAACTCTGCACCTGGTATGGATTTGCCTTCTGGTTCAGGCAAAGATCTGGGAATGTTGACCGAGGAAACATCAGTATGTGATTGTCGGACAAATGTTGTTGAAGAAAATGATGCAGGTAATGAATCTTTGATGTTGGTATGTTCAAATCACGGTGTTAAACGTGTTGCACCAGATGGAGTGCTTTTGCAAAGAGCCAGGAAGAGGAAGACTGTTAGAGATTCTATTCAAAATGGGACTACTAATGCTGACAATTCTTCTGCAAGCAGTCAGTTTGCAGCCTCTCATCTGGATGAGGGTGTTACACTTTCAAGAGATAGTATTTCTTCTGATGGAATGGATGCAATGAATGACGTTCCTTCGCCATCTCTTACAAATGATCTTACTATTGAGGAAGTAAATAATGCTTCAGAAGGTGTAGTTTCTGATATAAATGAGGATGGTGTTGGCATCAGCTCTAGTCTGAAAATTCCATCTCAGTTTTCTGCTTTGCTGTCTGTATCATCGAACTCTGGGAATACTGATTTATACGAGGGTTCCAGTAGTGAAGATAAAGCAATTGATAATGAGCTTTTTGGGCTGAATTCTTACAAGGATCTCGTTGAATCACAAAATATGCCTGTTCCTTCTTGTATGCGTGATCTAGATGCTGCTGATGAGCTTCCTTCTTTGAGTGGATCTTTACAGGTTGAGAATGATCTTCTTAGAAAGGACGCCATGTCAGTTCACAGCAATGCTGGCTTGTCAACTCCGAAGGAAAACAAGGTTCATGATGGGCAGATAGATGCATCCACCTCAACCCACAATGCATCTAGTGTTTCAACTTTATGTAAAAGTCCAGGAAGTATGCCTACTGCACATCAGGGATGTGCAGATACTTGTCCTGAGGAGTTTGTCCCACTTCAGGTCAACGTATTGCATGAGAATGACATTGATATTGATTCTCCTCGTCGGAATGTATCAGTTGATGATGTTGGAATTCTTAGTCCAGCAAAGATTGAGAAACCAACCACCTGTGAAGCTGCTGAAAATCATGATTTGTACAATAATAGTTCGAATTGCCCTGCATGGTCTGAAAGCTTCTTTTCAGATTATTTAGGGAACAGCGCTGCGTCTAATACCTGCTTATTGGAGGACTGTGGCAAGCAGTCAATTGCTGATGGTGCTACAGCATTACCTTTGGATGCTTCTCATGCAAGATCTCCAAAGTCGATGGTTTCTCATTCACCGAAGGTCGGGAGGAAGAGGAAAGCTAGAGATGATCAACTGGATATTCATGATAAACTGACCAGTGAAGCAGATAGGTTTATTGCTAGCACTCTAGATGATGACGATAGAAGCTCAGCTCTCTGCGTCGCAAAGGATCTTGTTTCTGTAGAGGAGGAAGTTGATCCGGGAAATGGATCTAATACTGTGGAAACAGGCTGTCCAGAGGAAGGCCCTCCAGAGTTTAATCATTCAGTTCAAGGAGGGAAGAAGAGAAAGTATTTTTCTTTAACATTGCCCTCTCCGGTACTGTCTGAAATCAGCCAAGACCCTAAAGATGCAACTCAACCACAGTGTCTGTCTGATGCTGAAGAACATACTATTCAACCAGAAGACAGACTTGATCTTTCTAGCGCAAGAGATACTGCTTTTGCTGGTGTGACAGCTTATTCGGAGGCATCAGTCATTTTGTTGAGAGAGCAGGTAACTGCTGGAGAGTCATGTCAGTCGGGTTGCACTAAGGGGGAGTCTGCGATACTTGAAAATGAGATGCCTTCACCAGCAAAGTCAGAAGCTGATAAAAATGATAATGCTTCTTTGACTCATCCTGCTTCTGACCTTCAAGTTGTTGATGATACGCTTAGCAGAAGTGATGAGAGAAATTTTATTAGGTCTGATATGAATAAGACAGGAATGTTTTGGACATGTTGATCATGAAAATCACTTGATTCTAGAGGAAACTTCAGCTGTTTGTGGTAATACATCTTTATGCGCTGATATAGGTGGTGTCTCTGCTAGCAGTTCTACCGATAGACAGATTGACTCTGTTCCAGATACATTGTCCTGTATGGGGTCTCCTGAAGATGTGATTTCTAGTATGAGCACAGGTATGTTTAATGATAATACGCGACTTAGCAACTTATCAGAAATTATTGAGGGGAAGAATCCTATATCTACAAATAATTCTGTCTCTGGAGGTGACATGATCCCTCTTCCACTAGAGCCGTCTTCACATACTTTAAAGATGGGCACAAAATCAGGTGATGCAGTTTCTCTGGATCTGGCTGCCGATACTAAAGCTGCGTTACAGTTATCTCAGAAAACTTTTAAAGTAACTCAGGATTCAAATCCTATGCTAAAGAAATCAGGTTTGACAACGAATAGGCCAAACTCATCTGTGATTGGTAATTTTCCTGGTCCTACATCTATCAAGTACCCCTCTGCAGCAAAAGTATCTCCATTCAACCATATTGCAAGACCACGAACATGGCATCGAACTCTTAATTCTTCTTCTTCTGTTGTGGGACAAAAACCACATGGAAACTGTGTTCAACCACAGATTAATAATAAGAAAGAGGTTGCTAAGTTTCAGAGTTCTTATGTTCGTCGGGGAAACAGTCTTGTTAGGAAGCCATCTCCAGTTGTTGCTACCTCCCAAGTAGTAAAGGCTTCTAGGTGCTCTATTGAACACTTGGATTCTGGTATCCATGATATGAGGAAGTCTGGAGGATCTGAGAATACAACTAGTGTTATTGACCCACCAGGCTCTTCATCATTGGATGCATCCAATGCTTGTCCAGTGAGACCAAAAACCCCACCACTTATAAGTAGTGTAAAATTATTGGATTGCCTGACTCCCAACCCAGGGGATTTGACTTTCTCACTCCTCGCTGATCCGCCAAGGAATAAGTGTCCTGGTGAAACTCCTTGCAAATCTGCAGAGCACATGGATATGAGGAGGTCGTCTCGGGATGAAGTGAAATCTTCTTCTAATTGTTGTCAAACTGGTGTAAGGAAAGATTTGGATTGCCAGAATAGTGCAGATGAAAGCAATAATGGGAAGAAGATACTATACGTCAAGAGAAAGTCAAATCAGTTGGTTGCAGCTTCTGATTCGGATGATATATCCCTCCACAGTGCAGAGAAGACCCAAGTGTTGTCATCTGGTGGCTACTATAAGAGGAGGAAAAACCAGCTGATCAGGACATCATTGGAAGAAAGGGCCAGGCAAAGGGCTGTTCCTGATAAAATCTTAAGCTCGCAGCAGCAGGATGATGCTCAGAAGAATATCCTGACTAGGTGTTCTAGTAAGAGGCTGCCTGGTAAAGATGCCAATCAAGAACTCAATTTCTTTTTGATCTTTTAAGTTCATTTGACCACAAATACATATATTTTACTTCTGTGGCGGACTTTTTTTCCCCCTTTTGTCATATATTTGTGTGGCTATATAGATTGTCAACTGGTTTATGATGCTCTCACATTTGCATAATCAGAACTACAATTCCGTTGTCTGTTTCTATTACTGTATGACTTCATGATAGCCATTTTAATTGATGGTAAACATAGAAAGTTAAACCCATTTGTCTTGTAATCATTGATGGTAGATGGAATAATTTGGGGAAAAAAATGAATAGGAAAATAATGGAAGTCAAGATGCTTTTTGATTAATGTGTAATTTGTTATCAGCATAAGTGATGTTTTCAGCAGAGTGAAGTTGGGATTGGGTGTTCAACATTGCTTTCTGTATCTTGGTGGCTTCCTTGGGTTTTAAGATGATCCTGCCTAATTTTCTTCTTCTTCTTCTTCTTCTTCTTCTTTTTCTGAACTTCAAATTGCTCCTTTAAAATTCATGATTGATTAGGATAGCAGGTAAATATGGTTATCTCTGTGAACACTTGCAGGTTTTATGAAGAAAAAGTTTTCACTGGTTTGGACACCATGTGGCACAATGTCATCAAGGAAAGATGGTAGTTCAGTGCGATGGCAGAGAATGCTGCCATACTTATTTCCTTGGAGAAGGGCTACATACTGGACAAATTTTATGCACAGTTTGAGTGTCATTCCAATTGACAGTGCGGTTTCTACAATTGGGTATGTCTCTCATCTCATCCAGTTTCTGCTGCTTCTGCTGTTAGATTAGATTTTTTTTTTCCTTTATGCAAGAAAATTCTTTTGTTTCTTCGTTCAGCCAGAAACTGCTGCTATCAAGAAAGAGGGATGCAATTTATAAAAGATCGGTTAGTGGATTTTCTCTCCGAAGATCCAAGGTACTTAGTGTGGGTGGTTGTAGTTTGAAGTGGTCAAAATCCATTGAGAGAAACTCCAGAAAAGCTAATGAGGTTTGTTCATGTGAACTCTTTTAACTCTTGGAGCATGAGTTTTCAATTAAAACATTTGCAACTTTGGTTTTTCTTTCTTCCACCCTTAATTATTTGTTCTTTGTAGGATGCTACACTAGCAGTTGTTGCAGCAGAGAAGAGGAAAAGAGCACGAAATGGTGCTGTTTTTAGTCTGTCTAAGAGCAGAAATTATGTTTCTCGTAAGTCAGTGTATTGTGTAAAGCTATGCCCAGGTAGGGCAGTCAGCAATCCTGGTCCTGGCAAACTTAAATTTGTTAATAATCTTGGTAACCTTTTTGCATTTAGTTGATATCTGTTATTTATGCTCGCTCATCCTTCCTTGTCTTGAATTCCTTCTTTGTTGGAGTCTTGTACTCAGAAGAACGAGGTTGATTTTTAATTCTTCTCCTGTAACTTACAGGCAAGCGGGTATTCCGAGTTGGTTCAGAGAGATATAGAATGGACCCAACCAAGAAAACATTACAAAGGATCTCAGGTTGCTTGTTCTGATTTCATTTGAACAGCTTATATTTGTTCTTATTTCTCTTTTTTTTTCCAGGTAGTATGTATTTATCTATTGATTCCTTAGGTTAATGGTGCATTTTAGTTAGAAGTGCAATCTTGTAGTGCCTTCACCACTTGGGTTCACGTAGTAATTTTCTAAATCAAGACAGAAGAAGAAATGCATGGTTCTGGTGTCTTGATCTGTGATATTTTTTTGGTTCTGGAGGTGGATGTTCTAAAGTGTTCTGTTGAATGTGAAATTGATTATGGATAACCATATTTGATGGGTTGAATCTTAAGATCCCACGTCTTTGGTGTTTTATGACATTTTTGGGCCCCATGTGACTTCATCTAGTTCGATATAAATTTGAGGCTGAAGTAAGAGATAATATGATATTGAAATATATCTTGGACTATAACGGGTCAATGGAGATCAGTTGAACTTAATGTTGCTATGCTTTTTTGTGACTCCACCAATGCCTGCGAAGAGCATGCTTTAAGCTCTTGCTTAGCAGGCATTGGTGTTTTCTATTGTTTCTCTTGGGCGTATGGTTTCTAGAAAGCTTCCAACTTGTGTCAATGTTGAAGCATGATCCTTTTAGGTTCTGCACCTGATGAATATGTATGCAGAATATATCTTTGGATGTATATGTGTGAAAGAAATAGACTTCAGAAGATTGCAGAAATGAGGGAAGGAGAGAAGAGAGATAGGGCTTCAATCTGAGAGAGAGAGGGAGTTCATTTCTAATTTCTCAATACTGTATTAGAATTCTGCTCTTACTTGAAACTATGACAACTGAATTTCATTGGAAACAAGAATTGAAGTAAAGACCCTAAGTTTTAAGTAAGCTTTGAGGTTAAGCAAACACAAGAAGTAAGAAAACTAATAAGCTAAAAGTTGGGGGAGGCTGAATTGGACTTGGAACACTCAGTGTGAGCGTCCGTTTTGACTTATTTACCTGAAGCTTGGCTCAACGAAGTACCAGCATTTGAGTTTAGCCTTGCTGGCCACCAAAACAATTTCTGTCTCTACGTCGCTGTTACCTGATTCTTGCAGAACTACCTTGGCCTACAGCCTACTCTAAATAAAAAAATGACATCAATGTTTGATCTAGATCAGCTGCAAACTGCTGCTTCTTCTTCTTCTTCTTCTTTTTCTTAAACATAAGTTCCTTCCATATTACCCATCCCGTAACACAAGTGCTCACAATAGCTATCCTCGGATTTAACTCTGTTCTTTGTTTTAATGTAGCGGAACTGGGGACCAGGAGTTTTTTTTGTTTGGGGGGGGGGGGGGCTTGAATATCATGATGATGTTTGGTCCTGAGATGTGTATTCTTTTCTCTTGAGTAGATTAGTTCCTAGAAAACTACGATGCATGTTCATAGTTCTAGCCGTTCAGTTTGGGTCTATATGTAGTTTAGAAGAATGGTTGGCCCTCTTTATTGTTTGATTTCTTTGATCATTTTCTGGTCTGATATAATGTTTAAGATTTTAATCCTGCCCTCATGACTCTCCTTCCTAGCTCCTTTGTTATTTTATTTTATTTTATTTTATTTTATTTTTTGGCAGATGGACAACCTTCATACTCAGATGACCCGACTCCAAACAAAAGAAAGAAGTTTTACGTCCCAAGGAGATTACTAATTGGCAGTGATGAGTAAGTCCAATAACAACTAGTTATATTCACTAATATCAAAGTTGTTTTTGAGCACTGATGTTTTAACACAGAAAATAAGGGAAAGAAACAAGATACCTTGGTTACCTATAACTTACCATGAACTGCACTTCAGCTTTTGAAGAAGGGGTATTTTATTTATTATGCTGAATATTTGTTGTAGATATGTTCGAATTGGAAATGGTAATCAGTTAGTTAGAGATCCGAAGAGAAGAATTCGAATATTGGCAAATGAGAAGGTTCGTTGGAGCCTGCACACTGCTAGATTGCGCTTGGCTAGAAAGAAAAAGTACTGTCAGTTTTTTACAAGATTTGGGAAATGTTACAAGGATGATAAAAAATGTCCTTACATCCATGATCCCTCGAAAATTGCGGTCTGCACTAAATTTTTGAATGGTTCTTGCTCTAATCCTGATTGCAAGTTGACTCATCAGGTATGTTGCCTTGTAATTGATTTATATGATTTGTGGAAGTCTTGCAATCTATTGCTGTTTCCATCACCTTTGCATATTATTTTGATTATGCATGTAGGTTATCCCTGAGCGGATGCAAGATTGCTCCTATTTTCTGCAAGGTGAGTATTCTTCTTCTTTTAGTTTAACAATTTATGATTGGCACAGTTCTAACTCATTTTTTTGACAGGATTGTGCTCTAATGAAAGTTGTCCATATAGACATGTTAATGTGAACCCAAATTCCCCTATTTGTGAAGGTTTTCTAAGGGGTTATTGTGCTGATGGCAATGAGGTATTTAGTTTAGTGTTCAACTATATGAACTTCTTCATATTATCTGTGAAGCTGTTTTTTGATATTTTTCTTTTATGAATCTCTCTCTCTCTCTCCCCCCCTCCCCCCTTCCCCCTTCTCTCTGTCACACACACACACACACACAAAATTCATTCCACTGAATTATTTACAACAGAAGCACCTTTTTTTGCCCTTTCTAAATTCCAGTAAACAATAGGTTTACTGTATATAACGTAATTCGTGCTAATTTTAAGTTAATCAGGAAAGAAGTCTATTTGGGCCAGAAAATATCACATACTGCTTATTTTTGCAAGTTCTTTATGATCTAAATCATGTTTAATGCTGCATAGGATTTTTAAGTTATTGCTACATTTCACTCTGCATGAATTGCAAAAAGAGAATATGTTTTATATTTTCAAAACTCTCTCTCTCTCTCTCTCTCTCTCCCCCTCCTGGGGTCCCCCTCCCTCTCACCCTCCCCCTCTTCCTGCACACACACACGCACAACATCTGCATGCAGAGGCACATGCACACGCACACGTACCCAACCTGGCATGTCCACATGCACCAGGCATCACATGCAAGCAGTTCGCTGACCCTCAACCTGGGGAAATCGATTATGAATTTATATTTGCAGTGCCGGAAGAAACATACATATGTATGTCCTGCGTTTGAAGCTACAGGAGATTGTCCACAAGGTCCTAAGTGCAAGCTTCACCATCCCAAAAAGAAACGAAAGGGAATGAAAAGGAAAGCTGCAAGTGTTCAGAAAAATGCGCGAGGACGCTATTTTGGAGCTAAGCCTCTAGATATTGCAGTCTCAAAGGCAGCTGTTTCTGAAATAATGTCTGGAAAGGGTGATGACATCTTTGCTCAGGATGGAAAGTTCAGTGATTATATTAGCTTAGATGTTAGCATTGAAGAAATGCAACAGGCTTTTGAGCTGATGAGAAGTGAGCCAACTTACTACAGTGAAGAACCACACATGGAAGAAGCCGAGATTGATCAACTGATAAAACCTGTCCGCTTAATGAACAAAAAGTTAAGTATCGCTTCATCTCCTGCAGTTAATAGTTCAAGTGAAATGACCACAAGCAATGTTTCGGAGGAGTCTCCATCGTAGGTGAGGTAGGAGTATTAGGTAATTTACATCTTTTTGCTATTGCAGAATTATGTTTTATGTGACTAGTTCCTTGATAGTCTTTTAAGTTTAGTCATGTATAGGTTTATAGAGGATAAATGATGTTGTATAGCAACAGAAAAACAGTGTAAAAAATAGCTCAGTAATGAAATTGAGCTTTTACTTGATGACTTGTATTGGTGATTTATGGCTTAGGCGTTTTTGAAGGAAAAATGTACTTGCTGATTTTGCCAGCCATACTTGCCAGTGACTTTGCAGTTGGCACGAGGATGACTTAGCTTGTACCCCTTCAAGTCTGAAGGTCCTAAGTGCCTCCTAAGTGTTTCCAGTATTTCTATCAGATAAGGGTAAAGACGAAAGACTAAAACAAAGCCTAAAAAAGTACCGTTGCGGGGAATATGCGGTTCTGAGTGAAATTTGTAGTTAATTGTTGTCAAATCACCATTCACTACTGGAATTTACTTAAAAATTAGACGTGATTAAAGGATTGAATTTAACTGAGAAAAAATTATTAATAGAGCAAATCCCAGTATCTGAACTGCAGTTTTCGTCTCTCCAATGTGCCATGCAATTGTTGAATCTTTACCAATTTTAAATACTATGCAACCGGAAAAAAAAATGCTTGAAATTTTGACCTCAGGACATTCTTACTTCATGACAAGAAACCCGCAAATTTTCTGACCGTTGGTTACAGATAAAGATCTATTACCAATAAAAGCTCACTTGAAAGCCAGAGGACTTGGCAAAGTTGCAAGAAAAAGACAGCAACAATAACTTGCATGAAAAAAGACAGAATATAATTTGAGGGGCTCCAAAAAATGCGTTCTCCTTATCAGACACGTTTCTAAGCACAAAGCTACAGAATGCTGCTGAGAACAGGAAAAGCTTATCCATACAAATTAGCAGTAATTAAAAAAAAACAGAAAAGAAAGGCATTCTTCTAGGGAATTCAAAAAGGCTATTGGAAAATTTCGAACTGCTGAGAAATGATTCTGTCAGCAATGGCATCCACTTCGTCTCAAATGGCTTCAACAAACTTGTCCATGTTGTACTTTAAAGGAGGGGGAAAGAGGGATTTAAGAAAGAGGAAGGTTTTGACAGTTTCAGCTCAACAAGTTGATGCTCAAGAGGAAGTGGAAGTAGAAGAGGAAGCAGAAGAGGAGAAACAAAAACAGCGGCAAACACTAAAGCAGCCAAGGCCCGTTGAACCACAAATCAATGTGAAAAGCAAGAACATGGGCAGAGAATACGGTGGACAATGGCTTAGCTGTGCAACAAGACATGTTCGGATCTATGCAGCTTATATTGACCCTGAAACTAGTGAATTTGACCAAACACAGATGGACAAACTTACTCTTATTCTTGATCCTACTGATGAGTTCGTTTGGACTGATGAAACTTGTAATCAAGTCTACTCTTATTTCCAAGAGCTTGTGGATCACTACGAGGTAACTTTTTTTTTTTTTTCCACTTTGCTTAATTATTTAATTCATGGAACGGGAACTTTCTTTTTCTTTCTTTTTTCCAGTCTCTGTCGTGTTGGCTGAAATAGGATGATTAGTACTATAGTAGGTCTTAAATTATGTTTACATGCTCATCTCTGTTTTCTGGGCTCTCTGTCCTGGGCATCACAATTTGGATGCATGATTTGGCCTTTTTTTTTTTTTTAATCTCTTGAAGTTTACTGTGCATGCATACTCTCAACTTGTGTTGCTCAAATGCCAATCTAATATGGACTTGAAAATCAGTGGTTTGAGTATAAGAATATATACATGTTGAAGGATGCCACTGGCCCATCTTGAGGAAAACAAACTAGCTTGAAATACATTTAGGTTTGATGAAATCAAAATCTTATGGAATATCTTCCTGAGATTCTTCTTATGTTGCTTTGGTGTTGAACTATAACTTATGTCATTTACAATAATATAATTTACCTTGCAAGGTTCTCACATGCATGTCATTAGTTGTACTAGAAGTAGGACAAATTGAGGAACCGAAAGAAGAGAGGATCAATCTGATTCCCAACCATAATCTTTTTAATCTGGGGTTAACATCCAATCATTCAAATACTCAAGAATTATACACCAATGATTCATTGTTTCTCTATTTTAAAAAGCATATTGACGATGAACTCCCATAGACAGACCGGAATTTCTTTTCTCGGCCCGTCTCCTCCCTTCGAGTAAGTCTCCTTCCTCTTTCAGCATCCTGTTGTGATCCACATACAACCCAAAAGAGACATATAGGCCCTATGCCAACCTCCACACCGAGAAAAGACTCCACAGGATAGGAGAAAAGCTGATAGAAAAGGAGGAACAGAAAGAAAATGTTTAGTTATAATCCGCTCAAACATGACAGAACAAGATCAATCAAGAGTACTTGACTAGATTAACAGACCCAACTTCAAACACTACCTTCTGGTCAGGCAGTTTGCTTTTACTTTTACTTCCTGAGAGAGCAGAAGATTCCTTTCAATGCTCTTCACAGTTATACTTCACTATAACCTGATGCTAAGAACTGACAATATCATGGTACAGGGTGCTGAACTGACGGAATATACACTTCGTCTGATTGGTTCAGATATAGAGCATTTCATAAGGAAGCTGCTGTATACAGGAGAACTACAGTACAACATGAATGCAAAGGTGCTCAACTTCAGCATGGGCAAACCACGAATTGGCTTTAACTACAATGATGGACAAATTCAAGATGTAAACTTGTCATGAGGTAAAAGAATTCGCTCCAACCCCCACCCTCCCACCCACCCCACCAAAAAAAAAAAAAAAACAGAAAGAAAAGAGCCATTGAAAGGTTTGCGATTCCATCATGGCTAATGCCATTTTATATTTACTCAAAATCTTGTTATTTTTTTGTTCCTAACAAATAATAGTTGTATACGCAGCAATACTTGAGTCCCTATTAGAATAAACTATCAATTCAAAAATCACAGGTTTCTCAATATATTGCCCCACAAAATGGTCATCCAATGGTCTCAAAACTAAGACAATTCAAATTCCTGAAATATGAAGATGTCCAAGTGCCAAAACATTAAGCAGGCGCTGCATACAGGACAAGACATGACTGATCTAGCCAAGGTTTAAGAGCTCCTTCCTGAATCAGATTCATTGGCAACAGACACCAGATGCTACAGAAGTGGATCTATTGTGAGACAGAGACAATATAAGATGCAAATAAAAGCAGGGCCTATTGTAATACTACTGGTGCTGATCTGAGATGCAGAAGCGAGATCATTAGGCACAAGCGGTAAAGTAATGCATTTGCCTAGTAGTATGCAATATTTCTCCTTCCACCTCTCAAATTAAGGCAACCTGCAATCTATACAGTACCATTTCATCTGTTAAAGAGTTGAACGTCTTTTACTTAATAAAAGTTCCTTATATTATCCAAGTAACCAGTATTATTGATGAGAACATCACAACTGGTCTTTGACTTAGTATGACAGCTCAATACAATTCAATCACATCCCATGTGAAAGAAACCTGGTAACAACCTTCTAATACTCCCAACTTTGTCAAGCAGACACTTATACAAAAACAGGAAATTAGAAGAGGTACCTGCACAAACCTGTTTGGCTACAGGAGTAGTATAGAAGTCAGGAGCCTTGTACAAGTAGAATAAATGGCATTCCAAGAAAATAAAATGCAGCTACAATTATAATTGGAAAAAGATAAAGAAGAAAACTCAAAAAAAAAAATACAGTACCTCCAATGTTTTTTTGTCTAAAGCAGCATCTGCTCCTTCAATGCTATTGGCAGGTTGGATTCACGTGTCTAAAAGGGCTCCACAAGTAATGTACTAGGATCACCAAACTCATCAGCATGATAATCTGGCGACTTGAAATGTAGTATTAGGATCACAAACCTCACCAGTATGATGTATTTCTAAGCAATTAAAAGGAAAACAAAATGAACAGCCAAATTGAAAATCCAAGATTTATGAACAGGAAGCACCCAACAATAACCAACACCAAACAATGTTGATGGAAACTTGAAAATTAAGAACACAACTGCAAACAAAATGAACTGTTGAATGCAGACCTAAGGTACGTGCACATGAAGGCCCCAGCAAAAACCAGCATTACGGAATTTTCATGGGAACTTGAAAAGTTTCAAATTGAGTCCCATACATAGTATCCTTTTGAATTCAACTTAGCAAAAAATTATAGCATACAAGAAAAAGACACGGAAGCAAGGCCCAAATATGTTCCACTGTCATTCTAGGCCAAATGAAAATGGTAGCATTCTATCAACTAAAAATCAAGGCTGCTTAAACTGTACCTAAGTAAGAATTTTGCCAGAATTTACATACTATTTTCCAACTTTTATTGGCAATTTTGCCAAAACATGTTAACATCCTTTTTCCAAATTTTATTGGCATTGATGCCAAAAACTTGGAGAATTTCCGCAGCTAAACAACGTAAAAACATGAAGGAGATATATTCAAAATGCAGCCAGTGGTAGAGTCATCAAAAAGAGTACCTTAACCAGATGCTTGAATTGATGAATTACACACGCCAAGAGGAATGACCAAATGAATTGATAAGAGAATATATCTTCAACTAGATTGATGAACATAAAATCTGGTACAAAAAGTGACCATCTAATATAAGGCAAAGGACAGACATCCAATGATCACATGAAATACCAAGTTCATACGCATAATGGAACCCTAATAATGGACAAGAGCAAGCTAAAGATTCATATTCATAAAAGAAACAGCTCATAACAGTCTATTATCTGCAACCACCCAGTTAAACTGCAGATCACACAATAAGAAAATTTTTGGAGGTAAAAGACACATCCTAGTTTCAGAAAAATGGAATTTTACATCTGATTCCTGCATTTGACAAGGCAGCAGCCGATGATTCTGCTGAAGAACACCATATTATGATTAACCACCTCAATGGATGGATCATCGGAACAAGATAAAGTAGGTTGCAGAAGGAAGATGTGTGATATATATATACAAGATGTATATCTAAGTGATGCAGACAAAAAAGGAAATGAATAAACAATTGAAGAGTTTCAACATTTGTTAGGCACAGGCTTAAAAAATTGACTAGATTTTCTTAGAGGTACATGTTTATAATTCTACATTTACAAGCCCCTTAGGTCAAAAAATGGAATGCTACAAGTACAATCAACTCAATGATTAAAATTCATCTAGCTTGACAATGATAACTTTTTTAAACTTTCCCACTTCAATGGACCTTCTGGATGTACATCAATGAAATATTTTGTAAAGCGTGCCTCTGAACAGGCAAGAAGCGTGCTTGGAGATATCATGGGCTTCACAGCACCTCTTTCTTTCAGCCACAAATACATGTTAAATCTCCGGTTAATTCTCTCTATATCATAGCAGAGATATGACGGAAATGCTGCAATGGATTCAATAGGATATCCTGAACCTATCAAACAAGCAATTTTTTTCTCAAGCACATCTTTAGACTGATTTAAAGCTGTAGGAGCTTGCCTGATCATTTCTGCTACAACATTGGAGTCCAATCCAGCTTGTACCAAGCAATCAAACCTTTCCTGCAGTTGATCTCCCCTGCCCCGGAACTTCTTTAATGCTTTTCCCATCTCATCTGAGTTTTCAATGTAACCTAATTTCAATAGAAATGCAGTTTTCTGCAAGAGTTTGCCTGGATTCTTGGCCCGTATCTGCTCAATGCTACTGATATTTGATTTAGAAGCCAAAGCAAAAAACTTTGAGGGGTCTTCACTCATAACTTGAAATAATTTCTGCCTGTCACCATTAAAACTTCTCAAAACAGTCTTTGGCCCTTTTAGAGAATGTGAAGCCAAAAGTTGAATGTGGGTATGTATAAATTTTGCAATATGATCTGTTACCATTCCTATTTCAAACAGGAAATACAATGCTTTCCAAATATTTTTTGCACATTTTGGTGATAGAATCTCCGGATTTTCCAACAACAAAAGATAGACCTCACTCATCTTAAGACCCAATTTGAGTAACCGACCAAACAATACATATATCTGCTTCCCGGAACCTTCAAGGAGAAATGCAGGATTTTGCCTAATCAAATCCCCAATCTTCACATCACCAAAACCAACTTCAGCAAGAAAAGTCATTGTGTCAAGCATCCTGTTCCAACTGTAAGTGTGTCTGCTGGAGAGATACCCTCCAATCCAATCCCTTTGAAACCCCAAATCTGTCAGCTTATTAAGAACGTCAACAAGTTCCTTGTTCATGTCACCCACCAGAATTGAAGGACAACAAGTAACCAGCTTTATCACCGTAGGCTTACTGAGACCTAAATCTTCATAAGCCCTCAACTTGGTGTTTAACTTTCCAAACTCATATCCAAAAATTTCAGTTGCTTCCTTGTAGATCTTCCCTATCTCTGCACGAGGAATACCATAATCACAGAGAACATGAAAATTATCAAGCAGCATACGATCATCGGCCAGATATATCAAGTTGGGTGGAAGGAAAGGTGAAAGTTCAGTCGGTCTCAATCCCAAGCTCTCTAAAAATGGTTCAAACTCATTTATGGGATAATATCTCAATAACTTGGACAATGCCCTGGAAACATCCTGCTCATTTTCCACCTTCATTACCAAATTTTCAACAAAATGAGGCGAATTCTTACTCATATGCTCCGCGTCCATATATGTGAATCCTCTAGTATAGTGCAAGTACTCAAAAAGTGCAGCCTGTGCATCACTCCTCGCAACCCGCGAAATTTTATTCACAGAACTAGAAATGGGCGGCTGAGATTCAACAAGTGCAACTTTTGGACAACGAACTGGTCCAGAACTATGGAAACACTGAATTTGTATCCTTCTGAAAGATACAAAACATTGAGTGTGGCTCCGTAAAGCTAAGCCTTTTTCAGTAGCTGGGCGAAACTTTAACAGGTTATTGAGCTGCGAAATCATACTTTCAGGCACCCTTTTGCTAATTTTCCGAATTAGCATCCCAAACTTAACGAACTACAATGCTTATAAACTCTCCCAAAACTGAATACCATAACAAATTGCTCTGTGATAGGATTATGGGAAGCAATAAAGTATAAAGTCTACCAAGAATAGCAAGAGAAACCCACCTCAGAAAAGACTGATGGGAAGCAACTCCGGTACTTGGGTGGCCAGAAAGACTTCAGGGAGCGCTTCCGAGACCTGGGCAGCCGGCGATAGGAGACAGAGAGAGAGGCGATGGCGAGCGCCCAAGTAAGTTTTTGTGGGCCTGGGGCCTGGGCAGACATAAGAAAAAGAAATCGACCTTGTTGGGCTTTGAATTGGGGTATTTCCAGCTTGACCCAGCCCCAGTTGTTTCTTGACATTTTCAGGGAAAAAGCTCAATATATTTCTTTTTAATAATGTTTAAGAAAAATGGGTAAATTAGGATTAATCTAGATGAACTTCTAATATTGTTTATAGAGGTAATTTGTATTTTGAGGTGTCAACAAGGATTTTCTTTTTTTGCTTTTGAAGATAATTAAGTGTGAATCTTGAGTGCAACATTAATAAAAGATTTTAATCATTGGCGTCAAATTCGAAAATGTAATTTTGATCTGCATACTAATTCTAATATCAATTCTATTTTTATATCGATTGTCTAATTTATTGTAATGGTAAAAGATACACTATTTTTCATAACTACATAAATCACGACAATGCTAGTAACTATCAACAAAATGGCTCTCTACAATTATAAAATCTTTTCTTCGTCTGGTTCAATGTAATAGCAATTCAAGAAGGTAAAGATATTCCTGCTCCTTTTCCTTTTTTGTTTCCTTTCAATCTGTTTACACAAATTTTGAGTTTATATTTGTGTGATAATATATATTATTATGAATCTTACCATAAAAAATTTTTTTTAGAGAAAATGAAAAATCACTTTATTTAGAATATTACATGAGGAAGTTGAATTTTAACTTCTTTCGATCATTCACGAGATATTCCCCAAAATGAATAATCATTCTCTTCTACTGGGGCGCCAAAGATTGCTGCAAGTTTATTCGTTTTACTAGTTCGGATTTTCAGAAGCTTTTGATTTTGAAAACTGAAATCCGAATTTAATTCAGATCATACTTTTGTTAGAGTACGTGTCTTGAATCGAAATATGTTAATTTAAAATTTCTTTATACCAAAAATAATGCTAGGAGAGATTTCAAAGTCATAATACTTGACATATTGTTCTAGCCATCAGAATGTTCATATAATTTTCTTATCTCTATGACACTTACAGATTTTTGAAATAAACTTAGGCAATCAGCAACTAAGTTAAGAATAAAAGAAAAGCAGTTGTAACAGCATTGTGAACATTGTGCCTGTATATCATAGAAATTTGATTAAGGCAATTCAGCTCCAAACATTTTCAGGGTCAATCAGAATTTTCCCAGCACACAAAAGAGCTAGAGCTCAAAGACAGCTCATGGGGTCATTATGAGGTTACAACTTTTCCCCCTTGCTTCACAATTCAGCTCTAGGGCCAGACCTTCACCCCTGAGTAAGAGTCAGAGACTGCGGGCGCACCCCAAGAATCCGGATTAGTCCGAAAGGGATACCGGGTGGTTATACCAAAAAAAAAACTACAACTTCCTCTTTTTCTTTCCATTTTGCCGTTTTGGCCATGGTTCGATAGTAGATCCTATATCATGTTTACATGTTTATCTTGATTCCTCGACCATCTGTCATGGGCATCACACGTCAGAAAAATAATGTGGTTTTCAAAAAAAAAATTTATATATATATATAAGTTCACCAAGCATTTACAGTCCCAAGTTGTATTTTCTCAATTGCCTGCCTTACGTGGTCTTGAAAACCAACAGTGGAGTCTGTACATGTTGCAGTAGACTCACCCATATTGACAAAAAGAAAAATGCTTGAAGCACAATCAAATTTTGAAATCACAGCTTGAAGCCTATGCCAACTCCTACCTCAAGAAATGATCTCACAAAGAGAAAAGTGGAAATTAAAGAAAACGTTTAGTAGAAGCTGAAATGCATCAAGCATGATAGTAGTAGCTCACTCCAAGTCCTTGGGCCATATTAAGAATCGAAACTTCAACCACTACATTTTGGTTAGGCAGTTCTTCCCTGCACATGAATGAAAATTATTTGCTTTTACTTTTGGACAGATTAAATGACTCCCTTCAAATATTTTCCCAGTTATACTTCAGTATAGACTGATGCAAAGAACTGACAATATCATGGAACAGGATGCTGCATTGACAAAATGCATGCTTCATCTGATTGGTTCAGACATACAGCATTTCATCAGGAATCTGTTTCATAAAGGAGAAATACAACACAGCATGAATGCAAGAGTGCTCAACTTCAGCATGGGAAAATGACGAATTGGCCTTAACTACGATGATGGCCAAATTCAAGAAGTAAACTTGAAAAAAGCCAAAAACAACCGCATTCACAACCCCCCCCTCCCCCCCAAAAAAAAAAATAAAAATTGAGGATTGATTCCCTTCAATGGAACAGGGTGATGCACAGACAGACTATACACTTCATCTGATTAGTTCAGAAATAGAGCACTTCATAAGGAATTTGCTACATGAAGGCGAAATACAACACAGCATGAGTGCAAGGGTGCTCAACTTCAGCATGCCAAAACCACAAATTGACCTTAACTACACAAGGATGGCCAAATTCAAGATGTAAACTTGAATACAGTAAAAACAACTGCACCCTCCGAAAAACAGATAACACAAAGAAAATAACTATAAGAAGTTTTGTAATTTCATCACATCCAATATCATTCTACATATTTACTTCAAATCTTGTTTTGTTTGTTCCTAACAAGCAATACTTGGGCTTAGGGGCCGCAACATTTGACAGCCCCAAGCAGAACCAACTACCAATTCAAAGATCACAGGGTGCTTAAGATTATGCCCCACAGAAAGGTCATGCAGTGCTCCCACCACTATGTTAATTTATATTCCTGAAATATGCAGTAGCCCAAGTGCCAAACCATCAAGCAAGCTCGTAGCTACATGGCAAGACATGATTTATCCGTCCAAGGTCTGAATGCTCCTTCCTGAGTCAGATTCTGTGGAAACACCCACCAAATGTTTGATCAGAAGATGCTACCACATGTATATGAAATTGTAACTGTATGACAAGATAAGATGCATAAAAACCAGGGCTCATGTTATTTTAGTGATGCTGATCCAAGACGCACAAGTGCGATCATTATTGCATCTAGGAAGCCAAGGCAAAGAATGGTGACTAATTAGTTCAATCAAAATAAATGGTCATGTTCATGTACTGGAACCATTTATTGATGCAGCCAAACAAGCAACTCCCTTCCACAACGCCTTTGCCAGGCCCTAACACCAAGTTCTCCTCCCCCACAAAAAAAAGAGGGTGGAAAAGCCAACAGAATGCAACTGAACATAGATGAAATTGCCATACCAATTAGGCCTAAAGTACTACTACCATGAGATCATTTTCCCAAGTAATACTCGTCTTTTTCGACTAATAGAAAGCTAAAATGGATAATCAGATTGACTAAAAAGAACAAAAAGTTGCCAATCCTACTAGTGATGGATTATTATTCTCCTTTCTTGATAACTATTCAAATATGTGGAAGGCAACATTCTTGAGATGATAGATGGGAGTAGGATTCTGGCTTTTACATTCCTCACGGTAATAAATGAAAGCAGGCCAAAACAGAATGTGAAAAGGACAACAACATTTTGTCCATCGGTAAGATTTAGTCAGACAGGGAAGGACTAAGGAGAACCTAAAGGATATGAATGTTGAAAATCCACCGAGGTAGATACAACATTAGAATAACATATATGCAGAGTATTAACCCTCAACCACAATAAGTATATATTTAAGTAAAGAAAAATTTTACTTCTTACCTTCTAAAAATCTTGTAAAGGCAGTGCATTTTTAAAGTTTAAAGTCTTCTTTTCAGAAGTTTAGTTCATAAGAACTGCATATCATACTCCCAAATACTTGTAGTGCCATTTGACAGGACTATTGACAATTTATCAAGAGAGACAGAAAAACAAAAATGTTTCTAAGAATAAACGTACAACTGTATTTTTCATCAATAAGTGCAAAAAGAGCGAAGAACAAACCAACAGCCACTTGCCTGTAACCAAAAGAAGAACCCACGTAACAAGTTCAACTCTTCACGAACAGTTTTGGCTGCTTGAAGCTTCCTTTTAAGATCTGAAAGATAATACAAAGATTAATTAATTGCTCTCTTGAAAGGGTTGCTATTTTTATGACTCAACCATATTAGAAAAATTAGCACAAGCATATCACTTACCCAGGTAATGAGTTTAGCCTAAAATTGTAAGAGAGCAAAGTAAAGAAACATTAACTAGCCAGAGGCCAGCAAGAAATTTGAGACAAAAAGGGAATATAATAGAGCAGATAGCTGGCTTGATCTTGAGACAAAGCTAGATGATGATCCCTATTGAAGAAGCTAATACATGTTGATTTCAAAGAATCAGTTGACAATTATACCTGCAGCATTTCTCTTATACTTTACATCCCTTTCTACTGTTACTCCTTTCTTTCTAACTTTTAAATTTTCCTCTTTATAGTAGTGCCAATATTTCAGTTCAAGCAAGGTCTACAAAGTCTTGTTTCCTCCAAACTTCGAGAAAGCATGTGCAAGAGTTCCCACTAACACAGCAATTACCAGAATGATGTTTGAGAAATACAATCATGTTCAAATTTACGAAGATTTGAGGCTCTTACTCTACAAATGTCAATGTGTTATTGTGGCAAATGGGGTAAGGTTTAGCAGATGATACAGCAGATGATACGTTTACTAAAAGAAACAAGCGAATAATACTATAGGTTTCTAATGCTCCTATTGCCTCAACTGAAAAATGTCATTCAATGATGACAATTTAAAAGAGGATCAAAGCTAATAAAACAGAATATACACATAAAAATTTGCAAAGTTAATTTAATGACAGGTATAATTGACTTATGTGACAAATAAATAGCATTCATATTACAGAAACTCATCAGAACCAAAACAGCATGACAGCATTTGTAGCAACACGTGACATCGTTACATGTAAAAGGACATCTAATGTGGAACACTGGAAGATAGTTCAATTACCATAGAAGTGATCAAGATATGATTTTCCATCTTTGTTTGTTGAATACGTTTGCTCCCTCCCATTGCGCAAGTCCAAATTGCGTGCTATTGGCTTTCGAGCTAGGATATCTTTTGAAAGCTTTTGGTGCTCCTCTGGATCATAGGGCTCGCTTAAAATCCTCATCACTTGTTCCCTGAATGGGGAATGCCTACTTGGAGTGCCAACATAATGGGAGTTACCATCTCCAATCACCTTAATTATTTGCAAAAGAAAAAGGTCATAATTATGGAAATCATGCCATTAATTTGGAGAATCAAAAATAAAGAAGGGCAACATGGCAGAAGAGTTACACATACACTAACATCAGATCCTCCAGCATTTGCAGTGAGTAGAGTTCTTTCTTTCTTCGCAGGATATGCCCTATTATTTCTTCGGACATTTGGTAGAAGCTCATTGCTCTCATATACTATAGGCGATGCATTTTTGTATTTCAGAACCATTTTTTTACCCTCAATGCTCAAGTAATTCATGTAAGTATGATAATCTTCTTCACATTCATGATCATTCTTTTTCTCTACATTTACAGTGGCTTCCAACTTCCCTCGTCCAGTGACATTCCTTGAATTTCTTAGGATTTGAGACTTGTCCTTTCACTTTGCACATTAGTCTCACACTTCCCATCAGATGAAGAGGTGCCTCCATTACCAACCTTTTCAACCAAGCATACCTGATTCCTGATAGGATTGGAATGAATGTGCTCAGAGCTCATATCATCCTCGACCAAAACCTGCCTCCTTTGTCTTTGAGTGGTAGTACTGAATACTAACGGAAAATCCAGCTCAGAACCGCTTAAAGAATCAGATTTGCCATTGCCAACATTTCCGTCTACTATAGTCTTCATCTGCCTCTGGTTACCTAGGTCTGGCTCATCATAATAGCCCTCCTCCTCAGCATCATACTTCAAAGGCTCGGATAAGCCATTTTTTTCATTCACTTCAATCACAAATGAGTCTCCATCTACTCTTAGACTATCCCAAAAAATCTTATAATGTGGATCCTCGTACAGATTATCATCATTGACAACATTATCACTGGACTCATCATTTCTCAGTGACAGTCTCATATCACTGTAACCGTTGCGGTCATCATTTGTCAATAACGGTGTCATATCACTGTCATCATTACAATCACCATTTCTCAGTAATGGTATCATATCACCATTATGATTGCTGTCCTGATATGTCCGCAATGGTATCACATCACCGGCCAAAAATCGCCTATAGTCTTCATCCATGCCAGGCCACTGCCCACACTTACCAAAAATTTTCGACTCTTCCTTCAATAAATCAGCTTTGCAATTCTTGTGCCCATGAAGTATAATGTTCCCACCTTTCCTCTTCGAAGGCAAAACAGGGGGGTTTGTATCATCAACAGGATTATCATCCACATCAACTTCTTTTGACTCGTATCACTAACTCAGCAGTCTTCATCCTGCATTAACACCTACAGAAATGGTCATGTTCTAAGCAAGAAGTTCTGCAAATGAGTCATCTTTGAAATTTCTGCACAAAAATCCCAGCGGCAATGCCACATTTTCGTCTGAAAATTTGGATTTTTCTTCACAAAAAAAAAAAAAAAAAGCTTTGTTTCAAATGTAAATTGATGGCTCAAATACTCCGAGTATGAGTTGACTCGGACGAGTCATCACTAGAACTTGCCTCGCCGCTCTTGGGGCTCCAGAATCGGGTGGCAACTCGCTCAGCTCTGGTGAGCGGACTCACTGAGTCAGAAAAGCAGCTAAACCATCCGAGGTGGAGCCCGTTCCAACTCAGCACCATATAAAAATATAAAATAAATAAATTAATAACGCTATCCATCTCGTACGGCGACAATTCCAATCCCAAACATCCCAAAAATAATACTTAAAAGAAAGCACTAGACAAAATCAAACATACCAAAAATATTTTTAAAAAAGAAAAAAGCTAATCATCTTTACCAGTCCTTAGGCAAAACTTTGTCTCCTTTAAAGCCCTTGAAGAGACAGCAGACTAAAAATTGAGAATGGCGGCCAAAAGCTTCCTTAAGCAGGGGAGGAGGAGGAGATTAATCGCAAAGGGAAACGGGCGCTGTGTTCAAGAGGGCAGTTTTTGGATTGTACAGGGGCATTGGCGGTAGGCATTAGTAGAAGGTTGAGTAGGCTATTTGGGTTTGAGAATTGAAGGGTTGGTTAGACTTTAGAGCATATATTAGGATAGATTTTTAATGTACTTTCCAATTATTGCATGTTATTATTGGTTTGTTATAGACTACTATTTCAAAATTTTCAAGAAATTGTGAAGAGGGATGACAAGAACCTGTTGTGAAGAGGGAAAATCAAGAATATTATTGTTCACTTGTGTTCTTTTCTTTTTCCTTTTTTTCTTTTTGTTTTGTGCTTCTAGAGCAGTGTGATATAATGATTTGAAAATCAAGAAGTTTGCTCGTGTATTTTGAAACAACCCAATTTAATAATAAGAAAATTAAGAGATCTAGTAGATTGTTAGAAAAATCAAATCTCCGTTTGGATTAGTTGTTTTTGGGGTTATTTTTCAAAAACACTACTGTAGCATTTGGAATGTGAAAAATAATTGCTGTAGCTGTCTTTCAAGTGTTTTTGGAAAAATTTTTGGGGTATTTTTAAAATTAAAAATTTATTTGGGGTATTTTTAAAATAAAAAATTTACTTGGGGTAATTTTTTGGGATATTTTTAAAATTAAAATTTATTTGGTGGATGGTGGTGGGGTGGATTAATTTAAAAAATCCGAAATAAATTATTTCAAAAATGCCTCAAATGAATTTTTAATTTTACAAATATTTCAAATAAATTTTCAATTTTAAAAATGCCCCAAAAATACTCCAAATAAATTTTTAATTTTAAAAAATACAACAAATAATTACTCCAAATAAATTTTTAACTTTAAAAATGCCCCAAAATCCCAAATAAATTTCTATTTTTAAAAATACCCAATAATTATCCCAAATAAATTTTCAATTTTATAAATACCCCAAATAAATTTTTAATTTTAAAAATACCCCAAAAATATCCCAAATAAATTATTAATTTTAAAAAGCCTCAAAAATACCCCAAAATAAATTTTTAATTTTAAAAATACCCCAAATAGGTACCAAATAAATTTTTAATTTTAAAAATATCCCAAAAGCCCCAATTAAATTTTTAATTTAAAAAATATCCCAAAAACTACCCCAAATAAACTTTTAATTTTAAAAATACCTTGAAAATACCCCAAATAAATTTTTAATTTTAAAAATATCCAAATAGGTGCCCCAAATAAATTTTTAATTTTAAAAATATCCCAAAAACCCCAATTAAATTTTTATTTTTAAAAATATCACAAAAACTACCCCAAATAAATTTTTAAAATTAAAAATATCTCAAAAATACCTCAAATAAATTTTTAATTTTAAAAATACCCCAAAAAATTACACTAAATAAATTTTCAATTTTAAAAATGTCCCAAAAAATAGCCCAAATAAATTTTTAATTTTAAAAATACCCCAAAAATTACTTGAAATAAATTTTTAAAATTAAAAATATCCCAAAAATACACCAAATAATTTTTTAATTTTAAAAATGGCCCAAAAATATCCAAAAGTAAATTTTAATTTTAAAAATATCTCAAAAATTGTGCCAAATAAATTTTTAATTTTAAAAATACCATGAAAATTATCCCAAATAAAAATTTGATTTTAAAAATACCTCAAAAAATATTCCAAATAAATTTTTAATTTGGATGGAAGAGGGAGAGGGAGGGGGCTATGGGGAGGGGTGGGGAGGGGGAGAAAGAGAGAAGGGGAGAAAGAGTGAGGGGGAGGGAGAGAGAGGGAGGTGGAGGGGGAGAGGGAAAGGGAGGGGGGGGGAGGAGGTGGGTGGTGGTGGGGTTGGGGGTGGAAGAAGAATGGATAATTTTTTTATTTTTGTATGTATAAGTTGTTTTTGAAATATTTGATTGGATTGGTGTTTTTAAAATTATTTTTTGTTAGTGTATTACTGTAGTATTTGGGATGTGAAATATAGTTTTTCAAAAATAGGTCCAAAAACAGCGAATCCAAGGACCCATAAGTGTTTGGTATACAAATATATTTGTCTACAGTAAAAATAAATTTTATACATTTTATTGTTTCATATGTACACGACAATTTGTTCCATGATGTTTATCAACTCTTCTTATGCGTCATAATATACTCATACACGTATGTAAACAATAATAAAAAAAATTATAATCACCTACTCACCCAAAAAGTTAAAAAAAAAAGAAACAGTTATAATCCTTTGCACAATAAACTCTTGTCAATCTTCTAAAGTCGAAAGTAAATACCTCCAAGTCAATTCTAGACTTTCTAGCCCAGCTTGTCTTCCCAGCTTCCAAGAAAATTATCAATTTCTTCATTTTTCAACACATCATAAGAGCTCTTAATCTTCAGACCGCTAATTCAAGACTGCTCAAAAAATGCATGAAAAAAAGAAGAAAAGAAAATACAAGTAAACAAATGTTCTTGACTTTTTAACAATTTGTGAGAGTCCTTGATTTTCGGGTTACTAATCGGGCATTTGGGCTCTTTTTTCATCCTTTGCAAAATAGTCTCTTCTTGGTCCTTTCAAATCACAAGTAAATGCTTCTAACCTTTTAGCCTTTTCCTAGTCTTTCTCTAGCCTAGAGGGGAAAAAATTTTAAGCAACCAATTTCTTAACTCTTCCAAATATTGCATTGGGCTATCAAAGGATACCCTAAAAATGAAGAAAGAAAGAAGAAAAATGAAAGGGAATCAAAAATCAAGTAAACAAGTTCTTGATTTTTAGATGACTCATGAGTGCTCGTGATTTTTTAGCTACCAATCAAGTTACTCTGACAAAATGGAAAAACACAACCGAAGAAACTTCTTGACTTATTTTTTGACTACTATATTTGATTGCTCGAAAAAACATAAAAGGAAAAAAAACACAATTAATCAAACTAAATTATTTTCTAACGACTAGCGAGAGCTCTTGATTTTCTATCTACTTAATTGAGTTGCACTGAAGACTAAAATACAAAAAAAAAAAAAAAGATGTAAAGAAAAAAAGCAAACATATTTCGTCGACGACTAGCAAGAATTCTTAGTATTTTGATTACTAAATTAGGCAACTCTAAAGAAACACAAAAAGATGAAAAGAGAGGCAAACAAACTTCTTCATTTTTTTGACAACTCACTTAATGCAAAAATGACAAAAAGAAGGATAAAAGAAAAAGAAGCAAACTTCTTAATTTCTCGACAACTAGCAAGAATTCCAAGTATTTTGATTAGACATGACAATGGTTCTGAAATCGTCGGTTCCGATTTAAAAACCAACGGTTCCGGTTCTTTTGAAATGTGAAACTTGAATCAACCCTTATAGGAATGGCTACTGGTTACGATTTCTAAACCTCCTCTTCTGGTCTATTTTTGGTTTCAATTTCTTCTTGTTCTGATTCCATTTCCAATTCTTCTAATTATGTTAAAATACTTGTTATAACAAAATTGATTTTAAATAAATATGACAATGAATGTGGAAAAAATATAAATTTTATTGTATTATAATTTGACATGGAAAAAGAAATAATACATTTATTATTAATTCAGCAAATTGCTATTTTTTGATTTAGTCATGGCTATTTTCTTGATCCTTTAAAAAAAAACTTTTGTGAATTTATCATAATAGCTAGTCAAACTCAAAATATCATGAAGTGCTGGTTTAATACTTTAATTTATTTAATTTTAACATTTTGACTAGATTTTATTTGGACCTAAATCAGTTATTGTTATATTTATTAATGAATTGGAAAAATAAGTTGGTGGATTGAAATAGATGCTATTGGTGTCAAATGCTGACTATTAAAATTAAACTTTAGATTCAGTCAAAGAGGCCCAACTAATCAGGATATAAGTATATTTTTAGAAGGTTTGAACGGGTCTTAAATCACCGGTTCCGGTTTCGATTCAAGTTTTTTGTGAATCTGAACGTTAATATTTAGTCACAGTTATGGTTCTAATTTCAATTTCTCAAATTCGATTCCAATTGGGGTTGAATAAACCGCCGATCTAGTTTCGGTTTAAATTTGAATCATAACCACTCCTAATTCCGATTACTCAATTAGGCAACTCCAAAAAAACATGAAAAAATGACAAAAGAGCCAAACAAACTTCTTGATTTTTTTGACAACTCACTTAAGACAATTCTTGATACAGTTACTGAATTAAGCTGCTCTACAAATGTGCTAAAAAATAAAAAATGAGATACAAGATAATTCACGATAAGGTTACTAAATCGGGCTGCTATACTGTCGCATCAAAAAATAAAAAATGAAATACAAGCAAACCGACTTGATTTTTTCGACAATCTATTAGATCTCTTAATTTTTTGATTCTCGATATAGTTACTAAATTGGGCTGCTCTACAAACATGCCAAAAAATAGAAAAAATGAAATACAAGCAAACTGACTTGATTTTTTGGACAATCTACCAAGTCTCTTAATTTTCAGGTTTCTAGAAGGGGACAAACTTATGAACTTCACTTACTCACTTGCAGGACCAATATGATGCCTTGCATTCCATAAAAAATTGTCATCTTCCACTATTCACATTGGATACAATCTCGGGTTTACTTAGCATGTCACTTCTAAATGATTCCTTGTTTAGTTACAAACTCTGAATTGAAGGCATCCGTTAAAACTCATAGCTGCATAAGTTGTCAAGGCTTGTTGTTCCTTGGTTTTATAGTAATGGACAATTGGCGTGAAAAATGTAGGAGATAATTTTTTTAAAGTTTTATTTGGTAATCTCTCACAAAGAATAATGCAGGATGCATACTGCTAATTCCAGTATATTTTCATTGTAAAAGAAGTTTGACCATTGAGATGTTGATGAAATCACATGATACATATTAAGTTTATACTTGTTGGTTTATTTAAGACATATTATTGCCTTTTTTGTGCCAATATTTGATATATAGGGCACCTATATCAGCGATAATACATAAAAAAAAAACAATTAAAAGAAGAAAAAAATCAATAAAATTGAATTAATTAAAGACTTCTAGTTGTATAGAGAGTAAACAAATAGATAGAGAGCGGATAGTTAAAAGCTGCTCTTCATTACACGTGTTTTATATTTATTTTAACTTTGATGATTCGAGAATCTAGAGATGCTGAAGATAACATGGCTAGAAATCCCAGTACTGCCAGTGTTAACAATGACAACAATGCCAGGATCCCACATTTGTTTCCAATAACCAACATCCTTTGCATCATGAGGCGTAACCTGCCGTCCAATGCCAAGGTATCTAAAGAGGCCAAATCAATCATCCAAGAATGTGTTTCAGAGTACATTAAATTTATCACTGCTGAAGCAAATCGGCATTGCCATCGTGAGAACTGCAAGACGATTACAACTGAGGATCTTTTGTTTGCTCATGCAAATCTTGAATTTGATAACTATGTCGGTCCTATGACTCTTTACCTAGAGTGATATCGCCAAATGGAAGCTACTCAAAATGCCGTGCATGGCGACCCTTCTGTGAGGCGCACGACATTTTTCCTCGAGGTGCATGCACAAGACCCATCTTTCATGCTTGCTTCTACACCACCTCCTTTACCTCCAAATAACCCAACTTTTCAAGTTGGCACTGATGAGCATGCATTTTTTGATCCAACATTGATGAGCAGCGAATTCTACCTCCTAGTGCTGGTCGTGGCAATGGCTTTGACGTTGCAGGGCCTTCATTAAATATAGGGTCTTCGTCAAATGCTGAGTTTCCAGGCGTCTTTTTTCTTATGATTTTTAATCTGGGCATGCTCCATTACATGGGTCTTATCCTCATGTTCAAGGCCCTGATGGGCAATATGACTATCATTTTTACTATATATGTAATATATGCTATATAGTTAAGGCACTCACATGAGTGCGTCGTTGTTCTTGTTATTTGTTGTGTTGTTATTACTATTGCTGCCCCAGGACGTGAGACATTATGACATTTGAATAGCTTTATTTCCTACGCCAATTCTCAATCATCAAAGATCATGATTAATATCACATGTCCCAGCAATAGCAACGATAATAAGGGAGTGGCAGAGAAGCGAAGCAGCTCTCTATTCCTCCTGCCGCTCTCACCTCAAACTCCATAGTTTCTTTTCAATTTTCTTTGGATTTTCTTGTTTTGTTTGATTCTCTTATTTGCAAAAATCAAAAGTGTGTCTGTTAATTTAAGTGATTCAATGACTTGGGGCAATAGTAAATTGTTGTTGGCTGCGTTATCCTTACGGGAAGGTGCGATGGAGTTGGTTGAAGATTTAAAAATTACAAAAGTGCCTCAATAATGGGGGGTTTTTATCATTTTAGTCCTTTGAATTTCTTCTTGCTTTTCTATCACTATGGTATTCAAAACCTTCTTTACTTTTTCCTTTTTTCACCTTCCCACCTATCCCCGACTCTCAATTATTAGGTAGGATTAGGATTCAAACTTTGATAGTGTGGAAGACTTTAAAAGCCTTGCTTTGATCAATGGGCATATGATAGGACTATATGAGCTATCAAAAGACTGATAATTAGTAGCATATTTTATATTTTTATGAATGCTAAAGACTACTTTTGGAGGGTTTTAAACTTTATCGCAATATATGTGAGACTATATCTTTTTAGATACCACCAACAAAGTGATGTGACATACACACAATATTCTTTGATAATTAATTTTGAATACTCTATATATTTTCTCATTTCTGTATCTTAAAAAAATAATGATAAAATGTGTTTGCATATTTGAATATGTAATTTTTTCCCCTTTAATGCATAAATGGGTACTATAAACAAGTTCCATAAAGTTTATTATTATTATTTTGCTTTACCCTCAATTTGCATCGTCTTCATCAACCACAACTCAAACCAATTCGCTATCACTGTGTTGCACAGCCTAACAACCATGAACACCTAATGTCAACTTTTCAATTTCACTTTAGATTAATAAAACCATATTTAAATATTAAAAAACCAACAAAAAACCAATACATTTTTACAAATATTGAACTAGATTTCATGGCAATAATTTACCAAAACATAACAGATTTGGATTTCAAAAGCACCACATTGATATATAAGTTCCAGTCATGATTCACATTGGCTAATCCTTTTCTTCTTTTTTTCCGCTTTTGCTTTCTTCACAAACCAAATGCACCAAATCTATTCTTCAAAACCCAAGGTGTAGCGTCAGTGTAGGAAAATAAAAAAAAAAAAAAAAGAAAGAAAGAAAGTCTGCCACCACTCCACCAAAAAAGGATTATTGTTGTGGGGAAAGAAAAAATAAAAAAGAAAAAAAAGGAAAGAGGATCTGTGATGACACCACCTCTCCCTAGGGCGTACAACTAGGGTTCAGCGGACTACTTGCCTAACTCTCGTCAAAACTCATTACATTCACTCCCAAAAATAGCATTTACTCTATCAATCCACCCAAAAATCAACTTATAAAATAATCATCTCATATACAAACCCCCATGGGTAAAGTCCACCTAAAAATCAACTTATAAAATCAACTCATATACAAACCGCTAGGGGTAAAGTAACGATTGAAAGAGTAAATGTTATTTTTGGGAGAGAATGTAATGAGTCCGGCGAGAGCCAGGCAGGCAATCCGCTGAACCCTAAGGTATGCCCTAAGGGAAGGTGGGGTCGTCACAGGTGGTATCAGAGTATAAGATTCTAGGTTTGAAATGATTTGGAAAATTGAGGAACTGTGTACTTGTAAAAATTTAAAGTTCAATTGAATGACGCATTAGGTGTAAGATTTCTAGGTTAGTTTGAATAAGATTCTAATCCCAGTTGTAAATTATAGGAATGGAAGGAAATGGCAGCAAGTGGGGACTGAGAGACCATGTCGGGCAGTCCTATTCTAGACGGAACTGGGGAGAGCCTTTTGGTTATATGCCCCAGGACGTTAGATAACGAGTCATTTTAATTATTGGAGAACCTATTTATACCCTAATCTGTAAGGGCCCTAAAATTTTATTCTTTTTTAATAAATAAATAATAATAATAGTTATAATTATTACTTGTTTTGTATAAAATTATTGGTATTTATATTTTAAATAGCCCTTTTTTTATGTTATATTTCAGTAGATCTTTTAAATTATCTTGTTTAGTTTCCTATCAACTAGTGCTGTGTGACTACTATAGAGGAAACTTGGAATAGATGATAAAATAATGTTGGTTGGAGGAAATTTAGTAAGAGATAATTAATGAGGTGTGAGATGAACTTTAAAGAGACTAGAGGGGGTTTTAGTGCAAAAAGAGATAAAGTTGTGGATAAGATAAGATTTTCTTAAATTACAAACCAATAAGAGTGCGACACGTAGCGTAGTTGTTGGCTAACACTTAAATAAGGCAAAAACAAGCTTGAAAACCTCATTTCTCTTCTTCTTCTTCTTCCTTTAGAGAGAGAGACTAGAGAGAAGGGAGAGCTCCAAAGAAATTCCCCATCTTTCTTCTTGAAGTGAAGCCTTGAGAAATCACCAAAATCTCCATCTTTTTGCTCTTTTTTCTTGACAGTTGAGAGAGAGAACCAAGAGAGAGATAGAGAGAGAGAGCGAGAGAGAGAGAGAGAGAGGAAGAGCTGCCATCTTTGGGTTCTTGAATATTTTGGAAGAAATCACCAAGTAGACGAGAAGATCTTCGACCATTCTTGAGGAAACTCGAAGGAGGAAGTTAGGAAGAATTTCTTCGTGAAAATCTCATTAGATCTTGCTAGATCTTGAGGTAAGATTCGAAATCAACCTTGATCCTTTAATTTCCAACCATGAAAATGATAGAACTACTTGATTTAAGTTATGATCTATGGTAGATATAGTAAGTTACTTGAAGAAATAACACTAGTTGTTCTGGTGGCTAAACTACTAGTATAGATCTTGATTTGTTGAATAGATTTGATTGAAAATTGTTTAATGATACCCAAGGGCTAATGATTGATGAAGTCCTTAGAGATTTGAGTGAGATTTATGTGAATTTGTGGCTGAAATTTTGGATAAAATTTGATGGAAAACCTATTGAGCTGACTGAACATAAAATGAAAATTTCCAACTTTGGTTTTCCGAAAATTTTGGTATTCTTTGACTAGATTTTACTCAAATTATTTGGTATTATGTTAAACTATAATTATTTGATGATTTAGAACTGAAATTGTGTATTTTGGATGGTTAAAAGTTGGTTAAACACACTATTTTGCGTCGAAAAAACTGCTCGGGCAGATTTGACATCGTTGGACTGTTTTGATGTGAAAATGGTGGTTTTGTGCTTTGAATTTTTGTGCAAATTATCCTAGGCATATATTGTTATCTTGGTTCGAGCTCACGTGTCAAGTTTGAGTGAATTTTGTCATGATTAGAGGAGAAAACCCTTACTTTCGTTCGGATAAAAATGTGAGAAGTTGCGCGTATGTAGTACGTCATTGGGAGAATTTTGTTTTAAATGATGTGTCGATTCTAAATGGAGTCTTTTATGTTATTTTTCTACTTGAGTTGACTACTTTTCACTTGAGGAAAGTTGAAGGAATTTTGGAAAAATTTTGGTTAAACAAATAACTACACTTACCTTGGTTTAGTTTTGCGAATAGTCGGAGTGAAACTTATTTCCTTTCTTTACTTGTTTATAGGAAATGTTGGCAACTTTGACACTGAGCCAAAATTGGATTTTGAACCTCGCTACATTGGTGAGTTTCTATGCATGTTACTTGATTTGAATTTGCAAATGTGACATGAGATTGTGATTTATTTATGTGAACATGAAATGGTGACTGGACATGAATTATGTTTTGGTTAAATGACGTGATTTGTGAACTTGGCTCGTTGATCCTTCAAATGGGAGTAGTGTATACTTTATCGCACTCATTCCTATTTGAATGGTAATATTCGTGAACGTGTCGTGTCGTGACCAGATGTACATGTTAATTTCGGTAATTCCTGAGACCTATTGGTAGGTCGATCGACTCGAGTCGTGGGTTAGGCCTAGGTTGAGAAGATTTGACGAACCATAGGGTTACGTGTGATGTGACATGTGCTCTGGATTTGGCGTATGGACTTGTCCCTTTGGAGAGCAATACATAATTTACGTGTTTGGTGAACGGCCGGATGGGGGTTTTGGTAGGAGAAAGGAGAAAGAGAAGTTCTATATGGATATTATATGTGACAGTTGACGGAGTGTCAACTACATGAAATGTGCTCAAGTTTCATGGAAATTAGCTCCTGAGAGCTACCTGTATCTTTCCCTTGTGTTGTTAATTGCTTTCCTTATTTGCCTTTAAATGTGAATTAGAAATGGAATTTTAAATGTTCTATGTGCATTACATGTCTTTTTGGAACTCACTGGGCATTACCTCATTCTTTTAAATTTATTTTTCTTAACAGGAATTGAGAACCCGAGTGAAGGTGCAACTCGCTAGGGTTGGATCTTACTTTTGTACCTTGCCTTAGAAACTTGAACTTTGTTTTTGGGGCTCGTATTGTAAACTTTTGGCTATATATTAAGTATTTTGAATTATATTTTAGGATTGTAAGATGATCTTCTAGCTGTACTTCAAGTACATTGGATTGTAAAGGTGAAGTTAGTTAAGTTATAAGCTATAGTTTGGATTGAAATTGTTATTTAAGTTTATTTCTGAAGAGTTATTAATCATTTGAATGAGTGACTCCTGGTGAGAGTTAGATAGGTTGCCCGCCGAACCCTTTGGTTTGCCCTAGGAGAGGTGAAGCTATCATAGGTGGTATTATAGTCTAAGTTTGAATGATTTGGGTAGAATTAGAGTTATTAAACTATTTGTGAGTTTAGTAGGTTAGAAAGAATTGTTAGAAGATAGTTATTACTTATGTTTAAGTGTTAAGGGTACTTAAGTTTGATTAAGTTCTAATCAAGTTCGTTTTTGTAGGTTTTGGATCTGTAACGGTGATGTTAACGTGCCTAAAGACCTACAGCCTATGATTACTTACCAAGTGAGGCCGGGGGGTCCTCGTATAGCCTATAATCCAAGGACCAAAGTTAGGCGGCAGTGTGAGTGTTGGAGGACACATGCCTAACCTGACAATGTAGTCCTTATCGATTTATCATAAGAGGAGGAACTTGACTAGGATTAATAGGAGCTGCAAGAGTAGGTGGATAGGCTTACGACCATGGAGCAAACTCAAGCTGTTAGGATCCGCGAGCTCAATGATGAGATTAACTACCGAGCGATTTAACTAGAGTGGTGAGAGTTACCCGAGAACGAGTTGAGGGCATCGTAGTAGAGTGTGAGGCCCTGGTTAAGGGGGTACTCGAAGCTAACTGAGTCGAGGAGAATCCAGTTGATGAGTCTCTTAACGATGAGGACATGGGAGGAGATTACTAAAAGTGAGTCTTTTGGGGATGTAGGCGTGGCTGAGGCTGATCCCTAGTATTTAGAGAGTGCAACTTCTGAGACTTCCGCTTCTGAGACTGATTAGGCTAGTAGAATTTGAAGTTGGGACCCTGTGTATCCCCTTTTGTGAGAGAAACCGTTAGAGTGGTTCTCATCCCTATAAATACATGCTTGTTAACTACTTTAAGTATTGCTCTTTTGTTTGGTTGTACTTGCACACTTGACATGATTTTGTATCTCTTTTGTTATAAGCTTGCACACTTGATATACTCGTTGCACTTCTCTTATCTTGAAATATGTATATGAAGTGCTTTGGTTTTCTTTAAAATTTGACTTACTAATATTTTATTTCTATATTTATTTTTAAATGTCCGCCCTTTATAAGAACTATGGAGGGTAGAAGAGGTCGAGATCAAGGGTGAGGGGCTAGACAACCCCATAATATCGAGGTGACTGAGAGTTGGCTGCTGATCAAAATCATGGATCTAGAATTGAGGTTGGAGAACAAGTAACTACCGCTATTAACCGTATGACGGATATTCTAGAGCATATGGCTGGCCATCAAGATCCTAGACCTGAAAATCAACCTGTAAACCTTAGGGGTGGTGAGGATAGAGCTGTAGAATGATTCCAAAAGTTTTTCTCACCCAAATTCTTTGGACAACGATCCCGAAGTGGTTGAGGGTTAGTTAGAAAGGATTTCTAATATTTTTGCTACCTTGAACTACACGGAAGAGAGACAAGTGGCATTTGCCATGTTTCAATTTGAAAGGGCCGCCCGATCATGGTGGAACATGATAAGGGCCAAATGGGATAGATAGCAAACTCGGAGAACTTGAGTGAAATTCACCAGTGAGTTTAATGCCAAGTTTCCCCCTCTGCTAATCCAGGAGAAGAGGGAGGACAATTTTATTAAGTGTAGGCAAGGAATGCTAAGTATCACGCAGACAGTATTTACTAAATTGTCGAGATTAACTCCTGAGTTAGTAGTGACCAAATAGAGAAGGATAAGAAGGTTTGTATAGGGACAAAATGTAGAAATACCAGAAAGTTTGGTGGCTGCTCAAGTTAACAGCTTTAGCGAAGTTGTTGAGAAGGCCCAGAGGGTTGAAGGGGCAAAGACTCAAGTGAGTGGTTTTAATGCGAGAAAAAAGAATGTACCTAGCAGTAGTCGTGGATCAACGGATGTGGGTGCTTCAGCTCCTAAGATTTGGAGAGGAATGGGCGGAGTGAGCACCTCTAGAGCATCAAGAAGAGCTATGACAAGGGGAGCAATCACTAGAGGAGCAGTATCAAGAGGAACTTCAAGTGGAAAGGGACAATCAAGGAGTGCCTCGCAGGGAGGCCAGGCATCTACTCCCAGTGTATCATGCAATTTTTGCGGGATATTGAACCATACCGAGGATGAGTGTTGGAAAAAGGTAGGAAAGTGTTTCAAATGTGGAAGTATCGAACATCAGCTAATGGCATGTCCGAAGCTTCAAAGGGGAGATGTGACTCGATAAGTGAAAAAACCGACTCCAGTCAAGCTAATGTAATGGGAAATCGATCGAGGGTTCCAGTTAGGGTCTATGCCATTGATCAACAACAAGTCTCCAATCCAATGGAGTTTGTCGAAGGTACTATTCCCATCTTTCATTGTTTAGCTAAAGTTCTAGTTGATCCTGATGCTTCGCATTCATTTGTAAATCCTGCTTTCTTGTGTGGGATAGATATAAAGTCTGTTAGATTACCCTATGATCTAGAAGTTAGAACTCCTACAGGAGAACAAAGTTTGATTACGAATTGGGTGTACAAGAATTGTGATATTTGGATAGGAGATAGGAAGTTAGCAGTGGATCTAGTGAGTTTGGACATCAAGGGGTATGATGTTATTATAGGGATGGATTGTTTAACCTAATACCATGCCAAATTGGATTGTAGGATGAAAATTATGGAATTTTTTATACCAGGGGAAGCTACTTTAAGATTAGATGTGAAGAGAAGGTTAGTTTCGTCTGCCCTTATTTTGGGAATTAGGGCTAGAAAGTTATTAAATAAGGGGGGTTCAAGGTTATTTGGCTTTTCTTATAAACGCTTCAAGTGATAAGATGAAATTAGAAGATGTGCCAATTGTGAAGGATTATCCAGACGTTTTCCCTAAAGAATTAGAATCTTTACCTCATGAGCGAGGGGTGGAGTTTAAGATTGATCTAGTGTTAGGAACAGCTCCAATTTCTAAAATCCCATATCGAATGGTGCCAGCTAAACTTAAGGAATTAAAAATTCAATTGCAAGATCTGTTAGAATGGAAATTCATTAGGGAAAGTGATTCAACTTGGGGAGCACTCGTATTATTTATCAAGAAAAAGGATGGAAGTCTGAGATTGTGCATAGACTACGAGGGTTAAATAATGTGACAATAAAGAATAAGTATCCTTTGCCACTTATCGATGAACTATTTGACCAGTTGCAAGGGTCAGTGGTCTTTTTAAGTTGGATCTTAGGCAAGGGTATTACCAGTTGAGGATTAGAAAGGAGGACGTGTCGAAAATTGACTTTAATTCAAGATACGGGTATTTTGAGTTTGTAGTGATGCCATTTGGATTGACTAATGCTCCTGCTGCATTCATGGATTTAATACAGCCAGTTTTCAATCCTTATTTGGACCAGTTTGTGGTTGTATTTATAGACGATATCTTGGTGTACTTTAAGACCTGAGAGGATCATGCCCAACACTTGAAGATAGTGTTACAAACCCTAAGGGAGCACCAATTGTATGGTAGGTTCAACAAGTGTGAATTTTGGTTGGAGGAAGGGTCCTTTTTAGGGCATAAAATTTCTAAGGATGGGATTTCTGTGGACTCGGCGAAAGTAGAAACTGTTACTCAATGGAAACAGTTAGAGAACCCTACAGAGGTTAGGAGTTTTTTGGATTTAGTTGGGTACTACTATCGGTTTATTAAAGATTTTTCTCGAGGATTGCTGGGCCATTAACTGATTTAACCAAGAAGCATGGCAAGTTTGTTTGGAATCCTAAATGTGAAATTAGTTTTCAAGAGTTAAAGAAGCGTGTCTGACGATGGCCCTGATTTTGACATTATCAAATGGAAAGGATGGATTTGTAGTTTACTCAGATGTTTCTATAGAAGGGTTAAGTTGTGTTTTGATGCAAAACGGGAAAATTATTGCTTATGCCTCTCGAAAATTAAAATCCCACAAGCAAAATTACCTGACGTGATTTGGAGTTAGCAACAATCATCTTTGCATTGAAAAAGTGGAGACATTATTTGTGTGGGGTAACGTTTGAGATTTTTACAAACCATAAGAGGCTTAAGTACTTGTTCTCTCAAAAGGAGTTAAATTTGAGACAAAGGCGATGGGTAGAATTTCTTGAGAATTATGATTGCACCATATATTATCACCCTGGGAAAACTAATGTAGTAGCGGATTCATTAAGTTAAAAAACCAAAGTGGCAAGGTTGATATGTTAGAGAGTGGGACATGTTAGAAAATGTTAGCGAGTGGAATCCTCGTTTGGAGAAACAAAGGGTTATATTTGGGAATTTGTTGTTAAAATCTCCAGTGTTAGAACCTATCAAAGAGGCACAAAAGGAGGACTCTATGGTGCAGAAATGGTTGGATAAAGTGCAGAAAGAGGAACTAGACTTTAAATTAGGACTTGAAGAGTGCTGAGATTCCGAGATCGAATAGTGGCGCCAAGTAATGAAGGATTAAGAAGGGAAATTTTGAAAGAACCACACTGATCTAAGTATACAATACAGCCCGGAGCAATAAGATGTACCAAGATTTGAAAGGGTTGTATTGGTGGGATGGTTTGAAGAAGGAAATGGCGAAATTCATTCAAACCTGTCTTGTTTGTCAGCAAGTCAAGGCTGAGCATCAGAAACCTTCAGGACTTTTGCAATCCCTGGGGATACCTGAATGGAAATGGGAATACATCACCATGGATTTCGTGATAGGGTTGCCAATGAGTCAAAAAAGACATGACGCTGTTTGGGTGGTAGTTGACTAACTTACTAAGACTGCGCATTTCCTGCTAGTGAGTATGAGATACCCTTTGGAGAAATTAGCTAAGTTTTACATGGATGAAATTGTAAGGTTGCATGGAATCCCTGTAAGTATCGTCTCTGATAGGGATTCAAGGTTCGTCTCTCGATTCTGGTAGAAATTACAAGAAACTTTGGGGACTAAATTGAATTTGAGTACCGCATATCATCCCTAAATGGATGGGCAGTCAGAGAGGACAATTCAGACTTTAGATGATATGCTGAGATCATATATATTGGATTTTGGGGAAAATTGGAGTCAGCACATGATGTTAGTCAAGTTTGCATATAATAATAGTTATTATGCTTCGATCCAAATGGCACTGTATGAAGTGCTTTATGGAAGAAGATGCTGATCGCCAATCTACTGGGATGAAGTAGGAGAGAGAAAAATTTTGGATTCGACAACTATCCCTTGGGTTGAAAAAGTATATAAGAAAGTAAAGTTAGTCCGAGAAAGGCTCCAAACAGCTCAAAGTAGACAGAAAAGTTACGCAGATAATTTTAGGTCTGAGAATTTTGATACGTTTTGGTCACCAATTGCACAAGAAACATTTTTATGAACTTGGGGTCAATTATGGAAATGAATGGAAGTGTTTTTGTTGGTTGTAAGCTTTCAAAAAGAAAAGAATGATAAGCTGGCAGTTTGTTTTCAAAACAGGGAGTGAAGTTTTGTCGCTTTGAACACTGACTTTTCCTACAAATTTTGGGCTGAATTTTGGTACAGACCTAGCTTATATACTAAAGTTTTAGTGTAGAGAATTTGGTGATTTTATCATGATTTTTCATTGGCCAAATGAATCATTCTTTTCAACCCTACAATCTGGAATTTCGTGTAGCAGGGTTGATGAAATAGCCTTCTTAAAACTATTGTAACTTGGTGTAGGAAGATCCAAATTGAGTTCTATTTGTTTTTTTAGACACTAGACTTGAAGTTCTTCAAGTGGTAAAATTTCTGAGGATATTTCAATTTCTATGAATTTTGGCGAATTTTCCAAGTTTAGTAAAAGTCAAGACTGTTACTGCCTTGTGTCATTGTAGTGGCATTTTTGATCTAAAATTTAACTAGTTTCTGATTTGCATCCTAAAATAACGTCTTCTCGAGAGTTTTAGTTCACCAAGTCTATTTTCCAATGGCATAATATTCATAAATCTTTGATTTATAGAACTCAAGTTATGATTTTTCAAAAATAGTCGTAAAAATTGAAATTCTCGAGTTAAGTGACGAAAGTCTAGAATGACTTTGGAAGCATTTTCCGCTTTTCAAACCTAACTTTCTTGATTATTTGTACCCTATTTCATACTTAATATTTGGATTTCATCAAGAACTTAAGATTTCTTTTAACTTAGCCGAGATTTAGTTGATTGAAAGTTGGCCTTGGGTGAATTATTAAGGTAACAATAATTATGCGTGTCTCAGGTGATCACGTGGATGCCGAGGAATTCGATTGATTTATTGTTTACTCTCACTTGCTTTTGACTTTTGGTGAGTTTCCATGCATGTTACTTGACATGATTTTTCAAGAAAAGTGACTTGAATTGTGATTTATTTATGTGAATTTGAAATTGTAACTTGAGTTGAATTTGGATTATTTGCAAGACTTGAATTTCATGAGAAATGTACTTGATCCGTTCTAAGACTTGAACTACCATGTGAGTGTTCCTCCTTTTCGTGTGATTTTGGAAACTAAAATGAATAGTGCATTATCTTGTGACTTACTGTGACGTCGTTGGGTGAATACCCTCGACTAGTATGTGACGTCGTTGGGTGAATACTCTCGACTAGTATGTGACGTCGTTGGGTGAAATCCCTCGACTAGTCTACTTCGTTGGGCTAAATCTCTCGAATAGTTTTAGTGAAGTGTTGTGATGTCATTGGGCAAAATCCCTTGACTAGTCCACTTCGTTGTGTGATGTCCTACAAGTAGTTTACCTTGCATATTCGAGCATTACCCATTTACCTGTTTATCTACTTGTTTTAAATTGTAAACTTGAAATATGAATTGTATTGTACTACGTGAAATGCATGCCTTTTGGATCTCACTGGACTTTTAACTCATTCTTTTAAATTTGTTTTCCTTAAACAGGGATCGAGAACCCGAGTAACGACATGATTAGCTAGGGTTGGATCTTATCTTTTGTATTTTGTCTTCGATTATTGAATTTGATATTTTGGGCTTGTAAGGTGAAATTGTGGCTGTATTTTAAGTATTCTAAATTGTAATTTGAGAAGTTTGGACTGTAAGTTGAATTTAGTAATGTTAATAGTTGTGGTTTGGTTTGGAATTGTTATTTATGTTTACCATTGAAGTGTTATTAGTTATTCGAGTAAGTGAGTCCTGGTGAGAGTTGGGCAGGTGGTCCGCCGAACCCTTTGGTCCGCCTTAGGGGGAGGAGGGGTCGTCACAGTACAAGTGAAGGCACACTTATTCCTCACTCTAAAAGCCTTTATTTGAGATAAAGAATTTTACAACTATCCTAGTTAACCCTCAACAAGTTACAATTGAAAACTCACTCAACCAATTAAGAACTACTATTACAAGTGAGATAACCTTTACCAAGGTTTTACTCCTCCAATTGAGTAACCTCACAATACCTATTTTTCCCACACCTATACAACAAACAAAGAATATTTCTATCTAAATATTTCACTTGTAAACTTTTATTTCATGTAGGTAAAATTCTCTTTTCTTCTTGAACTTGTGGGTATTTATAGAGTGTGAGAAATGGTCAAGAATCTCTTCAACGGTCAAAAATATGGCTGTTAGAAAAATAGCCATTGGAGTTTCAGAAGTTGGTTCGAACCTTTGCCTGTTGGACGTTCGAACCTTGGTGGGATTTGTTTCGTCAATTGTCGGAAGTTCGAACCAATTGTCCGGCAGAACCAGTAGCTATTTAAATTTCATTCTCAATCTATCAGACATCCGAACCTCTGTTCATCATCCGATCCTTGCGTTCGATAAGTGCTTGTTAACTATCGGACGTCCAATACTCGATTCATTTGCGTCCGATAATAGGTAAAACTTCTCAATTCTTCTTGACTTGATTTCTTTTCTTCTCCAATGAATCAAGGACCTATTCTAACATGATTCTCACGTAAAAATATTAGTCCAAAACATCATTTTGTTTTGTTATCATCAAAACCTAAGATCAATTCCAACACAATGAATGTAGAAAAAGGTATAAATTTTATTGTATTATCATTTGGAAAGGAAAAAGAATTAAAACGTACATTCTTGATTTAGCAAATTGCTATTTTTTGATTTAACGATGGCTATTTTCTTGATCCTTTAAAAAAAATAACTTTTTGTGAATTTGTCATAATGGTTAGTCAAATTCAAAATATCAAGAAATGCTAGTTTAATACATTGATTAATTTAACTTTAACATTTTGACTAAATTAGATTGGATCTAAATTAGTTATTGCTATGTTTACTAATGAATTGGGATACTAAATTTGTGGACTAAAATAGATGCTATTGGTGTTGAGTGTTGACTATTAAAATTGAAATTTAGATTGAGTGAGAGAGTCCGAACTACTCAGGATACAAGTGTATTTTTAGACCGTTTCAACGGATCTTGAACCGCCGGTTCCGGTTTCGATTCAAGTTTTTTGTAAACCTAAACCTTAACTTTTAGTCACGGCTATGGTTTCGATTCCAGTTTCTCAAATTTGACGCTGGTTCCAGTTAAATAAACGGTGGTCACCCCTAATTTTGATTATTCAATTAGGTAGCTCCAAAAAACATAAAAAAAATGAAAAAAGAGCCAAACAAACTTCTTAATTGTTTTTGACAACTTACTTAAGATATTCTCAGTACGATTACCAAATCAGGTTGCACAACAAATGTGTCAAAAAAAAAAGAGATACTAGACAAATCTCGATACGATTACTAAATCAGGCTGCTCCACTGACGCGCCAAAAAATAAAAATTGAAATACAAGAAAACCGACTTGATTTTTTTTGACAATCTACTAGATCTCTTAATTTTGTGATTCTCGATACAGTTACTAAATTGGGTTGCTCTTAAAAATAATAATACAATTAGACCAACTTTATTTTTTTGACAATCCACTAGGTCTCTTAATTTTCAATTTTCTAGAAGGGGACAAACGTGTAAACTTCACTTATTCACTTGTAGGATCAATACGATGCCTTGCATTTTGAACAAAATTGTCATCTTCCACTATTCACATTGAATCCAATCATGGTTTCACTTAGCACGTCGCTTTTGAAAGATTCTTTGCTCAATTTTAAGCTCTGAATTCAAGGCATCCGTTACAACTTATAGCCGCATGAGTTGTCAAGGGTTGTTGTTCCATGGTTTTATAGTAATGCACAATTGGCATGAAAATGCAGGAGATAATTTTTTTAAAGCTTTATTAGGTAATCGCTCACAAGAATAATGCACAATGCATACTGCTAACTCCAGCAAATTTTTCATTGTAAAAGAATTTGGCCATTGAGATGTTGTTAAATTCACGTGATACATATTAAGTTTATACTTGTTGGATTATTTAAGACATATTGTTGCCCTTTTTTGTGCTAATATTTGATATAGAGTGCACCAATATCGATGATAATATTGATACATAAAATAAAACAATTATAAAAAGAAAAAAATCAATAAAATTGAATTAATTAAAGGCTTCTAGTTGCATAGAGAGTAAACAAATAGATAGTGAGCAGATAGTTAAAAGGAGCTCTTCATTACACGTATTTTATATTTATATCAACTTTGGTCATTCAAGAACTTGGAGATGCTGCAGATAGCATGGCTAGAAATCCCAGTGCAGCCAATGTTAACAATGACACAATGCCAGGATCCCAGGGTGGGATCCTAAGCATTTGTTTCCAATAACGAACATCCTTCGTATTATGAGGTGTAACCTGCCGTCCAATACCAACATATCTGAAGAGGCCAAATCAATCATCCAAGAATGTGCTTCAGAGTACATTAAATTTATCATCGCTGAAGCAAATCAGCATTGTCGCAGCGAGCATCACAAGACCATCACTACTGAGGATCTTTTATATGCTCATGCAAATCTTGGATTTGATAACTATGTCGTTCCTATGACTTTTTACCTAGAGCGATATCGCCAAAATGAAGCTGCTCAAAATGCTGTTGATGACGACCCTTCTATGAGGTGCACGACATTTTTCCCAGATGTGGATGCACAAGGCCCTCATTCCATGCTTGCTTTAACACCACCTCCTTTACCTTCGAATAATCTGACTTTGCAAGGTGGTGCTGATGAGTATGTATTTTTTGATCTAACATTGATGAGCAGCAGATTCTACCTTCAGAATATTCATAGTGTTGGTCGTGATGATGGCTTTGACGTTGCAAGGCCTTCATCAAATGCCGAGTCTTCATCAAATGCTGAGTTTCCAGGGCCTTTTTTACCTATGATTTTTGTTTAGGGCCTCGTCCATTTCATAGGCCTTATTCTCATGGTCAAGACCCTGATGGGCAATATGAGTATAGTTTTCACTCTATATGTAGTATATGCTATACAGTTGAGGCACTGCCATGAGTGTCTTGTTGTTCTTGTTATTTGTTATTTTGTTATTATAGTTGCTGCTCCAGCAAGTGAGACATTATGACGTTTGAATAGCTTTATTTCCTATGCCAATTTTCAAAACTCAAAGATCATAAATAATATCACATGTCCCAGAGCAATAGCAACAATAATAAGAGAGTGGCAGAGAAGCGAAGCAGCTCTCTATTCCTCTTGTCGCTCTCACCTCAAACTCCATGGTTTATTTTCAATGTTCTTTTCCTGGTTTTGTTGGGTTTTCTTATTTGCAAAAATCAAAAGGTTGTCTGCTATGTAAATGATTCATTGACTTGAGGTGATAGTAAATTGTTGCTGGCTATATTATCCTTAGGGGAGGGTGTGACGGAGTTGTTTGAGAATTTAAAATTATAAAAGGTGCTCCAATAACAGGAGATTTTTATCATTTTAGCCCTTTGAATTTCTTCTTGCTTTCTATCACCGTGGTATCCAAAACCCTTTTTCCTTTTTTCTTTTCTCACCTTCCCACCCATCCCTAACTCTCAATTAGCTAGTAGGATTCGAACTTTCATAGTGTGGAAGACTTTAAAAGCCTTGCTTTGATTAATGGGCATATGATAGTACTATATGAGCTATCAAAAAACTGATAATTACTAGCATATTTTATATTTTTATGAATGCTACTAACTACTTTTGGAGGGTTTTAAACTTTACCACAATATATGTGAGATTGTATCTTTTTAGATACAGCCAATAAAGTGATGTGACATAAACACAGTGTTCTTTGATAATTAATTTTGACTCTATACATTTTCTCATTTCAGTATCTTAAAATAAATAATGACAAAATGTGATGCATATTTGAATATGTAATTTTTTTTCCCTTTAATGCATAAACTGTAAACAAGTTTCATAAAGTTTTTTTTTATATATTTTTTTTGCTTTGCCCTCGATTAGTTCATCGTCTTCATCAACCACAACTCAAACAAATTTGCCACAACTCTATTGCACCACCTAACAACCACTAACACCTAATGTCAACTTTTCAATTTCACATTAGATTAATAAAATCCATACTTAAAGATTAAAAAACCAACAAAAAACCAATACATTTTTACAAATAATGAACTAGATTAAATGGAAATAATCTTCCAAAACATAATAGATTTGATTTCAAATGCGCCATAGTGATATACAAGTTCCATTCATGATTCACACAGGCTAATCCTTTTCTTCTCTTTTTCCCCCTTTTTGCTTTCTTCACAACCCAAATGCACCAAATCTGTTCTTCAAAACCTGAGGCATAGTGTCAATGTAGAAAAATAAAGAGAAGCAAAGGAAAGAAAGAAAGAAAGTCTGGTATCAGTCCACCAAAAAAGGATCGTTGTTGTGGGGAAAGAAAAAATAAAAAAGGAAAAAAGGAAAAAAGGAAAGAAGATCAGGAGATCTAATAGAAAGGAGAAGAACAAAGAAAATGAAAAAGAAGATCAAGAATGCATGTGGTGCATAGGAAAGAGAAAGAGGGAAAAAAGGAAGAAGAATATTGTGATGTGGTGCAACATGGAAAGAAAGAAAAGAAAAAAAAATGAAGAAGAGGATAAGAAAATTATTTTCCAAAGAGAGAGAATGAATGTAAAAAAGGTATAAAGTGAATAATAGTCGTAAAAAAGAAAAAAAATAGAGAGAGAGAGAGAGAGAGAGAGAGAGAGAGGAGATCATGATATGATAGACTGTCTTCGATCACTTCATATTCTAAGTGAGGACAACTATGTGCCATTAATGCGAATCACTCCATATTTTAAGTGTGGACAGCTATGTCACATTAATGCAAACAGATTCCAATCCTTTTCCACTTTAGTTAAAACCACAGAGAGGCATTGTGACTATTTCTGAATCATAGAGGTATTGCGTGTCTTTTCATGAAACTAAAAAGAAGTTTACTGTATTTTACCCTTTTTAATATGAGTGAAAAAGCAATAATGAAACAAGGAACAAAGAACTAGCACAAATTGCCTCAATTTCTCCTCTCTACGCTGGTAAAATTGATCGAAGAAAATTAATTGACCCATCCAACAACATTTTTAACCAATAGTCATTTTCAGTTGAATTTTAATAAATGTAGTCACTTACACAAATGTAGTCCCCTAAATATTGATTAGGTATAAGATTCCAAATAATAATTAGTTTCCAATATTATAGAGAACAACATATGTTGAAATAAATTATTTATTAAGCACACTGCTTATAGCTCTTAATCATTAGAAAATAACTTTAACAGTGGGTCTGTTTGATTATATAGGTTTGCAAAAAAAAAAAAGTCAAATTTTATTCTACTTTCATCATAAATGTAATTTTCAACCATATTTTTATCTCATATACAGCGCATCATAAAAAGTGTTATAGTATTACTTTAGATAATTCTTTTAAATAATTTCCTATCTGTTAATCGTGATCCGAATTTTGATAATTACAAAACAATTGAAAAATTGGTTTAACATTTTCCATTGAGATTATTGCAGCACAGGTTATCAATGTAAGGAATCTTGTTGAAGAACCCTATCAAGAAAAGTACATTGGTCTGTTGACTTTCGGACACTCGATACTTTGTATCGGACGTCTGATAAAATTCGAAACATCTCTATCAAACGCTCAACTTGATGTACCGGACGTCCGATAGACAGGGGTTCTATCGGACACTTCCTTCGGATGTACAACAATCCTACCGGACGTTCGACAATATCCAAGAAGTCTTTTAAGCTCTCTGGTTACTGTCGGACGCAAGAAACATGCATCGGCTGTCCGATCATTCTTAAGAAGATTTTCTGAGCTCACTGGTCGCTGTTGGACGCAAAGCCTATCGGACGCAAGAATATTCATCGGCCATCCGATAAAGAACAAAACAGTTGGTCGGACGCTAGCATCGGACGCACAACATGGTGTCGGACGTCCGATAGCTCTAACGGCTAGTTGACTCTTTAACTTCTATCCGTTGACCTCAATACCAAGGCACTTTTTGGTCTCCTATAAATACATGCCTTGTCTGAAATTCAAAGTAACGTTTGTACACTTAGATTACAAGTTCTTAAGAGTGATTTAGCAAGAAAATACTCATTGAGGAAGAATTGTTAGTCTTGAAGTGTGAGTTCATTAGCAAGCTTTTCAATTGTGAGTGAGTTGATCAAAAGTGTAGCTTTGTGAGGGTTTTCTGTAAGAGTGTAAAACTTCCTAACTTGACTAAGTGCAGTTTGGAGCAAGGAGGATGTAACAGCCCCACCTCCCCCTAAGGCTAACCAGAGGGGTTAGCGGGCTGCTTGCCCAACTCTCGCCGGGACTCACGCATGAAAAGATACTAACTTAAACGAGTAAAACCTCCAATCATAGTAACATTAATATTAAAATTGTACAATACTGTCAAATCTTAGAATTACAGTTTCCCATCAAAATACTTAAAACCCTCGAGTCAGATTTTAGTACATTTCCATAATTCTAAAATATACGGCACTAAAAGAATATACAAAACATTTCTCCAAATTCGAGATAAAAGTCAAAAGGACAAGAACTAGCCCTATTTAGGCTTCTGGATTCTCGTCACCTGTTAGGGAAAAACAAAGGGGAACGGGGGTGAGTTAAAAAACTCGTGAGTTTCCAAAATTCATACACAAGCACTTAAAACGGTAAAATTAAAAGTAAATAAATAAAACACATAGACAAATCAAATTCTCACACATTGAGGATACGGGGGCTCTCAGGAGCCTAGTCCACATTTCACGAACATTTTAGTAGTCGACACTGGCCGAACTTTCAATCCAAGTAGATGACTCTTCACGCCAAACTCCAACCACTAAACTCCCCACCGGTCCGCAGACGCCAAACACTTAAACAAGCATTAGATAACCACCTAAGGACGCTGCCAAGAGTGGTTATATAACACTTTTCTTCTCCAACATGTAATACGTGCAAAACACGTAGTTACCACTCTACTTAGAAGGAGCAATAAAGTATACTCTCCTTCAACCGAGCAGTTCAATAGTTTCAAGTTTCAACATAAGCACGTAACAAGTCACATAGCACATTCACGCACTAAGTACGTAAATTAAAGCAATAAACATGCATTGGAAACTCACCGATAAAGTGCGGGTCGGAATCCAAATTTTGGCCAAGTGGCAAATCAACACTTCGCCCTAAAATAATGAAAAGAGAGCGAAAATTAAGTTTTCCTAGTTCACTGGCCAAATTTCATTCGAAAGAAAGTAAACTCGATAACTTCCCATTTTGAGCTGAAAACTTTGAAAAATCATAACTTGAGTTATAAAAATCAAAATTTCACGAATTTGATGCCGTTGGAAACCTCTTTTAAAGTTATAAAACTTTGTGGAAGGTACCCAGTTAAAATTCTGGGCAAAAACTGCCCAGATTTTCGTTTAACGTCAAGCTACAGTATTGAGACAGGACACATCAGACTGGCCAACCAGGCTAATTTGAAAATTCGTCATAAATTACAGAAAATTAGTTAGCCTCTGAAATTCATACACAATATAGTAATACATAAGGAGTTTCAACAGCCACTGATGGAACTCAATTCTAACACTCGAGCATGAAGTTATAACAGTTCAAACAGAGGGGGTTCAAATTTCTGAAATTTCTGGTTTCTAGTTTGACAGGGCATAATTCACAGCTTCGTTTCAGTGGCTAATTCTTAGTCAAAAATTACCAAATTTGGTACACTAATACTTCCATATATAGGCTAAGTTCATACCAAAATTCAACTAAAAATTCCCACGGGAAGATAGTTCTCTAATAGCCCAAAGTGAGCTCAACTATTTCATTCAAAACTGTGAAGTTTTAACCCCTTACTTCAAGTACCTATATCATGCCTCAAATCATCACCAATTGGCCTAATTTTTGAAACCAAGCTAGTATTGAACTTCCTAAGCCTAATTATGGTAAAAAACAATAGAAGATTATATCAATTTTTAACATTAAAACAGTCCAGAATTCGGCCAGCATGCTTCCCTAAATTTCCAGATTTTGGCCCCAACTTAACACTCATTCTTGCTTTGACTTTTAAAGGGCTTTTGTGGGAAACATCCGCAACTTAAGCCTCATCATTTAAGCATTACATTCAGTCTTCAAACTTGCAAAAACGCAGCCACAAAACAGGGGAAACCTAGCAAGATTTTCAGCCAACATTTAAGCTTCCATAGCAGAATTTTCTCATGCCATTCTTACTAGAACTTTTGAGGGGCTTTTGTAGAGTAAATTAACAACTCAAAGTTCATCATTTAAGCACTATAATCAGCCCTTAAACTTACAAAATGCAGCCACAAAAATCAAAGGAAAAACAGCAAATTTTCAGCCCCCATTACCCCTCTCTCCATCCGGTTTTTCCCTTGAGGTTTCTTCCCCAAATTCCAACCACAATTCTAACATCCACACACACACATTTCACCATTTTCATGCTAAGAAACAAATTCACGTATTTGTGGGAGTTCCAAGAGCCCATACTTCATCCATATTCAACAAATTCAACTCAAAGAAACTTTAGCAACTAAAACCCAAGAATCTACTCAAGCTCTAAGCTTTATAGTGTAAGGAAGTTACCTCTTGTTCTAGTTGGTTGGACAAGCTTAGGATGCCCAAGAATCACCACCAAGAACTCTTCTTTCCACCACCAAAAGCTCGGCCAACTCACACCCACAAGAACTCCAAGGCTTCAAACCTTCTAAGCAAGGGTTTTGCAAGGAAAATTAAGGGTTTTCTTTGGGAGGAAATGGAGGAACTTGGCCGGCTGAAATGGAGAGCTTGGGGAGGAGATGAAAAGCTGTTTTTTTTTTTTTGCTAAGGAAAGTGGGAGGAAAGAGCCGGCTGAAAATGGAAGAAAAAGAAGGGAAAAACTTTGGGTTTAAATGACATAAAGCAATGACAAGACTAAAGCCCCAATTTAGGGTTGTTGTCTCATTTGAAATTTCTTGTCTTAAAGCTTAATTTGAGGGAAATGAATTGATTAATTAGGCTAGAAAATGAAAGGAAAATTCAGCCAACAAGGAGAGGAATAAGAGTAATTAAAGTGAATTGGAAGAAATTAAATGATTGGAATAATAGCAAGACTAAAACCCTAGTTTTAGGGAAAATTGTTTTTCTGCCTTATGGTTTCAAAACCATACTTAATCTCACTTTAATGATTTACTTCTAGTCCCTTGATTATATTCTTAACCTACGAGTGATCATCCTTACATTCCATCACTATTTCACTCATTGCCCGAACTTTTACCTCAAAAAAAAAAAAAAACCGTGTTTTCTCATTTTCTTACTAATTAATACTAAAAGAGCAAATTGTGAAAAAGGTAGACGAAATAGTGAAAATCTACGAGAAAATATGTATGGAATAAAATTTGAATCACCCAAGAAAAAAATTAAATAAATAAATAAATAAATAAATTGAATTTTCATTTAAATTTTCTGGAGAATATGTTTGAGAACGACTTTAAAATAATCAAATAACTAACGACAATAATAACAATATTTAGAATAATAAATACTAACAATATTTAAAAAAAAAATTTTGAGACCCTCACATCCTTCCCCCCTTAACAGAATTTCGTCCTCGAAATTCATATTTGAACTATGAAATAATTCTAGGTATTTCCTCCAAATTTTCACCTTGCTAAACAAATAATTCTGGACATTTTTGCATTTCTTCTTCCACTTCCCAAGTTGCCTCCTTGATGTCGTAATTTCTCCAAAGAATCTTGACTAAAGGGATTTCTTAGTTCTCACGTCCTTTGCTTTTCTGCTTCAGAAGTTTCCTAGAAGTTACCTTGAGCACCTAAGGCAATTACACCCGATGACCACCAAAAGTGAACCATTTCAAACTAATTCTCTTAAACCATCACGATACTTAATTGAAAAGGAAGATCCACACACTTAAACAACTACTGTAACGCCTAAAGAGGAGATCGAAATTTTCGAAAACCTTCATTTAAAAGAGGATTTAAAACTATAAGAGACCTCATTTTTCATCCACGAGTTCAAACTCGGACCAACTTACCATTTCCAAAGTAAAGTCATAAGTTTTAAAAGAACACATTTTTTTTTCAAACCAGAAAATTCCAACTTTGCATATCCATAAATTGAAAAATTTACCAACTGTATACCACTGGAAAATAGACTCAAAGTACTACAACTGTTCAAAAGACATCTTCTTAAGATTCAATTCGTAACTAAGACAAATTTGACCTCTAGTGATAGCTTTAACAAGTAGAAAAACAGATCAGGTTTGAAATTTTAGTAAACTTTGAAAAACTATTGGTGCTTATAAAGATTGAGCAAAAATCTAAAATTTACAAGGTTGAAAAACTCTTGTCTAGTTTCAAATCTAATAAACAAAACCCAAATTAAAATTTCATTTTACATTGCAATATCAAAATTTTCTAAAATTGTACAATGCTCCCTAAGGAGATGTCTAGCAAAACAAAGTTCAAGAAATTATCCCTTTTTAACTTCTAAAATCACATTTAAAATTCAACATCAAACAAAGATTATTGAGCAATATTTTTCCAAAAAGTTGTAAGAAAAAAAAGGGCTAAAGGTACCTGAACGGATTCTGCCAGCATGGGGGTATTTCTAGAGGTTCCACTAAGATTCTTGCACTAATCTCACATCTATAATTCATCAATCTCATGAAATAACCATAATACATAACAATCGACATATTTTAGGCTATTAACCATCAAGATTCACCAACAAGTTTACACTACAAAGTATGGAAAATTTTCAAGTCTTCTAACCTGGTACTCGGTTTTCAAGAGATCCCTTTAATAACCTAAACTCTTCTAGTCATAAATCGTTAGATTTAAACCATAAAACTTATAGGTCTAAAAGTTCAAGTTCTTCCCACTAGCATAGTTTCAATCCTATTCGAGATAAGTCTTAGATCTTCGAGATTCACCACAGGATTTACCTTTCTCTCGAACTTGATCAGGGGCAAGTGAAGTTGGATGGGGCAATGGTCTTGGAGCAAAATTTATGAAAGAACAGATGAAATCTTCCTCCTCTATTTGGAGCTTGAAGAACCGGCTAGAAGAGAGTAAAAGGTGAAGAAAATTGTTGAAAAATCTCGCCTCTCTCATCTCTATAGGGCTGGCTACAAGAAAGGAAGAGAATGGAGATTCGTGTTGGTAATTTTCTTAAATGATGAAAGCAAGAATGAAGATAAACTATGAATCACGACTCTCTTTTTCTCTCTAGTGGTTTCTTGCGAAACCAAAATGAAATGGTAGAATGAAGATTAATTGAAGTCTTGTAAGGAATGAGTGGTGGAGGTGATGCCAATTGTCACCCTCCCTTTGCTCGAAACTCTAATGAAATCTTATTTTATTCACTAGTTCGCCTCTTTCACACTTAACTCCCTTTAATTTCAATAAAATGCAACATACACTCCACGAATTATCTCTTTACCCTCATTCACTAACCCTCAACTTCGACTCTTGATTATCTCCTATATTTTGGGGTTGCCTAACCCACGCCCTAATCCTCGACCTCGACCTCGATCTCAGCCTCGTCTACCGTCCATAATCTTTATAGAAGGTAGACATTTTTAAACGGAGATACGAAAATGAAATGTAATAAAATAAAATAGAATAAGGGAGGATGAAATCTAATGAAATAACACCAAAATAAAATAAACAATTAACAAGTTAAATTTTGGGAACTAACAAGAGAATTTCTTAGAATCAACCAAATTGCCATACATATATACTCCGAGAGAATCAAGTACATCGCGGTGGCATGTTTATTACAAAAGGATACACAAAATCGTTTTCACGGCCATTTTACTAAACAAAAACACAATAATGAAAGCGATAAATAAACATGCACCCACAGAGACGAGAATCACCCTAGTGGTTTTTCTTTACAAAAGGGTTAAAACATGTCCATAAGACCAATCACAAGATATATATAAAGCAATCATTAGGGAGAACTTTACTAAGTACGCAACTAGGTCAATCAATCATAACACTAGTAGATCTAATCTCCTACTTCAGTTTCGGCTCAGATAAAGTATTAGCGTCCCATTAGATTACACAAGACTATCTATAAATCTTCCCTTCCATAATCCCTCAGTCATAGATTGACTTCAGTGCTCCAAGAGGTTTCAACTCTAAAAGTCAACCTTGATTTCGTAAAATATTCATGCTTAGATACGAGTTCCAACTTACGGGTTCACACTCTCATTCTCAAACTAAGACCCTTGTCGAGCCAGAACATACGTAAAGTAACAATGTATATAAAAGTTTATAAAAATTAATGTAGTTACAAGTGGCGAAAACTTTCAAGATTAAAAATCTTCAATTTCGTTCAAACTCATTAAGTTTCCTTCGAGTAAATCGAGTAATATGCCTCGTGCATAATCAAGTTGTTTTATTACAAGAATAAGGTATAAGATGTCTTGTGATTTCGCCAAATGTTGAGTTTAAAAGTTAGTAAATCTCTCTTCACACCTCAGGTGCAAAGTTGCCAAAATTTTCAAAATTAAAACACTTATTGTTTTCCAAAACCGTCCTAGTTTCTTGTCCAAATCATGAAAACTCAACATGCGTGAAGCGATTAAATAAAAGAATGTTTAAAATAGACCGAAGATATAAAATTTAAAACTTCATGGAAAACAAACAAGGAAGCATCGAGTAGAACACTTCCTCGCTAATTCTCATTGGATCTCAAAGTCACACATCACATAATAGCAAATAGAGCTTAAGAAGGGTATCTCTTCATCATCCATCAATTGGTTCACTGAAAATTTAATATCTCCCCGGTTTAAGATTTCTTAAGTACTAGCCACAATAGAGACTCTCGATTCAATACCAACCACAATTAGGAAGGGGTTATAGTTATTCATATTCTTAAGAAGATCTCTTACTAGCATACATCCAGAATTATAGTCTTAGTCCCTCCATATCAGTTCCTATCAGTTTCCATTTCTCTCATCCAATAATCGTGTACCAAGCTCATCTTTTCAGTCAAGAAACACTCTAGCACCACAGGCCGATATCCTAAACAATTTTAAGTCTAGGATACACTACAGAGATCGGCAACCTAGGGCTCTGATACCACCTGTAACAGCCCCACCTCCCCCTAAGGATAACCAGAGGGGTTAGTGGGCTGTTTGCCCAACTCTCGCCGGGACTCACGCATGAAAAGATACTAACTTAAACGAGTAAAACCTCCAATCATAGTAACATTAATATTAAAATTGTACAATACTGTCAAATCTTAGAATTACAGTTTCCCACTCAAAATACTTAAAACCCTCGAGCCAGATTTTAGTTCATTTCCATAATTCTAAAATATACGTCACCAAAAGAATATACAAAACATTTCTCCAAATTTGAGATAAAAGTCAAAAGGACAAGAACTAGCCCTATTTAGGCTTCTGGATTCTCGTCACCTGTTAGGGAAAAATAAAGGGGAACGGGGGTGAGTTAAAAAGCTCGTGAGTTTCCAAAATTCATGCACAAGCACTTAAAACGGTAAAATTAAAAGTAAATAAATAAAACACATAGACAAATCAAATTCACACACATTGAGGATACGGGGGCTCTCAGGAGCCTAGTCCACATTTCACGAACATTTTTAGTAGTCGACACTCCGTCGACTTTCAATCCAAGTAGATGACTCTTCACGCCAAACTCCAACCACCAAACTCCCCCTACCGGGCCCGCACGCCAAACACTTAAACAGTTAATAGATAACCACTCAAGGGACGCGGCGAAGAGTGGTTATATAACACTTTTCTTCTCCAACATGTAATACAGGCAAAACACTTAAGTTACCGACTCTACTTAGAAGGGAGCAATAAATTATACTCTCCTTCAACCGAGCAGTTCAACAGTTTCAAGTTTCAACATAAGCACGTAACAAGTCACATAGCACATTCACGCACTAAGTTCGTAAATTAAAGCAATAAACATGCATTGGAAACTCACCGATAAAGTGCGGGTTGGAATCCAAATTTTGGCCAAGTGGCAAATTAACACTTTGCCCTAAAATAATGAAAAGAGAGCGAAAATTAAGTTTTCCTAGTTCACTGGCCAAATTTCATTCGAAAGAAAGTAAACTCGATAACTTCTCATTTTGAGCTGAAAACATTGAAAAATCATAACTTGAGTTATAAAAATCAAAATTTCACGAATTTGATGCAGTTAGAAACCTCTTTTAAAGTTATAAAACTTTGTGGAAGGTACCCAGTTAAAATTCTGGGCAAAAACCGCCCAGATTTTCGTTCAACGTAAAGCTACAGTATTGAGACAGAACACATCAGGCTGGCCAACCAGGCTACTTTGAGAATTCGTCATAAATTACAGAAAATTAGTTAGCCTCTAAAATTCATACACAATATAGTAATACATAAGGAGTTTCAACAGCCACTGATGGAACTCAATTCCGACACTCAAGCATGAAGTTATAACAGTTCAAACAGAGGGGGTTCAAATTTCTGAAATTTCTGGTTTCCAGTTTGACAGGGCATAATTCACAGCTTTGTTTGAGTGGCTAATTCGTAGTCAAAAATTACCAAATTTGGTACACTAATACTTCCATATATAGGCTAAGTTCATACCAAAATTCAACTAAAAATTCCCACGGGAAGATAGTTTTTTAATAGCCCAAAGTGAGTTCAACTATTTCATTCAAAACTGTGAAGTTTTAACCCCTTACTTCAAGTACCTATATCATGCCTCAAATCATCACCAATTGGCCTAATTTTCGAAACCAAACTAGTATTAAACTTCCTAAGTCTAATGATGGTCAAAAACAATAGAAGATTATATCAATTTTTAACATTAAAAAAGTCCAGAATTCGGCCAGCATGCTTCCCCAAATTTCCAGATTTTGGCCCCAACTTAACACTCATTCTTGCTATGACTTTTAAAGGGCTTTTGTGGGAAACATCAGCAACTTAAGCCTCATCATTTAAGCATTACATTCAGTCTTCAAACTTGCAAAAATGCAGCCACAAAACAGGGGAAACCTAGCAGGATTTTCAGCCAACATTTAAGCTTCCATAGCAGAATTTTCTCATGCCATTCTTACTAGAACTTTTGAGGGGCTTTTGTAGAGTAAATTAACAACTCAAAGTTCATCATTTAAGCACTATAATCAGCCCTTAAACTTACAAAATGCAGCCACAAAAATCAAAGGAAAAACAGCAAATTTTCAGCCCCCATTACCCCTCTCTCCATCCGATTTTTCCCTTGAGGTTTCTTCCCCAAATTCCAACTACAATTCTAACATCCACACACACACATTTCACCATTTTCATGCTAAGAAACAAATTCACGTATTTGTGGGAGTTCCAAGAGCCCACACTTGATCCATATTCAACAAATTCAACTCAAAGAAACTTTAGCAACTAAAACTCCAAGAATCTACTCAAAGCTCTAAGCTTTATAGTGTAAGGAAGTTACCTCTTGTTCTAGTTGGTTGGACAAGCTTAGGATGCCCAAGAATCACCACCAAGAACTCTTCTTTCCACCACCAAAAGCTCGGCCAACTCACACCCACAAGAACTCCAAGGCTTCAAACCTTCTAAGCAAGGGTTTTGCAAGGAAAATTAAGGGTTTTCTTTGGGAGGAAATGGAGGAACTTGGCCGACTGAAATGGAGAGCTTGGGGAGGAGATGAAAAGCTATTTTTTTTTTTTTTGCTAAGGAAAGAGGGAGGAAAGAGCCGGCTGAAAATGGAAGAAAAAGAAGGGAAAAACTTTGGGTTTAAATGACATAAAGCAATGACAAGACTAAAGCCCCAATTTAGGGGTTGTTGTCTCATTTGAAATTTCTTGTCTTAAAGCTTAATTTGGAGGGAAATGAATTGATTAATTAGGCTAGAAAATGAAAGGGAAAATTCAGCCAACAAGGAGAGGAATAAGAGTAATTAAAGTGAATTGGAAGAAATTAAATGATTGGAATAATAGCAAGACGAAAACCCTAGTTTTAGGGAAAAATTGTTTTTCTCAGCTTATGGTCTCAAAACCATACTTAATCTCACTTTTAATGATTTACTTCTAGTCCCTTGATTATATTCTTAACCTACGAGTGATCATCCTTACATTCCATCACTATTTCACTCATTGCCCGAACTTTTACCTCAAAAAAAAAAGTGGTTTCTCATTTTCTTACTAATTAATACTAAAAGAGCAAATTGTGAAAAAGGTAGACGAAATATTAAAAATCTACGAGAAAATATGTATGGAATAAAATTTGAATCACCCAAGAATAAAATAAATAAATAAATAAATAAATAAATTAAATTTTCATTTAAATTTTCTGGAGAATATGTTTGAGAACGACTTTAAAATAATCAAATAACTAATGACAATAATAAAAATATTTAGAATAATAAATACTAACAATATTTAAAAATAAATTTTTGAGGCTCTCACAGAGGAAGTGATCCTTCCATTGTACACAAAGTTGATCGAATTCATCTAGTTGAAGTTGCTTGTATTGAGGATTTTTTTCTTCAAGCTCAAGTAAGGCTTTGAAGAAGTTTGGTTTGCCTTCTATCATTCTATTTTTCAGTTTACTTTCTGAATTCATTGATTGAAATATCACCTATACTTCTTGGTCTTGATTGCTAATTTGCTTGTCAAATTAATTGAGTAAAAAATTACTTTTAATCACGAACAAGGGGCACTATTTGATTAGTTCTTAATCAACCTAATTCACCCCCCTCTTAGGTTGTCTTTGGGCCTTACAATTGGTATCAGAGCTTGGTCTCTAGGATCAAGTTTAACCGTTTAGAGTAAAGTTGACAACCAACAATGCCATGTTTGTAGAAGATCAATCAGTCACTAGGCCACCTATATTCAATGGATCAAATTATGTTAGTTGGAAAGAACGTATGATTATATTCTTGCAATCTATTGATATTGATCTATGGTTTATTGTTAATGCAGGTCCTTATACTGCTACTATTGATGATCCTATTACTCATGTTCCTAGATTAAAAACAAGGAATGAGTTGACTCGTGAGAATAAGGCTAATCTCACATCAAATGCAAAAACCATAAATGTTCTATATAGTGCACTAGATTCAAATGAATGCATTAGAGTGAAAGGATGTAAATCTGCCAAAGAAATTTGGGATAAGTTAAGGAAGATTCATGAAGGTTGTGAGAATGTGACAGAACAAAAGAAATCCATTTTAGTCACTAAATACGAATCATTCAAAATGGAACCTCATGAAAATATAGACAAAATGTATTGTCGATTCAATGATCTTATTAAGGATTTCAAGGTGTTGGATAAAGAATACACTCTTGGTGAAAAGAATAGAAAGATTTTGAATGCTCTACCTAAAGAGTGAGAGAACAAAGTAACTACTATTGAGGAAGCCAAAGACTTGAATTCTATGTCTATTGAGTCTCTTATTAATTCTCTAACATCTTATGAATTGAAGTTTAAAAGCAAGGTACAAGATGAAGAGGAGGCAAGAGCAAAAAAAAGCATTGCTCTAAAAGCTGCTCAAGATGAGGATGACTCAGTCTCACTAGATGAAGAAGATGGTGATTGTGATGATAGTGATCTTGCACTCATCACCAAAAGCTTCAAAAGGATACTCAACAAAAGAAGATTCAAAAAGGGAGGACCTAGCAATCAAAATCACAATCAGCTCAACACGCGATACAAAGGAAGACAAGATGCCAACAAGAAGCAAGGAGATAAGTGCTTCGAGTGTGGGCAGCCTGGTCACTATGCGGCTGAATGTCCAACAAAGAAGAAGAAAGAAGTGAAGAATGAAAAAAAACCAAGATTCAATAATTTCCAAATTACTTGGAATGAATGCAATTCGGAAGGAGAAATCGAAGAAGAAGAGGAATCTGCTCAAATCGCCTTTATGGCTATTGGTGACAATGAGGTAACTTCTTGTAGTCCTCAATATGAAAGTGATGATGAAGATGATGATCTTGAGTCATTTGTTGGAAAATTGCATGAAAGCTTAAAAGAGTCTTATACTAGAATAAAGAACTAAAGTAGAAAATTACCTTTCTCTTGCAAGATAATGCAAATTTGTTTCAAGACAACAAAAAACTGAAATATGACAATGTTTGCCTAATAAGAGCTGAAATAGAGGTACAACATACACTCGATAGAAAAACAAGTCTTTATGAAATGTTTAAAGAAAAACAAAATGACTTGAAGAGAAGAATGGATAATCTAGACATGATCCTTCAAAACAAAAAACAAAATGTTTCTACAAGAAATGTATGGAAGCCTCACTTTAATGCTTATGAAAGGAAACTAACCTTTTGTACAAATGAATTCACAATTTATAGAAAAAGAGGAGTTAGGTTTATTAAACCAATTCATGTGAATGATTCTACCATTATGTGTGATTTTTGTTGTCAAGTAGGCCATTTGAAGTATGATTGCTATTTAAAAAGAAATATGAGAAGTGGAATGAAATGTATGTGATTAGTTAAACATGATTCTAACCATCAAGGATCGAAAAATTAAAAAGGGTACCAAACTTTCCATCTCTTGTGTAGGTGAAAATTGAAAAAGCTATAAAAGAATCAAAGTGGTTCATTGATAGTGGATGCTCAAGGCACATGACCGGTGATCCATCACAATTCATCAAGCTCAAATCCAAATCAAGTGGAAAGGTGACTTTTGGAGATGACATGAAAGCCAAAACAATTGGAGTAGGTGATGTTGGTAAGAATGGTGAAATATTTGTGCATAGTGTTCTCTTAGTAGATAATTTAGGTTACAATTTGCTTAGTGTTAGTCAATTATGTGATAAAGACTTGTTTGTTTTATTGAAAAAGCATGAATGTCTAGTTCTTGACTCAAAATTCAATATCATTTTCAAAGGAAAAAGGTTCAATAATATCTATGTTGTAATTCTTGACAAAATTGATTCTTCTAGTTTTAAATGTCTTAAAATTTCAAACGAAGACCCTTGGTTGTGGCATAGAAGACTTTGTCACTTTAACATGGATGTGATAAATGAAATTTCCATAAAGGAACTTGTTAGAGGCTTGCCTAAGATTAAGTTTGAAAAGGATAAGATTTGTGATGCATGTCAATTTGGCAAACAAAATAAAACATCTTTTAAACCTAAAAGAAACATTTCTACATCTAAGCCATTGGAGCTTTTACATCTCGATTTATTTGGTCCTACACCTATTACTAGCCTAGGTGGTAAAAGATTTTGTTTTGTAATTATTGATGATCATTTTAGATATACATGGACTATTTTTCTTGCTCACAAAGATGATGCTTTCAAAAGTTTTGTCTCTCTTTTTGCAAAAGTGCAAAATTTACCTGGTTTACATATTATTAAAGTTAGAAGTGATAATGGTTCGGAATTTAAATATTGTGGATTTTCAGAATTTTGTGATCACAATGGGATAACTCATGAATTTTCTATTGTAAAAACTCCTCAACAAAATGGTGTTGTTGAAAGGAAAAATAGGACACTTGTTGAAGCCACAAGAACCATGTTGAGTGAAAATGATTTACCAAAATATTTTTGGGCAGAAGCCGTAAATACAGTATGTTATGTAATGAATAGAGTCTTGTTAAGACCAATTTTGAACAAAATTTCTTATGAGTTGATGTTTGATAAAAAGCCAATTGTTGGTTATTTTAAAGTTTTTGGATGTAAATGTTTTATTTTAAATATTAAGGAACACCTTGAAAATTTTGATAAGAAAATCGATTAAAGTATTTTCTTGGGATATTGTGAAAATGAAAGGGGATATAGAGTTTACAATAGAAGAACTCTTATGATTGAAGAAGCAATACATATTATATTTGATGAATCTAATGACAATTCTTCCAATAGTACTTGTGTAGATGATGATGTAGGTATTCAAAAGGATCTTGAAAAGCTTACACTTCAAGAAGAAAACAATGGTAAAGTGGAAGAAAATTCAAAGGAAAATGGGTCTCAAGGAAACCGGATGCTAGATGAAGAAGACATGGATGATGATGCACCAAAGGATCTTCCTAAAGTTTGGAAATTCATTCAAAATCATCCTAAGGACTTGATTATTGGTGATCTATCCGAAAGGTTAAGAACTCGTTCCTCATCAAAACCACTACTTGACAATTTTGTATTTGTCTCTCATATTGAGCCTAAGAACATTAATGATGCTTTGAAAGATGATTATTGGATAGTAGCTATGCAAGAGGAATTAAATCAATTTGAAAGGAATAATGTTTGGACTTTAGTTGAAAAACCTCAAAATTATCCTGTCATTGGCACAAAATGGGTGTTTAGAAATAAACTAAATGACAAAGGTGAAATAGTGAGAAATAAAGCTAGATTGGCAGCTAAGGGGTATGCTCAAGAAGAAGGTATAGATTTTGATGAAACTTTTGCTCTCGTAGCTAGATTAGAATCGATAAGAATGTTTCTTGCATTCGCTTGTTTCAAAGGTTTTAAATTGTATCAAATGGATGTTAAAAGTGCTTTTCTAAATGGCTTTATTGATCAAGAGGTCTATGTGGATCAACCTCCCGGTTTTGAAAGTAATAAATTTCCTAACCACGTGTTTAAGCTATCAAAAGCCTTATACGGTCTAAAACAAGCTCCTAGAGCTTGGTATGAACGTTTAAGTGGTTTCTTGATTGAAAATGGTTTCAAAAGAGGCATTGTAACACTACTCTTTTTACAAAACAAAAATCAAATGATCTCCTTATTGTGCAAATTTATGTTGATGATATTATATTTGGTGTTACTAATGAGCGTTTATGCAAGGATTTTTCCACCATTATGCAAAATGAGTTTGAAATGAGTTTGATGGGAGAATTGAACTTCTTCCTCGGACTCCAAGTTCTTCAAACGCGTGAAGGAACCTTTATCAATCAAATTAAGTACACTAAAGAGCTTCTCAAGAGATTCGGCATGGAAGATTCAAAACAAGTGGGAACACCAATGTGTATGTCCACCAAGTTTGAAAAGGATGAAAAAGGAACTAATGTAGATGAGAAAAAATATAGAGGTATGATCGGAAGTCTTCTCTATTTAATCGCAAGTAGACCGGATATTATATTTGCTGTATGCTTATGTGCTCGTTTTCAATCTTGACCAAAAGAATCTTATTTGAATGCCGTTAAAAGAAATTTTCATTATTTAAAAGGAACTATGAATTTTGGTCTTTGGTATTCTAAATGTCATGAATTTGCCTAATTTTTGTGTGGATATCTGGATACTTGGAAATTGTTTATCTCTTGATTTTAGTGGTTGTAGGATTGATAGAAAGAGTACTAGTGGTTCATGTCATTTTCTTGGAAATTGTTTAGTCTCTTGGTTTAGTAAGAAACAAAATGTATTTCTTTATCAACGATGAACGGCGTCGAGAAAATATGTTGCCTAGTGCATGTTGTGCTCAATTACTATGGATGAAAACACCTTGAATGACTTTGGTTTAACATATGATAATATGCCTATATTACGTGATAACACTAGTGCCATAAATTTGACAAAAAATCCCATTCAACATTCTAGGACAAAACACATAGACATTAAACATCATTTCATTTGTGATCTTGTTCAAAACTTTGGTGGTGAGAATTTGGGTCCAACCAACTGTGAATTATGTTTGTTCAAAGACCAAATTGCTGACAATTGTGTTGGAATTTTCACTGAAAAGCCCTTTGATTTTAGGTGGCTCATTTTGTAAGTTTAAGGGCTGATTATAGTGCTTAAATGATGAAAGATCAATTTGCTTATCTTACTGAATGTAATGCTTAAAGATGGGGTTTAAGTTGCTGATGTTTCCCACAAAAATTTCATAGAAAAGGACTCTTAATTTTGGTATTTACGGGTGAATCATTAGACGTTCAGCTTGGTTTCGAAAATTACAATTGGTGATGATTTGAGGCTACTTGAAGTAAGGGGTTAAAACTTCCAGTTTTGAGAAATATGAGCGGCGTCCGAGCCGGTGTTCTTGAATTAGCCACTCAAACGAAGCTATGAATTATTTTCAAACAGAAAATGTTATAACTTCATCAGTGTGGAATTGAGTTCCATCAGTGGCGGAAACTCCTTATGTACTATATTTTTATGTTGAGGCTAAATAATTTTCTGTAATTTATGGAGTTCAAAGTAACCTGGTTGAAGGAAAATCTGGGTAGTTTTAAGCAGAATTTTAGCGGGCATCTTCCACAAAGGAACGTTCCAAAGGCACCCGTATAACTCAAGTTATGATTTTCAAATCAGCTCTAATCTTTGAATGAAATCTAGGGTCATGATGCCACTTCATTTCCGCACTTTATGGTTGGTTTCGCATGTCAATTCTGCGTCATGCTATGTGACGTGCTTATGTTGAAACTTGAAATTGTTGAACTTGAAGGAGGTATACTTTATTTCCCAACCAGCACTCTTGGCGTCCCTTGAGTGGTTTCAAGTGTTTAAGTGTTTTCCAATTTGAAAGTCCAGCCAAATGGACTAGGCTATATCTTCATTATTGTGTGTTAAATTTAATTCCTCAAATTATTGCCTATTATATTACTATTTTAAAGCTCAAATTGTTTTCCTCTCTAGGGCTAGTTCTTGTCCTTTTGACCCAATTTGGAGAAATGTTTTGTATTGGCTATGGAAACTAAAATCTTGAGGATTTTAAATTTTGAGTGGAACTGTAATTCATTTTACTTCACTATAAATTAGTATCCACCGTGAGTAGCCTTAGGAGGAGTCTCCCAAATCCCGAAACCACTAAAACTTCATTTCTCCTCTTTCTGGACTGCCTAATCGATACATTTTCATCCCAATTGCTAGTTCAACACTTTGCATCTCACCTTGTCTCTTCATCGTTGCTCAAAACACACACACACTACACTATGGTGTGAACTCGTGGAGCTTCCTCAGTTACCGGACGCAAACGAACCTTGAGAGATGAAGATGCTCATACTCCAAAGGCCAAACGAACTTTATCAAGGATCAGACGTGCGTTTGCTACTGCTCAGACACCCCGTACCACTCAAACAAATCCTCAGGTTATCATAGAACCCACTTCCTTGCCTAAATTTATTGATGATGAAGCTGAGTCTAGATTTGCTTTATTTTCTCAAAAAAGCTTCATTATTCAAAGGTCTATAGACCCCTCTGAGTTTAGGAAAATTGATCTTGATTCAGTCCTTAAGCTTTTTGAATTTCAAAAATGGTCTCATATCATTACCATGCCAAATATCTACTATCCAGATATGTTGTACCAGTTCTTTGCCAATCTTTGGAAAGGAAACTCTCGTGATGAACTGAAATCTAGTGTAAATGGTGTTGGTTTGGTGTTTGACTCTGATGTAGTTAATGAAATTTTGAAAACAACCATCGAATTTGATTGCAAGAGCAAGATTGCCAATTTCTTTTCTTATGAGGAAAATCCAACTAGCATGAACCATTTCAATGCTGAAAAATTGATGACATATTTTCAATCCCCTTTTCAAACTCCTATAGATGTTAAGTTGGAGGATTTAAATCCGAAAAATTTTATCATTTTCTCCATCATATCAAACTTGCTTGTACCTACTGATGGCCATCATACGGATGCCAATAAAATGGAACTATATTTGTTTTACTGTTTTATTGAAAAAATCAGGATTGATTTTGGTTTTGTCATGTGCAAGTTTTTAATGAAACTTTTCACTGATACAAGACGAAAATTGTCTTATGGAAAGTTTTTAACTCCTATTTTTGAGCATTTTAAAGTTCCCATCAGTGGTGTATATCCAAAGGATACAGCCACATCTATTTTTTTAAAATCCTATTTTGAAAGGAAAAACTTAAAATTTTTTAATGATGCTTGGTGCACTAAAGAAGCTGCATCTGAATCAAGTTCCAAGAAGGCTCACGATACTCCCATCTCTCTAGTATTACCAAAACCCTTGATTCACTCCTGGTCCATCCATTCATCCTAGGAAGTGCGTGTCAAAATCTCTCCTCAATCGGGGTCATTGAGCGAACTCAAGAGTCATGTTCTTCTCCTTGAACATGGTCTTATGCTAACTCTGACATCCGAACAAAAATTTGATTTCTTAGACAAAAGGAATCTGTTGTTCCCTCCTCCCATGGATGAAAGTGCATCTCAAGCAAAGGAACCTCGACTGATTCTACATTGGCAATCAAGACTTGGTGAATCCCAACACCCCGTGATCCCTCAGCGTCGACAAAGGAAAAGAACCGATCCTTTGTGGAAGAGAGGAAGCTAGTGAAAGAAGAAGAAGATAACTCAAATTATCAGCTAATCCGAGGCGACCTAGAACAAGATCCACGTTCCACACTTTAGGCACTTTAAGAACACTTGCACTTCCACAGTTAACTTGCACAAGTTCTTTTGTTTCTCTTTGCTAATGATGGAAGTGTATTGAACTCTTTGCTATTTTTACATGCTAGCGTGGAGAATCAATACTCAGTACTTTTTTTAACTTTCGTTTGTAGTTATATTAATTTGGTGCTTTTGACTTCTTTTCATATATGTCTTGAGTTTGTGTGATGAACTTCGATGGTATAATAGTAATGCATTCTGTTTGGTTGTGTTCGAATGACTATGGATTGTGGTGTTTTAATATTGAATTTGAACTGCTGTGGATTGAAGTTTTGGAATCCTGATGGTATAATATTGAAATTCTATTTGGAATGTTGCTGATGGTATAATATTGCAAGCACATTTGGTATTGAAGATTTCATTGTTTACTGAGAACATTTGGCATTGAAGATTTCATGTGTGATGACAAAAAGGGGGAGAAAAATCTGTGATTTGAAATCCTACACATTGAATTTGATTGTTGAATAATCAAAAAAGTAGAAGTAATCAAGTGAGGGGGAGCTTGTTTATCATCTATATTACACTATTTATACAAGCCATGTAATGCTTAGGCACTAGAGAGGCATTCGAGTAAGGGGGAGTTTTTTGATACATTATTCTTTCAAATCACATTCAATTGTTTTGTCATCATCAAAAAGGGGGAGAATGTTAATCGTGATCCCGAATTTTGACAACTACAAAACAATTGAAGAAATTGGTTTAACATTTTCCATTGAGATTATTGTGCACAGTCATCAATGTAAGGAATCTTGTTGAAGAATCCTATCAAAAAAGTACATTGTGTTGCGCCGGACCTTCGATACTTTGTATCGGACGTCGATAAAACTCGAAAGATCTCTATCGACGTTCAACTTGATGTACGGACGTCCGATGAGACAAGGTTCTATCGGACACTTCCTTTGGACGCATACAACAATCCCACGGATGTCCGATAATATCCAAGAAGTCTTTTAAGCTCTCTCGTTCTGTTGGACGCATAAAGCCCATCTGCAAGAAACATGCATCGGCCGTCGATCATTCTCAAGAAGATTTTCGAGCTCGGGTACTTTGTCGGACATAAAGCCTATCGGACGAAGGAATATTCATCGGCCGTCCGATAAAGAACAAAATAGTCTATCGGACGCTAGCATCGGACGCACAACATGGTGTCGGACGTCCGATAGCTCCAACGGCTAGTTGACTCTTTAACTTCTTCTATTCGTTGACCTCAATACCAAGGCACTTTTTGGTCTCCTATAAATACATGCCTTGTCTGAAATTCAAAGTAACGGTTGTACACTGAGATTACAAGTTCTTAAGAGTGATTTTAGTAAGAAAATACTCATTGAGGAAGAATTGTTAGTTCATTAGCAAGCTTTTCAATTGTGAGTGAGTTGATCAAAAGTGTAGCTTTGTGAGGGTTTTCTGTAAGAGTGTAAAACTTCCTAACTTGACTAAGGGCAACTTGGGGCAAGGAGGAAGTGCTCCTTCCATTGTATACAAAGTTGATCGAATTCATCAAGTTGAAGTTGCTTATATTGAGAATTTTTTTCTTTAAGCTCAAGTGGGGCTTTGAAGAAGTTTGGTTTGCCTTCTATCATTCTATTTTTCAGCTTACTTTCTGAATTCATTGATTGAAATATCGCCTATACTTCTTGGTCTTGATTGCTAATTTGCTTGTCAAATTAATTGATTAAAAAATTACTTTTAATCACGAAAAAGGGGCACTATTTGATTAGTTCTTAATCAACCTAATTCACCCCCCGTCTTAGGTTGTCTTTGGGCCTTACACTATCTAAATTAACCTAGTATGTTTTACTATAAAACTAGCCATAAAACACAACATTTTCGAGTAAGCATGATGGTTTTAGTTTTTTTTTGAGAAACTAAATTATTTTAACAAAATAAATACAATTAAAAAAAATAAAGAATGTAGTATTAAATATTTAAATTTTTTTTTGGGAATTTAGTTTGCTCTCACCAACACAAATTAAACATAGACAATAAGGCTTTCTTTGTTCTAAGAGTACCTTTAATTTATATTTGTATTAATATTTATTGTCTTTCTATTAGATTTGGGTGACTTGACCTTTTTTAATGTCATTTGAGTTGAATATTTTAGCTTTTTGATTAATTTGTTATTATTCTTTATGTCGTTATATGATATATTTTTTTAAGAGTTTCAAAAAATCATTTTGCTATTGCTTTTAATGATGGAATATAAATAATCTAGAAATTCATTTTCCAATATTTTTTCAATTTGGTTGGATATAGCATGAATGAATAAATAAAATTTAATTGATTTTCTAGTAAAGGGGCATGTTGGAATAGCATCAGACGAGTACGTTTGAGGAGTTTGGACTCAAAATTTTATTTTTGAGGCATTTAGAATATAGATGTTGATAACAAAATTATGTAGATGGCATCATTATATGGTATGATGGCTAGTGCAACAATAACAACTCATAACTGAACATTTGATATGGTGGAAAGTACATTACTTAAGTCGTAACAATTATTTTAGTATGCTCAATTTAACATTAGCAAATATAGTTGAGAATTGTGATTCTTAATTTGGTTGGCACATTATATATCCCTCTTCTCAAAATATTTATTTGGACCTAAGGTGGCAGTGGGGTGGGGTTGGGGGGGGGAAGGATCCCAGTCCCACCCCATTGCTAAATAACTCCTCCCATCCCTGCCTCCCTCATGACCCCCCCTTCCCACCCCGCCCCCCAGCCCCTGTCCCCTATGGGAAAGTAGTCAAGTTACCATATCTAAAATCTACTCATCCATAAAATAATTGTATAGATATTCATTCTATCTCAAAAATCAATAAAGATATGCTAAAATACTCAATTTTAAATCATTCAACTAGTTGCAAAGAATAATAACTAAGAAGATTAGCAAACTCTCAACCATGAAAATGACATTAAGACGTCTTAACTGAGATGATAATAGGTTCATATCACAATAGTATGTCCACTTACAATGACATATATAAATATATATATATATATATTTATATGTATATATGTGTGTGTATATATATATATATATATACATATATATATATATATATATATTTAACATAAGGGAGGCGGGATGGGGCATGGGGGTGTATGTTGCCCAGCCTACCGTTCTAAGGTGGGGAATTTTCTCCCCATCCATGCCTAATTTCTCCCACTCAAGGGTGGGCACTGGCCAGCACACCCTCGTTGTCCACCTTATTTGGATGTATTGAGGTGTATTATGCTCCATATATATAATGTATTCATCACAGTAGATGAAGAACAAAATACTTAGAAAGTTTTCTCTTAAACACAAAATACTTAGAAAGGTTTCTCTTAGACTGCAAAGAAAATGATTAACGATGAAAGTTCAAGTCAAGGTCACAAATCAGGGGGCAATAGGGGACCAAACTCAGGTAATGAAACAAATTAAATTCTTACCATTATACAACTTTTCCCTTCTTCTTCTTCTTCTTCTTCTTCTTCTTCTTCTTCTTCCTCTTTTCATGCCACTATATAATTGCAAACACTATTTATTCCTAGCCAGATATCATTCATGCTAATGACAATTAATTTTTGTGGATCTCTCAAATTTTTTTGTTTATCTACATTTTGGTAAATTTCTTTTCCTCTTAAGTTGATAGCTACTCCATTTATGTGTTTATGTGTTGATATTTGCATATAAAAGCTAATATGTTTCTTCTTTAATTTTGTGTGTCATACTAAAGATATTTAAGATTGTTCACGGGGATGAATTGTAGGACATGAAGTTATCCAAACATGGATAGGTGAACTTATTTCTTCCAATATTATTTAATTAATTAAAACTTTGACTCCAGTTAAACATAGATAAACCGGTTATTTTTCTTTGATTTTCTTTTATTCTTATCCTTTGAATCCACTTTCAGATTGATTTTTCTAGCACCATTTGCTTTAGGGAAAATTTTTTGTCCGCTGCATATTCTTTAGGGATAGATCTAAGATAATGAGATAGAATTTTTGGAAAATATTTTTAATATTTTTTATAGATATAAGTAACTTTAATTATATTCTTGACAAACTTCTAATTTTTGTGGGAAAACATTTAAGAAAAACCTTAATTTTTATACAATTAAGATAAAATATAATTATTCTTTTTAAGGCATTTAAGAAAATTGTAATTGTTCTTTGAAATATATTTTTAACTAAATAATTTTTAAAAAACATAATTTTTTGTTTACTCTTCAAAAATTTTTCATTTACTCATATATGCATTAAATATAAATTTTATCTTTCCAAATTTAATTGTAACAGTAATACCTGTGCGATCGTTGCAAATCTTAACTTTCTAAATCTTATGTGTTTAGCCAATCCCTAGCAACTTATTTCAAATATAAATCATATATACCTCAGCGAATAGCGAAGTATAACCAGTTTTTGCTGCGTGTAAAGTTTATTCGATTTTGATTGAAAAAGTAAAAAAAGCATAATCTTTTTGTTATTGTTTCAATCTAAAATTTGACTTTATTGTACATTATCTTAAGGAAATACATCTCGACTATTCTATATAATAAATATTTTAGTTGTTAACATTTATTAATTGATTAAGAGAGCAATGCTACCAACGGAGTTCGTCTGTCCCTGAATCTAATTACATATAGAACCATATCTTTCTCTTGTATTTCGTTGTTTAGGTCATTAACTCCATAAAAGCCATAGTCTCATAGAGTTCAAAGAAATTATAACACATTACAATGCTAAATTGAGATGTACTAGCTTGCTTTTTAACTTTTAAATATCATTTGCTTAAAGTTGAGACTCCAGAAATTAGAGGTTTTAAGTTTAAATCCTATATTCTCCTTATTTCTCAAGGCTCACCTTTGCCATACTAGAAAAAAAAATTTCTAAACAAAATTTAGCACATACAATCTAATAAAGAAGCCGTTTTTAAGTTTCTAGAAGGGGATAAACTTGTGAACATCACTTACTTATTTGCAGGACCAAAACGATGCCTTGCATTCTGTAAAAAATTGTAATTCTTGATTCACTTTTGCACGTCACTTCTGAGAGATAACCTATTCAGTTTCAAACTCTGAATTCAAGGCATGCTTTACAACTCATAGCCGCATGAGTTGTCAAGGCTCGTTGTTCCTTGGTTTTATACTAATAGACAATTGGTGTGAAAAATGAAGGACATAATTTTTTAAATATTTATTTCGTAATCTCTCACAAGAGTAATGTAGGATGCATACTGCTAATTCCAGTATATTTTTCATTGTGAAAGAAGTTTGGCCATTGAGATGTTGATGAATCCACATGACACATAGTAAGTTTATAATTGCTGGATTATTTAGGACATATTGTTACCCCTTTTTGTTCTAATATTTGATATATAGTGCTCCTATATCAATGATAATACTAATACATAAAATAAAAAAATAAAAAAAGAAAAAAGAAAAAAGAATAAAATTGAATTAATTTAAGACTTTTTGGTTGTATAGAGAGTAAACCAATAGATAGAGAGCGGATAGTTAAAAGGTGCTTTTCATTACGTATGTGTTGTATATTTATTTCTGCTTTGGTGATTCGAGAACCAAGAGATGCTACAAATAACACGGCCAGAAATCCGAGTATTGCCAATGTTAATAATGACAACAATGTCAGGATCCCAAGGAGGGATCCTGAGCATTTGTTTCCAGCAACCAACATACTTCGCATCATGACATAACCTGCCATCCAATGCCAAGGTATCTAAAGAGGCCAAATCAACCATTCAAGAATGTGTACTGGAGTACATTAAATGTATCACTACGGAGAGCAAATCTGTGTTGTCGCTGCGAGCACTGCAAGACGATCGCTACTGAGGATCTTTTGTATGCTTATGCAAATCTTGGATTTGAAAAGTATATCGGTCCTATTACTCTTTACCTAGAGCAATATCGCCAAAAAGAAGCTGCTCAAAATACCGTGCACAGCAAATCTTCTGTGAGGTGCACGACATTTTTTCCAGATGTGCCTGCACAAGACCCTCCTTTCTTGCTTGTGCCTACACCACCTCCTTTACCTCCAAAAAATTTGACTTATCAAGTTGGTGTTGGTGAGCATGCATTTTTTAATCCAACATTGATGAGTAGCAAGTTCAACCTTCGGAATATTCCTAGTGCTGGTTGTGGTGAATGCTTTGACGTTGCAGGGCCTTCGTCAAGTGCAGGGTCTTCGTCAAATGCTGAGTTTCCAGGGGTCTTTTTTCCTTATGACTTTTATTCAGGGGCTCCATCATCACATGGGTCTTATCCTCATGGTCACGGCCCCAATGGGCAATAAGAGTATAGTTTTTACTATATATATAGTATATGCTATATAATTAAGGCACTACCATGAGTGCCTTGTTGTTCATGTTAGTTTTTGTGTTGTTATTATTGTTGCCGTTCTAGGACGTGAGAGATTATGATATTTGAGTAGCTTTATTTCCTTTTACTTGGTATGTTATTATTGTTGTTATTGCTCTGGGACATGTGATTTTAATTATGATCTTTAAGTATTGAAAATCGGCAAATATCAATTTTTGAATTTTTTTAAAATGATACCAATTGGCATACTCATATTAATTGTGTATTATCTCATTTCAGCATATGATTTTGATATATAAGTTAAATTGTGTTTTGAATGATTATTCTCCTTATAAAAGGGAAAGTGATGTTGATTGATTTGGGTTAACTAAATGACAAATGCCATCACTAATTAACTCTTGGTATGAAGATAATTTACGAATACCACATTAGTGTACAATAAACATGCTTGAATATATTCTTCTATTTTACAACAAAGGCACTCTATTCTTTTTTAGTCAAGTACTTTATTGCAATAATTTTTAAGCGTATATATTTGTCTGGTGTGTAAAACTACTAGGAAAAAGTTAATATTTATTGAAATCTCAACGGACAGACTGAAAATTACAATTACACTAGTAACAAGAAATCTATCAAATTTTGACATTTTATCAAAACCACTTGATTAAAGAAGTAGGCAACGTCAAATTCATAGCTTATTTGCAAAAAGAAAGCCTACAATATTCAGATTAATAAATTTTTATTACATAGAATGTTAATGACAGGTCAAATCAATAATATTGATGGATATATATATTTTTACGCAATATTGACAAACAAATATTTATGAGCTTTTCTAGTTGTCTATGAATTTATTTATTAATCAAATATGTAAATGAGATGTTTAAAATGTTTGCATTTTTTTGCAGACAATTATTCTGCCTTTGACAAGTATAAATAAAATATGGTTTTTGGGAAGATTGACAATCTTAACCCCTTAAACGTTATATAATTTATTTTGTGCCCTTGAATTATAAACAATTGCATTCAAACATAGTAACTGGTATTCACTAATTCAAATATTCTAGTCCTAACCTTAATTTGGAAAGATATAAGTGTTTGATATACAAATATATTTGTCTACAATAAAAGTAAATTTTGTACATTTTAGTGTTTCATATGTACATGACTATTTGTTCCATGATGTTTATCAACTCTTGTTATGGTCATAACATACTCATGTATGTATGTAAACAATAATAAAGAATTATAATCGTCTATTGTCTCAAAAAGTCGAAAAAAGAAAGAAAGAAAATGATTATAGTCCTTTGCACAAATAAACTCTTCTCAATCTTCTAAAGTCGAAAGTAAATACCACCAAATCAATTCTAGACTTTCTAGCCCAACTTGCCTTCCCTGCTCCCAAAAAGAAAATCAATTTCTTGAATTTTCAGCACATCATAAGAGCTCTTAATTTTCCGACTACGAATTCAGGATTTGTCAAAAGATACTCAAAAAAAAAAAGAGAAAAGAAAATACAAGTAAACAAAAGTTCTTGACTTTTCAACAATTTTTGAGAGTTCTTGATTTTTGGGTTACTAATCGGGCATTTGGGCTCTTTTTCATCCTTTGCAAAGTAATCTCTTCTTGATCCTTTCAAATCACAAGTAAATGCTTCTAAGTTTTTAACCTTTTCCTAGTCATTCTCTAGCCACATGGCCCCAACTCCCCCGAGATCTAACCAAGGGTTTAGCAGGAACTGACTCGTCAAGACTCACTACAAATCCTCAATCATTACAGACCTCAAATAATTACAATTTAAGATCTCTAAAATAATAATACAAGCTTTCATTCTTAAAACCTTAATTGAGGTCCAACAATAAATAATAATTAACTTACAAGAGTAAATCCTCAATAATTTCTATTAAAATTACGATAATATCAATTTCAGGTACAATAAACCATTAACTTCACAAATTAATATTAAGCCTATACAAAAGTATGAAAATTCTACCGAAGTAATTAAATTCTCGATCTATGATCTCCACTTCAAGACCATTGGGAAAACAAGGGTGAGTTAACGCTTCGGTGAGGCCAAGGAAAAGAAACATGCAAACAGCGAGCAAAGAACACTAATGAAGTAAGAAACTTGAATAACAAGTAATTTGAAACATTTAGCAGATAGGAATTTAAACACAATAAAAGGATCGAGCTCTGAGCTAATCCCGCTCTTGGCCGATCGATCCACTTTTAGTTGACTCTCCGTCAACCCAAGAAACCATGTCCGTAGTACTCCACTTACTTCCTCCAACCACCATGATGTTATTCGTGATCCCGAATTTTGATAATTACAAAATAATTGAAGAAATTGATCTAATATTTTCCATTGAGATCTTTGACAGCATAGGTGATTGATGCAGGAAACCTTTTGAAGAAACTGTTGACTGTCGGACGGACGATACCTTGTATCGGACGTCTGATAAAACTCGAAACTTCTCTATCGGACGCTTAACTCGATGTATCAGACGTCCGATAGGCAGGGGATCTATCGGACACTTCTTTCGGACACACAACATCCATATCGTATGTTTGAAGATATCCAAGAAATTTTTCAAGCTCTCTGTCCGCTTTCGGACGCAAGCCATCAGACGCAAAAATATGTTGGCCGTCCGATCATTTTCACGAAGATTTTCTGAGCTTACTAGTCGCTGTCGGATGCAAAGTCTATCGGACACAGAATCATCCATCGGCCGTTCGATAAATAACGCAACAGCCTATCGGACGCTAGCATGGACGCCTGGCGAGTCGGACGTCGATAGCTCCCGGCTAGTTGACCTTTCACTTCTCCTATCCGTTGACCTCAATTTCAAGGCACTTTTGGTCTCCTATAAATACAGGCATTGTCTGAAAATCAAAATAACTACTGTACACTTGGATAACAAGTTCTTAAGAGTGATTTTAGTTAGAAAATACTCTTTTTGAGTAAGATTTGTTAGTCTTGAAGTGTGAGTTCATTGATAAGCTTTTCAATTGTGAGTAAGTTCATTATTTGTGTAGCTTTGTGAGGGTTTTCAGTTAGAGTGTAAAACTTCCTGACTTGACTAAGTGTCGCTTGGGGGCAAGGCGGAAGTGATCCTTCCATTGTACACAAAATGGATTGAAGTTCATCAAATTGAAGAAGCTTTACTTGGAATTTTCTTCAAACTCAAGTGGAGTTTGGAAGAAGTTTGGTTTGTACTTACTCTCAATCTATTTTCAGCTCTCTTTTGAATTTACTGATTGAAATCTCATCTATACTTATTGGTCTTGATTGTCTATTTGCTTGACAAACCTTTTGTGTGCAAAATTATTATTAAATTTGAAAAAGGGGCAACATTTGACTAGTTCTTAGTCAACCTAATTCACCCCCCCTCTTAGGTTGTCTTTGGGCCTTACACATGACACCCTCTCGGATCCGTAACCAAACACGCACTTAAATGGCAATACTTAACAAGTATACCTAGCGAGACCCTAATTCTGGATCAAGCTATAACACTTCCCATGGTTTACCAAGCTTCGACCAAGCCCTTGCCTCGGGAGTTACAAGGATAATAATGGGTTGCCCACTATGGTCGATGAGACAAAGCTCCAATCGACATACTCGGTCATAGCATTGAGATGGGATGAGCGCTACCTTCCACCCTAAAAGGGCGTGATACACTCTGCCACTCAATACTCACGAGAAATACTTTCATTTGCATTCACATATAACACTTATCACTTATCAAGCAAGCAATCACATGAGATAGAGAACAAGGGTGATAAGATACACCCTAACCTCATTAACTACTAAGTATGAAAAACATTTTATTTAAACACTTAACATGCACTTGACACTCACCAATGATCGAGTGAGAGAGAAAGTCAAGTAGTTAAACGAGCTCCTCAGAGTCCTTGTAATTACCTGAGACATGTATGATCACAATCATTTAAGTGCACAATCAAGGCCAAGCAAAATTTTCAAGTCATTTTCAGGTTTATTGCAATATGAAGAAGCTTTTGGGTTTATGGGCAGAATTCTTTTAAAAATTGTAACTTGAGTTATATAAGTTCAAAATTTACATGGTTGGTACCGTTGGAAACCTTATTAAAATGGCTAAAACTTAGAAGAAGACACTCCAGTGAGATTGTAAACCAAAATAGTCCAGAAATTCGTGTAAAAATAACTGCTACAATGAAATACAGGACAGCCCAGGTTGGTTTTTCTGTCTACTTTAGAAATTTGCCAAAAATCGTAGGAAATGAATCAGCCCCTAAAATTTACACAGTCCAATTCCCTATGACCCTAGTTTCAAACGCCACCAACGGCACTCAATTCTGACTCTTGAGTAAGAAAATATAGCTGCCCAAACAAAACAGGTTGGCATTTCTGAGATTTCTGGAATTCCAGATTTGCAGGGCCATTTTTAGAGCACCATTTGAGTGACAAATTCTTGCTCAAAAATCACTAAATTTGGTACACTAACTCTAATATATATAGGCTAAATTCATACTAAAATTCAACCAAAAAATCTCACAGGAAGATAGTTTTCTTAACTCCCAAAGTGCCCTCAGCAAGTTTAAACCCAATCTGCGAAGTTTTGTCCTCTTCATCCATAAGTTTCTAAGATATTCAAATCACTATCAAATGCCCTAATTCTTGAAACCAATCTGGTATTAATCTTCCTAGGCCTAATAATGATAAAAAAATTCCATAAGTTTAGATCAAAACTTAGCACTAAGACAATTCAAGAGTTCGGACAGCATGTCCTCCCTACATTCAGATTTTGGCTTTCACCAGGTCACCAATTTTACACAACTTTTGAAGGGGTTTGTGGGGGACAAATTACCAGCTTAATCCTCACCATTTACACATCACCTTCGGTCTTCAAGCTTGCAAAAACACAGCCGCAAAACAGAGGAAGCATAGCAAGATTTTCAGCCAACATTAAAGCTTCCAAAGCAGAATTTTCTCTTACCATTCTTACTATAACTTTTGAGGGGCTTTTGTAGGGAAAATTAACAACTTAAAGCTCATCATTTAGACCATCATCTTAGAAATGAATAACCACAAAATAATGGTGTCAAAACAGGGAAAAATAACCCCAAAAGACAAGTAGTAATTTTGAACATTTAAATTCCAGATTTTAAACTTTCTTGGAAGAAATTTCAGTTTTGAGCAGTGTTCTTTGGAAAATCATAACTTGAGTTCTATATGTCCAAAAATTATGAATCTTATACCGTTTGAAAATTTATTTGATGAACTAAATCAATAAGGTACTTATACCATATTTAAATTGAAAACCAATCAAAATCTAGCTAAAACTGCTGTCACAGGGAAACCGAAGCCTATCAGTCTTGATTTTCAGTTCATTTTGAAAATTTATACTGCTAAAATAACTTGTATTCTAGTTTCAAATGCAACAAACAGAACTCAATTTCGATACTTGAATAAGAAAATATAGTCATTTGAATATGGGCCAAAAGCTGTTCTGTCACCTGCGTTTTTTTTTTTTCCAGATTTGAAGTACAATTTTAAGACATTATTTGAATGATGAAATGGTACTGGAAAAATACCAAATTTTGTAGGCATAAACCTCAGAATGTAAAATCCATTTTCACCAAATTTCATCCAAAAATTCGCATGGGAAGGCTGCGATCAAGGCAACCAAAAATAGGGTAGCAAGCATTTTCTATCCTCTCGGTTTTTTCCCTCTTCTTTTCCCTCTTTCATTTTGACAACAAAACACCACAAAAACACCTCACACATACACAATACATCATCAACAGCCCCAATTCATATATGGTAGGATTTCATAGAGCCCACATTCAACCAAATTTAACAATAAAATCTACTACAAAGAACCATGAGTTTTCCTAGCTAAAGAATGAAACAATGAGCAAAGTTGATGGTGTTGAGCATTACTACCTTTCTTCCAACAAGAAGTTTGGCTTATGGTGGATGATCAAGCTCACAAAACCCTCAACTTCCAAGCTCAAAACCGTATATCTTCCCTCCTAGCTAGACCGAATGCATCTCCAAGAGTTTCAACCAAATTCCCAAACTATTGATGGCTTCAATGGTGGCTTTGTGTTGGTGGTTTTGTGTTGATTATTGGAGAGGAAATGGAGGGGAAAATGAAGAGAGAGGGATGGCTGTTTTGGAGTGAAATTGGGGAAGAAATGAAGAAGAAGGAACCGGCCAAGAGATGGAAGGAAGAAAGAAATGAGTGGTGGTGGTTTCTTTGACTTTTGGGGCTTTTGTGTGATATGGGTGAAATGAGGGGAAAATGAGTAATTTGATGTAAAATCACTTTTGTCTTATCGGATCAATTCACAAGACATGACACTACGATCCCGGTTTCTCTCATTTATATATCCCGTGTGACAGCCCCACCTCCCTCTAGGGCAAACCAAGGGTTCATGGACCCTTGCAACTCTGGACTCACTCTAATTCTCAAATATCGATCCAAACATTCATTCGTAATGTCATCAATCAAAGCTATTAAAATTACTAATAAACTCTTACAAAATACAAACCCCAAAATTTCATCAAAATTACATTGATATAACTCAAAATCGATAAACCATCAAATTCATCCATTAATTTCAATCTTATACAAAAGGAAATCCTATAAAAGTACTAACTTCCTCGATTCCGTGCCTCCGAAACCTGTTAAGGAAAATAAATTGGGGTGAGCTAAAAGCTCGATGAGGCCAAGAAAACATGCAGAACAAATCAGCGGTTAAATAAAATTGATGAAACGGTAAAGAGCCCATCAGTTAATAAAACATTTAAACACTACAATTTGAAGGATCGGTTCTGGCTCCGCGTTTCCATAATTTTCTACAATTATTTTCTTCACCGGCATCAATTCAAACCACATGTTGACACTCAGTCAACCACTCACTCTCAGTCCATATTCATCACTTTTACGCCTCCCAGTCTACTTACACCCCTTGACCGAACTCCTAAATTTGAAAAATGTTTGGCAACCCATTATGAGTATGCCAAGTCGGTGGACTCATTCCAACCGACGTACTTTAAACAGTAAAAATCCATGGTTCACCCAACCCTTGCCCTAGCCCCTGTTGCTGGACAAGGTGAAGGGATCCCTAATGGGGTTTGGGCGTCCCCACAGTTATAAACAATATAAACAGTTCAATGAAGTCAAGCAGTTGAACAAGTAACCATTTAAACAGTTAAGCTCATTTTGAGACAATTCAAGAATGTGAGTGCGATAAGGTACACGCTCACCAGTTCACACAAGCATGCTTTTCAAATTATTTACATCATTTAAAGCAATTAAACATGCACTTGAACACTCACCGACAAAGTAGGTCTCGGAGTTCTAGTTTGGATCACTTTGTAATTCAGCACCACCTCCTAAAATATTTAAAAAGCAATGAAAATGAGTTCTTAGTTTATCAACCAAAACTTGTTCAAGGGAACCAAGTTCTATAAGTTACTACTTGAGCAGAAATCTTTGAAAAATCGTAACCTGAGCTACATAAGTCCAAATTTCACACACTTGGTACCGTTAGAAACCTCTTTGAAAGTTCTAAAACTTTGTAGAAGATACCCAGTTAAAATTCTGGGCAGAAATTGCCCAGATTTTCGAGAAAGAAACTACTACAGTACTAAAACAGGGCACATCAGGTTGGTCGACCAGCCTACTTTGAAAATTCACCAAACATTACAGAAAATGAATTGGCCTCTCAAATTCATACATTATATATTCATACATAAGGAGTTTCAAACACCATCAACGGAACTCAATTCCTACACTTGAGCAAGAAATTATAGCAGTTCAAACTAGGCTGGTTCGAAATTCTGAGATTTTTGTTTTCCAAATTCGCAGGGCAGACTTCTAGGCCTTGTTTGAGTGACGGTTTCTTGTCCAAAAATTACCAAATTTGGTACACCAAAACTAACATATATAGGCTAGGTCACACCAAATTTCAGCCATAAATTCAAGCAAATGAATGTCAAATCGAAATGAACTCAAACAGTGCTCAAAGCTGGGGAAGATTTTCCAGATTAAAGAGGCAATTTTGAAACATCATTTGAGCAATGAAATGGTACTGGAAAAACACCAAATTTTTCAGGTAACAACCTCAGTATATGAGCTACATTTGTACCAAAATTTAGCTAAAAACTCGCACGGGAAGACAGTTTTCTAGCCGCCCAAAGTGGTCACAATATCATTGATTCAATCCTGCCAAGTTTCATTCCTTTACTTCTCATTGCTTTTAACACATCTAAACCACCTCCATAAGACCTCATTTTCGAACCTAAGGTAGTTTTAAACTTCCTTAACCCAATGATGATAAAAAATGGTCATAGTTTTTATCAAAAATTATCACAAAACAATCTCATGAAATCGGGCAGCATGCTGCCCCAGTTTTCCTCATTCCCAATATCCATCAATTTTGTTCAATCTTTAAAGAAATTTGTGTGGGACAATTCCTCACCCTAACCTCCAACATTTATACGTCACATTAAGCCTTCATGCTTGCCAAAAAAATCAGCCACGAAAATAGAAAAAAAAATCAGAAAATTTCACCCCCAATTTCCTTCCTCTAGCCTGTTTTCCTTGAGGTTTATTTTCCCACTTCATACAACAATTCTCAAGCATATACACACATATATCTCCATTTAACCAACAAGTAGACAAATTCATACATTTTTGTGGGAATTCCAAGAGCCCACATTTTCACCATAATCATCAAATTGCAAGGTAATGAAGCTTAGCATCTTAAACAACATAATCAACATCAATCAAGGTTCTAAGAACCTATCAACCACCCAAGTCCTACTTTCATGCTTGAAGCTCTTATGTATGTACAAAGATGGAGTTTCTAGATTTTTACCTCTCCTTAGATGATGGTTAAACACCAAGAAAATGCAAGCTTTAAGCACCCAAGACTTCCCCCTCAAAGCTCCTTGCTAAAGCTCCAAGCTTTTGCCAAGTTTAGTGTTAGATTGTTGAGGTTTTTAGTGAGGAAAATGGAGAAGAATTTGATGGAAAAACAAGAGGAAGAAGGGGGAGGGCTGGGCTGAGAAGGGGAGAGAGATGAGAGGAATTTTGAGCAAATTTTGAAGAGTAAAATAGGAAAAGAAAGACAAGACACAAGTCTTGTCTTATAACCCCAAAAGTCCACCCTTGAATAGTGAACTTAATTAGCCATTTGGAGGGAAAATTAATTGTCTCATTTGGCTTGAGAATTAAGGAGCAAATCTCGATTAGGAGGGAGAGATGGAAAGGAATAAAATTGAAGTGAATTAAGGTGGATTAAGTGGAGGATACAATGGCTAAATAAAATTCCTGTTTCAAGGAGGTTAATTCAACTTAAACTATGATTTCGAATCTCTAATGATAATCACTCTTTATAATTCACCTCTAGTCACTAGATTACATTTCTAACCTTCGGGTGATCATTCTTATTCTCCGAACGTACGTCACTCTCAGTACAAATATTTGTCTCAAAAAATGTGCCCATTTTCATTTTTCACAATTAAGTGACAGAAAAATCAAATTGATGTTTAAAAAATAGTTTTTAAAATAAAATGAGGTAATGTATGGTGTAAATACAATTAAAATGATTTAAAACAATTAAACAAATATTCAGAGAAATTAAATAATTAATTAAATAAATAGGTCAAATAAAAATAAAAAAATTTCGGGTCCTCACATCCCGAATACACATTCTAATATTCGAAACTTACGTCAAATAGTCGATCCTAGACCCGAGTGCGAAAGTTAAACATTCAAATAGTTTAAATCGAAAACATAGTTTAAACGTACAAAATGCATTTTAAAACTTTTCGTACCGTTACAGTTGATAAACGACATTCAAATAATTCAAACTAATTTAATGAAGTAATTTTTTTATGAAAATATGGAATTTTGAAATTTTATGAATTAAATTGATGATTAAAGAAGGTTTTAAAATAAAAGGAAGTAATGTATGGTGTAATTGCAATTAAAATGATCTAAATCAATTATTCAGTGAAAATAAATAAATAATTAAATAAATAAGTCGAATAAAATAAATTTTTGAGCCCTCACAAGCCCAAGGGGAAAAAAAATATAAGTAACCCAATGTCTTAACTCTTCCAAATATAGCATGGGCTATCAAAGGATACCCAAAAAAACAAGAAAGAGAGAAGAAAAATGAAAGGGAACCAAAACTCAAGTAAACAAGTTCTTGATTTTTAGATGACTCATGAGTTCTCTTGATTTTTTAACTACCAGTTGAGTTACTCTGAAAAAATGGAAAAACACAACCGAAGAAACTTCTTGACTTTCTCATGACTCGCAAGAGGTCTTAATTTTCTAACTACTATATTTGGCTACTCGAAAAAAAATAAAAGTAAAAGAAAAAACACAATTAATCAAACTTAATGATTTTCCAATGACTAGTGAGATCTCTTGATTTTCTATGTACTAGATTGAGCTGCACACTGAACACTAAAATGCAAAAGTGACAAAAAGAAGGATAATAAAAAAAAAAAGCAAACTGCATATTTTGTTGACGACTAGCAAGAATTCTTAGTATTTCGATTACTATATTAGGCAGCTCTAAAAAACACAAAAAAAAAAAAATGAATAAAGAGGCAAACAAACTTCTCTATTTTTTTTGACAACACACTTAATGCTAAAATGACAAAAAGAAGGATAAAAGAAAAAGAACCAAACTTCTTAATTTCTCGACAACTAGCAAGAATACATAGTATTTTGATTAGACATGATAATGGTTCCAGAACTGTCGGCTACGGTTTAAAAACTGATGGTTTCGATTCTTTTGAAAGGTGAAATCTGAACCAATCCTTATAAGAATGGCTATGGTTACAATTTCCAAATTTTCGGGTCCAATCCGATCACAGTTTTGATTTCTTCTTATTCTAGTTCTGTTTCCAATTCTTCTAGTTACGTTAAAATTCTTGTTATTATAAAATTAATTTTAAGTAATTATGACAACAAATATAGAAAAAAATATAAATTTTATTGTATTATCATTTGATAAGGAAAAAGAATTAATACATATATTTTTGATTTAGCAAATTGTTATTTTTTGATTTAGCGATGGCTATTTTCTTGATCCTTTAAAATAATACAAGCAAACTGACTTGATTTTTTTGACAGTCTCCTAGATCTCTTAATTTTCTGACTCTCGATACAGTTACTAAATTGGGTTGCTCTACGAACATGCCAAAAAAAAAAAAAAAGTACAATTAGACCAACTTTATTTTTTTGACAATCTACTAGGCCTCTTAAGTTTTCAAGTTTTTAGAAGGGACAAACATGTGAACATCACTTATTCACTTGCGGGATCAATACAATGCCTTGCATTCTAAATAAAATTGTCATCTTCCACTATTCACATTGAATACAATCTTGGATTTACTTAGCACGTCACTTCTGAAAGATTCTTTGTTCAGTTTCAAACACTGAATTCAAGGCATCCGTTACAACTCATAGCTGCATGAGTTGTGAAGGCTCATTGCTCCATGGTTTTATAGTAATGTACAATTGGTAATCTCTCACAAGAATAATGCGGGATGCATATTGCTAACTCCAGCATATTTTTCATTGTAAAAGAAGTTTGGCCATTGAGATGATACATATTAAGTTTATACTTGTTGGATTATTTAAGACATATTGTTGCCCTTTTTGTGCCAATATTTGATATATAGTGCACCAATATCAATGATAATATCAACGAATAAAATAAAATAATTAAAAAAAGAAAAAATCAATAAAATAAAATTAATTAAGGACTTCTAGTTGTATAGAGAGTAAACAAATAGATAGTGTGCAGATAGTTAAAAGGAGAGCTCTTCATTACACGTGTTTTATATTTATTTCAACTTTGGTGATTCGAGAACCTAGAGATGTTGTAGATAACGTGGTCAGAAATCCTAGTACTGTCAATGTTAACAACAACAATAATGCTAGGATCCCAAGGTAGGATCCCGAGCATTTGTTTCCAATAACTAGTATCCGACATATTATGAGGTGTAACCTGCCATCCAATGCCAACTTATCTGAAGATGCCAAATCAATCATCCAAGAAATGTATTTTGAAGTACGTTAAATTTATCACCACCGAAGCAAATCAGTATTGCCACCGCGAGCACCACAAGCCGCAAGGCCATCACTATTGAGGATCTTTTGCATGCTCATGAAAATCTTGGATTTGATAACTATGTCGGTCCTATGACTTTTTACCTAGAGCTATATTGCCAAAATGAAACTGCTCAAAATGCCGTGGATGACGAGTCTTCTGTGAGGCACACGACATTTTTCCCAGATGTGTATGCACAAGGCCCTTCTTCCATGCTTGCTTCAACACCACCTTATTTACCTCAGAATAATCCGACTTTTCAAGGTGGTGCTGACGAGCATGCATTTTTTGATCTAACATTGATGAGCAGCGAATTCTACCTTCAGAATCTTGACAGTGTTGGTTGTGATGATGGCTTTGACGTTGCAAGGCCTTCATCAAATGCCGAGTCTTCGTCAAATGCTGAGTTTCTAGGGGTATTTTCTATCTATGGTTTTTATTCAGGGCCTCCTCCATTTCATGGTCCTTATCCTCATGGTCAGGGCCCTGATGGGCAATATGACTATAGTTTTCACTCTATATGTAGTATATGCTATACAGTTAAGGCACTACCATGAGTGCCTTATTATTCTTGTTATTTGTCGTGTTGTTATTATAGTTACTGCTCCTGGACGTGAGACATTATGACGTTTGAATAGCTTTATTTCCTATGCCAATTTTCAATACTCAAATATCGTAATTAATATCATATGTCCCAGAGCAATAGCAACAGTAATGAGAGAGTGGCAGAGAAGTGAAGCAGCTCTCTATTCCTCCTATCACTCTCACCTCAAAATCCATGGTTTCTCTTCAATTTTCTTTGGGTTTTCTTGGTTTTGTTGGATTCTCTTATTTGCAAAAATCAAAAGCTTGTTTGTTAATTTAAGTGATTCATTGACTTGAGATGATAGTAAATTGTTGCTGGCTATATTATCCTTAGGGAAGGGTGTGACGGAGTTGGTTGAGAATTTAAAATTATAAAAGTTGCTCCAATAATAGGAGAATTTCTTCTTGCTTTCTATCACCGTGGTATCCAAAACCCTTTTTTCTTTTTTCTTTTCTCACCTTCCCACCCATCCCTAACTCTCAATTATCTAGTAGGATTTGAACTTTCATAGTGTGGAAGACTTTAAAAGCCTTGCTTTGATTAATGGGCATATGATAGTACTATATGAGCTATCAAAAACCTGATAATTACTAGCATATTTTATATTTTACGAATGCTATTAACTACTTTTGGAGGATTTTTAAACCTTACCACAATATATGTGAGACCGTATCATTTAAGATACCACCAACAAAGTGATGTGACATAAACACAGTGTTCTTTCATAATTAATTTTGACTCTATACATTTTCTCATTTTTGTATCTTAAAAAAAATAATGACAAGATGTGTTTGCATATTTGAATATGTAATTTTTTCCCTTTAATGCATAAATAGATACTGTAAACAAGTTCCATAAAGTTTATTGGATATATATTTTTTTGCTTTGCCCTCGATTAGTTCATCGTCTTCATCAACCACAACTCAAACAAATTTGCCACCACTCTGTTGCACCACCTAACCACAACCAACACCAATGTCAACTTTTCACTTTCAGTTTAGATTAATAACATCCATATTTAAAGATTAAAAAACCAACAAAAAAAATAATACAATTTTACAAATAATGAACTAGATTTCATGGCAATAATCTTCCAAAACATAACATATTTGGATTTCAAAAGCACCATAGTGACATACAAGTTCCATTCATGATTCACACGGGCTAATCCTTTTCTACTTTTTCCCCCTTTTTCCTTTCTTCACAACCTGAATGCACCAAATCTATTCTTCAAAATTTGAGGTGTAGTATCAGTGTAGGAAAATAAAGAGAAGCAAAAGAAAGAAAGAAAGTCTGCTACTAGTCCACCAAAAAAGGATCGTTGTTGTAGGGAAAGAAAAAATAAAAAAGAAAAAAAGGAAAGGAGATCGGGAGATCTAATAGAAACAAATAGAAAGAAAAGACCATAAAAATGAAAAATTAGAACAAGAATGCATGTGGTGTATAGGAAAGAGAAAGAGGGAAAAAAGGAAGAAGAATATTGTGATACGGTGCAGCACGAGAAGGAAGAAAAGAAAAAAAAATGAAGAAGAGGATGAGAATATTATTAGCCAAAAGAGAGAGAATGATGTAAAAAAGGTAGAAAGTGAATAAAAGCAGTAAAAAAGAAAAAAAATAGAGAGAGTATGTGTGAGTCAGAGAGAGAAAAGATCACGATATGATGCACTGTCTTGGATCACTTCATATTTTAAGTGAGGACAACTGTGTGCCATTAATGCAAATCACTTCATATTTGAATTGTGGACAACTGTGTTTCATTAATGCACAAATTCCATCCATTTTCCACTTTACTTAAAACCATAGGGAGGCATTGTGACTGTTTCTGAATCATAGAGGTATTGCATGTCTTTTCGTGAAACCACAGAATTTACTGTATTTTTCCCTTTTTAATATGAGTGAAAAGGCAATGATGAAACAAGGAACAAAGAACTAGCACAAATTACCCCAATTTTGCCTCTCTAGGCTGGTAAAATTGATCGAAGAAAATTAATTGACCCATCCAATAACATTTTTAACCAATAGTCATTTTTAATTCAACTTTAATAAATGTACTCACTTATACAAATGTGGTCCCCTAAATGTTGATTAGGTATAAGATTCCAAATAATAATTAGTTTCGAGTATTATGGAGAACAACATATGTTGAAACAAATTGTATATTAAGCATACCGCTTGTAGCTCTTCACCATTAGAAAATAACTTTAACACTGGGTCTGTTTGATTATATAGATTTGCCAAAAAAAAAATTAAAGTCAAATTTTAAATCTATTTTTATTATAAATATAATTTCCAACCACATTTTTATTTCATATGCATTGCATCATAAAAAGTGTTATGGTATTAGTTTAGATAAGTTTTTCACATAATTTCCTATTTAAATTAACCCAGTATGTTTTACTATAAAACTAACCATAAAACACAACATTTTCAAGCATGATGGTTTTATTTTTTTTAGAAACTAAATTATTTAACAAAATAAATCCAATAGAAAAAAATTAAGAATGTAGTACTAAATATTTAAGTTGTCTTTTTTGTGAATTTAGTTTGCTCTTACCAACACAAATTTAACACAGACAATAAGGCTTTCTTTGTTCTAAGAGCACCTTTAATTTATAAAAGTATTAATATTTATTGTCTTTCTATTAGATTTGGGTGACTTGACCTTTTTTGATGTCATTTGAGTTGAATATTTTCACCTTTTGATTAATTTGTTGTTACTCTTTATGTCATTATATGATATACTTTTTTAAGAATTTCAACAAATCATTTTTTCTTTTCCTTTTAATGATGGAATATAAAAATAATCTAGAAATTTATTTTTCAATATTTTTTCAATATAGTTGGATGCAGCATGAATGAATAAATAAAGTTTAACTGATTTTCTAGTAAAGGGGCATGTTGGAATAGCATCAAACGAGTATGTTTGAGGAGTTTGGACTCAAAATTTTATTTCTGAGGCATTTAGAATATAGATGTTGATAACAAAATTATGTAGATGTTACCATTATATGGTACAATGGCTTGTGCAATAATAACAACTAATAATTGAACATTTGATATGGTGGAAAGTACATTACTTAAGTAGTAACAATTATTTTAGTATGCTCAATTTAACATTAGCAAATATACTTGAGAATTGTGATTCTTAATTTGGTTGGCACATTATATATCCCTCTTCTCAAAATATTTATTTAGACATAGGGGTGGCAATGGGGTGGGGTTGGGGTGGGGGATCCATTGCTAAATAACTCCTCCCATCCCCTAGCTCCCATCCCCCGCCCCACCCCGCCCCGCCACGCCACATTTCCCCCACAGTCCCCCACGGGGAAAGTCGTCAAGTTGCCACATCTAAAATCTATTCATCCACAAAATAATTGTATAAATATTCATTCTATCTCAATATCAATAAAGACATGCTAAAGGACTCAATGTTAAACCATTCAACGAGTTGCAAATAATAATAATTAAAGAAGATTAGCAAACTCTTAATACCAAGAAAATGACATTAAAACATCTTAATTGAAATGATAATAGGTTCATGTCATAATAGTATATCCACTTACAATGATATATACAAATATATATATATATATATATATATATACACACACATATACATGTATATGTATATATATATATATACATATACATGTATATGTATATATATATATATATATATACACATATATATACACACACACACACACACACACACACACATATATATATATATATATAACACGAAGGAGAAGGGGTGGGGCATGGGGCGAGTGCATGTTGCCCCGCCCCCTGCCTCGTTCTAAAGCAGGGGGAAGTTTTCTTCCCCCATCCCTGTCCCATTTCTCTCCCCACAGGGTGGACCCTTGTGGGCACCCGCCCCCGTTGCCTCCTTATTTGGACCCACTGAGAGTGTATCACTCTCCATATATATAATGTATTTATAATAGCAGATGAAGAACAAAATACTTAGAAAGTTTTCTCTTAAACACAAAATACTTAGGAAGGTTTCTCTTCAATTGGAAAGAAAATGATTAACGATGAAAGTTCGAGTCAAGGTCACAAATCAAGAGGCAACAGGGGATCTAACTCAGGTAATGAAACAAATTAAATTCTTACCATTATACAGCTATTCCCTTCTTCTTCTGCTTCTTCTTCTTTTCATGCCACTATATAATTGCAAATACTATTTATCCCTAGCTAAATATCATTCATGCTGATGACAATTAATTTTTGTGGATCTCTCGAATTTTATTGTTTGTCTACATTTGGTAAATTTCTTTTCCTTTTAAGTTGATAGCTACTCCTTTTATGTGTTTATATTTACATATAAAAACTAATATATTTCTTCTTTAAGTTTATGTGTCATACTAAAGATATTTAAGATTGTTGACAGTAATGAATTGTAGGACATGAAGTTTTCCAAACATGGATAAGAGAACTTATTTTTTCCAATCTTATTTATTTAATTAAAATTTTGACTACAATTAAACATAGATAAACTAGTTATTTTTCTTTGATTTTCTATTATTCTTATCTTTTGAATCCTTTTTTAGAATGATTTTTCTTATACCATTTGCTTTGGGGAAATCTTTTTGTCCACTGCATATTCTTTATGGATAGATCTAAGATGATGAGGTAGAATTTTTGGAAAATATTTTTAATATTTTTTATAGATATAAGTAACTTTAATTATATTCTTGACAAACTTCTAATTCTTTTGGGAAAACATTTAGGAAAAACCTTAATTTTTATACATTTATGATAAAAATACATTTTTAACTAACAATTTTTTAAAAAACATAATTTTTGTTTACTCTTCAAAATTTTTTTATTTACTCATATGCATTAAACATAAATTTTATCTTTCCAAATTAATTACAACGGTAATACCCGCACGAGCGTTGCAAATCTTAACATTCCAAATCTTACGTTTTTAGCCAATCACTAGCCGCTTATTTCAAATATAAATCATATATACCTTGGCGAGTAGCGGAGTATAAACAGTTTTTGCCGCGTGTAAAGTTTATTCGATTTTGATTGAAAAAATAAAAAAGCATAATCTTTTTGCTAGTGTTTCAATCTAAAATTCGACTTTATTGTGCATTATCTTAAGGAAATACATCTCGACTATTCTATATAATAAATATTTTAGTTGTTAACATTAATTAATTGATTAAGAGAGCAATGCTACCAATGGAGTTCGTCTGTCCCTGAATCTAAATACATATAGAACCATATCTTTCTCTTGTATTTGCCTTGTTTAGATCATTAACTCCATAAAAGCCATAGTCTCATAGAGTTCAAAGAAACTATAACATATTATAACGCTAAATTAATATGCACTAACTTGCCTTTTAACTTTAAATATCATTTCATTAAAATTGATACTCCAGAATATAGAGGTTTTAGTTCAAATCCCCTATTTGCTTCCTACTTCTCTAGGCTCACCCACATTGCTAGAAAAATATTCTGAACAAAATTTTGCGCATACAATCTAAAAAAGAAGCCATTTTTAAGTTTCTAGAAGAGGACAAATTTGTGAACATCACTTACTCACTTGCAGGACTAAAACAATGCCTTGCATTCTATAAAAAATTGTCATCCTCAATTCACTTTAGCACGTCACTTTTAAAAGATTCCCTGTCAGTTTCAGACTCTGAATTCAAGGCATGCGTTACAACACATAGCCGCATGAGTTGTCAAGGCTCAGTGTTCCTTGGTTTTATGCTAATAGACAATTGGCGTGAAAAACTAAGGAGATAATTTTTTAAATCTTTATTTGGTAATCCCTCACAAGAATAATGCAGGATGCATACTGCTAATTCTAGTATATTTTTCATTATAAAAGAAGTTTGGCCATTGAGATGTTGATGAATTCACATGATGCATATTAAGTTTATACTTGTTGGATTGTTTAGGACATATTGTTACCCTTTTCGTTCTAATATTTGATATATAGTGCACTTGTATTAGTGATAATATTGATACATAAAATAAAAAAAGAAAAAGAGCTAAAAAGAAAAAATGAATAAAATTGAATTAATTAAAGACTTCTGGTTGTATAGACAGTAAACAAATAGATAGAAAGCGGATAGTTAAAAGATGGTCTTCATTACATATGTGTTTTATATTTATTTCAGCTTTGGTGATTCGAAAACCTGGAGATGCTATAGATAACGTGGCCAGAAATCCCAGTATTGCCAATGTTAATAATGACAACAATGCCAGGATCCCAAGGTGGGATCCTGAGTATTTGTTTCCAACAACCAATATACTTCGCATCATGAGGCGTAACCTACCGCCCAATGCCAAGATATCTGAAGAGGCCAAATCAACCATTCAAGAGTGTGTGTCAGAGTACATTAAATTTATCACTATGGAAGCAAATCAGCGTTGCCGCCGCGAGCATCGCAAGACGATCACTGCTGAGGATCTTCTGTATGCTCATGCAAATCTTGGATTTGATAAATATGTTAGTCTTATGACCCTTTACCTAGAGCGATATCGCCAAAATGAAGCTGCTCAAAATACAGTGCATGGCAATCCTTCTGTGAGGCGCACAACATTTTTCCTAGATGTGCCTGCACAAGATCCGCCTTTCTTGCTTGCTCCTATACCACCTCCATTACCTCCGAAAAATCTGACTTTTCAAGTTGGTGCTGATGAGCATGCACTTTTCGATCCAACATTGACAAGCAGCGAGTTCTACCTTCAGAATATTCCAAGTGCTGGTCAGGGTGATAGCTTTGATGTTGCCGGGCCTTCATCAAGTGCAGGGTCTTCGTCTAATGCCGAGTTTCCTGGGGTCTTTTTTCCCTATGACTTTTATTCAAGACCTCCACCATCACATGGGTCTTATCCTCATGGTCAGGGTCCTAACGAGCAATAAGACTATAGTTCTTACTACATATATCGAAAATGCTATATAGTTAAGGCACTACTATGAGTGCCTTGTTATTCTTGTTATTTGTTGTGTTGTTATTATTGTTGCTGCTCTAGGACGTGAGAGATTATGATGTTTGAATAGCTTTGTTTCCTTTTACTTGGTATGTTATTATTGTTGTTATTGCTTTGGGACATGTGATAATAATTATGATCTTTGAGTATTGAAAATTGGCATATATTAATTTTTGAATTTTTAAAAAATGATATGAATTGGTATACTCGTATTAATTGTGTATTAGCTCATTTCAACATATGATTTTGATGTATAAGTGTTTTGAATAATTATTGTCCTTATAAAAGGGAAAGTTATGGTGATTGATTTGGGTTAACTAAATGACAAGTGGCATCACTAATTAACTCCTGGTATGAAGATAATATACTAATACCATATTAGAGTACAAGAAACATGCTCGAATATATTCTTCTATTTTACAATGAAGGCATTCTATTCTTTTTAGTTAAGTACTTTATTAAACTAATTTTAAAGTGTATAAATTTGTCTAGTATGTAAAAGTATTAGGAAAAAGTAAATATTCAATGAAATCTCAAGGGACAAACTGAAAATTACCATTACACTAGTAACAAGAAATCAATCAGATTTTGACGTTTTATCAAAACCATTTAATTAAAGAAGTAGTTAAAGTCAAATTCATAGCTTATCAAAAAAAAAAAAAAAGGTACAACAATCAGATTAATAAGTTTTTATTACATAGAATGTTAATGACAGGTCAAATCAATAATATTGATGGATATATATTTTTATGCAATGTTGACAAACAAATATTTATGAACTTTTCTATTTGTCTATGCAATTATTTATTAATGAAATACATAAATGTGATGTTAAAATGTTTGCATTCTTTAGCAGACAATTATTCTGCCTCTGACAAGAATAAAGAAAATATGATTTTTGGGAAGATTGACAATCTTAACCCCTTAAACACTATATAACCTATTTTGAACCCTTGAATTATAAATAATTGTGCTCAAACCTAGGTGACTGGAACTCATTAATTAAAATATTCAAGTCCTAACCATAATTTGGAAAGATATATAGGCTCCGTTTGGATTAATTGTTTTTGGGGTTGTTTTTCAAAAATATTACTGTAGCATTTGGGATGTGAAAAATAATTGTTGTAGCTGTCTTTGAGCTATTTTTAAGAGTATGTTTGGAAATTTTTGGGGGTATTTTAAAAGTTAAAATTTTATTTGGGATATTTTTTGGGGCATTTTTAAAACTAAAAATTTATTTAGGGTAATTTTTTGGTGTATTTTTAAAATTAAAAATTATTTTGTGGGTGGTCGGTGGGGATGGGGGTGGGTTAATCTTTTAAAAAAACCCAAAATATATTATTCCAAAAATACTCTAAATAAATTTTTAATTTTTAAAATACCCCAAAAAGTTTTTAATTTTAAAAATGCCCCAAAAAATAACCAAAATAGATTTTTAATTTTAAAAATACCTCAAAAATTATTCCAAATAAAAATTTAATTTTAAAAATGCCCCAAAAAATTATCCCAAATAAATTTTCAATTTTAAAAATGCCCCAAAAAATATCCTAAATAAATTTTGAATTTTAAAAATACCTCAAAATATTATCTCAAATAAATTTTTAATTTTAAAAATGCACCAAAAAATTCCAAATTAATTTTTAATTAAAAAATACCCCAAAAATTAGGCAAAATAAATTTTTAATTTTAAAAATGCCCCAAAAATGCCCAAAATAAATTTTTAATTTTGAAAATGCCACAAAAATATCTCAAATAAATTTTTAATTTGGATGCGAGGGGGAGGGGAGCTGTGGGGAGGGGAGGAGAGGAAGGGGGAGAAAAAGAGAAGGGCAGAAAGAGAGAGGGGGAGGGAGGGAGAGAGGGAAGGTTGAGGGGGGGAGGAGGTGGTGGTGGGGTTGGAGTGTAAGAAGAAGGGATAATTTTTTCATTTTTTATGTATAAGTTATTTTTGAAATATTTGTTTGGATCGGTGTTTTTGGAATTGTTTTTTGTTGGTGTATTACTGTAACATTTGAGATGTAAAATACAGTTTTTCAAAAATAAATCCAAAAACAGCGAATCCAAACTTGGCCAAATTGTCCAAGTTTTCTATCAATTGTCCTAAATTGGCCAAAATTGACAGTGTTTGAGGATTAAATGTGTTCTTGCTGAAACTTCAAGGACAAAATTCGCTAGTCACCCAAACATTGGGGACGAAAAGTGCATTTTTCCCCTTGTATTTTCTTTTCTCTATTTTTTTCAATATCTTTTGAGCAGTCTTGAATTAGCAGTCAAAAAATTAAGAGCTCTTGTGATGTGTTGTGAAATCAAGAAATTGATAATTTTTTTGGGAGTTGAGGAGGCAAGTTGGGCTAGAAAGTCTAGAATTGATTTGGAGGTATTAACTTTCGACTTTAGAAGATTGAGAAGAGTTTATTGTACAAAGGATTATAATTGTTTTCTTTTCTTTTTTTTTTACTTTTGAGTGAATAGACGATTAAGATTTTTTATTATTCCTTAAATACATACATGAGTATGTTATGACGCATAACAAGAGTTGATAAACATCATGGAACAAATAGTCATGTATATATGAAACAATAAAATGTACAAAATTTATATTTATTGTAGACAAATATATTTGTATATCAAACACTTATATCTTTCCAAATTATGGTTAGGACTTGAATATTTGAATTAGTGAATACTAGTCGCCTATGTTTGAACGCAATTGTTTATAATTCAAGGGCTCAAAATAGATTACATAGCATTTAAGTGGTTAACATTGCCAATCTTCCCAAAAGCCATATTTTATTTGTTCTTGTCAGAGGTAGAATAATTGTCTGCTAAAGGATGCAAACATTTTAAACATCACATTTACATATTTGATTAATAAATAAATGCATAGACAACAAGAAAAACTCATAAATATTAGTTTGTCAATATTGTGTAAGAATCTATATCCATCAATATTATTGGTTTGACCTATCATTAACATTCTATGTAATAAAAATTTATTAATCTGATTATTGTGCTTTTTTTTTTGTGCAAATAATCTATGAATTTGACTTTGCCTACTTCATTAATCTCATGGTTTTGATAAAATGTCAAAATTTGATTGATTTCCCGTTACTAGTGTACTGGTATTTTTCAGTTTGTCCCTTGAGATTTCATTGAATATTTACTTTTTCCTACTAGTTTTACACACCAAACAAATTTATACGCTTAAAAATTACTGAAATAAAGTACTTAACTAAAAAAGAATAGAATGCCTAAAATAGAAGAATATATTCAAGCATGTTTCTTGTACTCTAATGTGGTATTAGTATATTATCTTCATACCAGGAGTTAATTAGTGATGCCGCTTGTCATTTAGTTAACCCAAATCAATCACCACTGCTTTCCCTTTTATAAGAACAATAATCATTCAAAAATGCAATTTAACTTATACATCAAAGTCATATGTTGAAATGAGATAATACACAATTAACATAAGTATGCCTATTGATATCATTTTAAAATAATTCAAAAATTAATATATGCTGATTTTCAATACTCAAAGATCATAATTAAAATCACATATCCTAGAGCAATAACAACAATAATAACATACCAAGTAAAAGGAAATAAAGCTATTCAAACATCATAATCTCTCATGTCCTAGAGCAACAACAATAATAACAACACAATAAATAACAAGAACAACAAGGCGCTCATGGTAGTGCCCTAACTATACAGCATATCCTACGTATATAGTGAAAACTATAGCTTTATTGCCCATTAGGGCCCTTGACAGGTGTCGAGCCTGTACAATAATAATAAATAGACCTAACTGCCAAAGAAAATACCCAAAACCTAATTCCAGGTACTGGAGCAAGGACTCCGGATGCGCAATGGGTTACTTGTTTCACCCTGATTCCAAGGAATATACTTGATCCGATATACCAGAATTAGTTAACTTATGTATAGTGGCAAATAGGGTCGTCTCCACAGGGACTGGGGAAAATTAACTCCTTTTTCAATTGCAGGAAATGGGAGAATTTTGAGAATTAAATGCTAACAAAAGATTAACTAAATAATCAACTATGAAAAATAATTAAAAGAGGTAATTAATGGAAAAAACTCTAACCAAGGATACACTTTAGAAATGGTTCAAATAACTGATCATTGATGCAAATATAATTCCAATATTCATCAATAAATGGGTTTTTAATTGCCGATACTATCTGACAATTAGCTTCTCCTTATTGTATTGACAGCCAAGGTATGACCATTGACTATTTCCCTAATCCAGAAATAATCCTAGGTACGACCAAAGGATTTAATTCCTGATTGCATTAAAAATTAGAGAAACCCTATTCTAATTAATAGACACGCTACGAGGGTTTGTTTAAATTAGATTGTATACTTCCCTGACACAAAACCAATTATGCCAGTTGCTACCAAGATTAGAGTAATCAAACAATTATAGATTCAACTACTCTAATTAGCAAATAGATTACGTGAATAATTAAATACTGTGCACTTATTTAATCACACACAATAATCACAACCAATAAAGGTAGGAAACATACAAATACCAATGAATAGAAGAAATAAATAAAAATTGGTTAGATCTCACAGTAATAGATGAACCAAATCCTCAGTTGTTCCTTTGACTAGAAAGATGAAATTAGCCCTCCATTAATGGAAAACAACCCATGCAAGATTTGTTGGAAGCTTTTCCACAATTCTTCTCAATTGTCAAAAGAAAAGAAAAGCACAAAGGCCTTGCGTTGTTTTTTTGCCTCTCCCGGAAAGAAAGAAACGAAAAGATACTAGTCACAAATTTCCTCCCTATTCTCTCGGACCCACTCTCCTAATGATTTCTTTTTCGTCTCCTAACATATCAATCTAATAAACAAAAGAAACAAGTAAGAATCCTTTTTAGATACAATTCCTCTCTTCCTGATCGTGAATAATATGGAGTACAAAATAGGAAAGTTCCAACCAATATCAACTTGGAATTTGACTTGAATTAAGAAACTGCCCGATGTCTATTCCGACTTCCTGGCTTTGAACCCTGAGCTCAAACATGTCCATGTGCAAACTACTTTAAAATCATCAATTAGGCACGTTTTGCTCTAATTCCTGTAATTAACACAAAATACCAAATATAAGTAGAATCAATCAATTAAAGCAATATTTGGTATAAACAAAAGGGAAAATAGGAACAAATATATCAATTAATTGCACCCTATCAACTCCCCCACACCTAGATGATGCTTGTCCTCAAGCATACTCAAGCTCAGAGGTACAATCAAGAATTCAAGTAATTCGCAGCAACCCAAATTAGGACAAATAACTTATACTTCCAACAACTTAATTGGAGTCAAAATATGTCAAATTCAAAGTCCTCACAAGTTACAAGCGCTCATCACTCACAAGTGTATACGGGAAATTTTAACTCTCAGACCGACACCATAGAGTGACATTACCATATGCTTACTCCTATATCATATCTCCACCACTAAGAGTGAATTGGACACAAAAATCAAAGGAACTTTAAAAGGGTTGTAATGGGGCTTAGGGTAGGGGTAGGACAAAAGTAAGTGAGAAGGTGAAAATATGTCAAGAAAATGTCAAAATTCACTACGTGAAAGAAATTTCAAACTCACAATAGCAAGGCACAACTCCCTTCCATCTACGTAGCAAGTTTCTTTTTTTCTTTTTTTCTTCTTTTTTTTTCTTTTAGCACCTTTCTTCCCTTTTTTTTCATTTTCTTTTTTTTTGGTTTTCTTTTCACTTTTCTGCATATACAAACATTGTAAAACAACTTACTTGCCAACACTTGCTACGGCATTTTATTGCCTTCAATTTAAACTTGGGAGGTTCACGTAGTTAAACTAAGACATTGCCTTGACATAAGGTTCCAAAAGAAAGTATAAAGAGAGGTAATGGGGTAATAATTGTTTTTTTTTTTAAAGAAGGAAAAGGTTAAGGCTCAAAAGGGGTATTCTAGTGGTAAACTAAATAAGGAGAGTTTTTCGAAGAAAAAAGTCAAAAATGGCTAAAACCTAGGTGCCCTTATCATTTCAATACATCAAATTCAACATATGTGGCCTTGACTTGCATAATAGAGCAAGTTCTAGAATGACAAATCATGCGCGTTAACCACACAACAAACGAAAGTAGAGCAAAATATGGATAAAGATATGATTAAATTGCTCATCACAAAACTCAAAAGCTCATAGGGTGGTTTAAACTTGTCAAACTCAGCACATTTATCACCCAAATATATTGTTAAGAAGAATAAGAAATTTAACTAGTATGGATTTACTACTGAAGCTCGCATCTTGATTGTACATTTCATCACAGCCAATGAAAACCAACAAAGAAAAATAAGCATTATGTACACATGCTAGCCAATCAAATCCCTCCCCCACACCTAAACATTACATTGTCCTCAATGTAACAAGTAAATAACAAAGAGAAAAAAGAGGACAATAACACTTCCCTGAACAAGGAGGGAGAGGATGGTAGACTAAGGTGCGGCAGGAAAAGGGAGGAGGAAAGCCCACATGATGAAGGCATTGCGTCAAATTCTGTGCCATATGAGACATTTGGAGCTCCACATTGGAAAGGCGATCAAGTTTTGAAATCCACCAAGTAGGGATGGTGGAGCGGTGGTGGCAGAGGAGAAGAACGAAAGGAAAGAAAGAAGGAAAAAGAAAGAATGAAAAGGAGAAAAGAAAAAAAGAAAAAATTAGTTTTTTTCTTTTTTTTAATACATGCTTGGCGTGGCACGCGTCTAAAGTAAGTGAAGTCTTCTGGTCAGTGCCTCAAAAAAAAAATTTTTGGCAATGTGACTCGTGACGCAGGCGCGTCCTGACAGAGTGAAGTCTTCTGATCGGGGCCTTGAAAAATTCTAAATGGCAATATGACTCGTGAAGCGGGCACGTCTTGACAAGGTGAAGTCTTCTAGTCGACGCCACTCATCTTCAAAAATTGCATCAGTCATCGTGATGTGGGCACGTCCTGACGACTAAGAATCTTCTGCCTACCAGATTGTATCGAAGTCAAAACTAAGAATGACCACAACTTTGTACTTGCAACCACGTGCCTCCTACCAAAAGAAATTTACTTAAATGATACTTAACAACTTAAACTAAAAACTCAAATAACTAACAACATAAAAATAATCATTGGGTTGCCTCCCAAGCAGCGCCTTTCTTTAATGTCTTTGGCTAGACATAACTATCTTCACTCAAGGAGGATAAAAATTTTCAATTATTTTCATGGCTTGCTCCATATGCTCCTGATAGCCCTCGTAGATGGAGTAGTTTTCGAACTCATGAACTGTGGTGCTCCTTTGACTCGAGGATGATTTGAAGTGGGCGAACAATGGCTTGGATACTGCACTTAATTGCTCACGATGTATGGCCACCATAACTTCCAGATTCTCCCTGTCATTCAATTCAAATGCCTCTTGCACAACAGGGTTAGTTACATTGGTAGCAAATACGGAGTGAGACTCAGTAGGATGTTTCTTTACATCAAAAACATTAAAGTAAATAATTTCTCCATCAAATTCCATCATGAGTGTACCCTTATTAACATCAATTTTAGTTTGGGTAGTACTCATAAATGGTTTCCCTAACAAAATAGGTGATGGATTTGGAGAATTCCTGTCACCCATATCAAGCACGTAGAAATCAGCAGGAAAAAGTAGTCCTTCAATTTGAACCAAAACATCCTCAATTAAACCCTCAGGATAAACATTAGTACGATCAGCCAATTGAATTATCACTCCGGTTTCCTTTAATGAGTCTAGGTTTAGGGAATCAAATATAGATTTAGGCATTACATTAACAGAAGCCCCTAAATCTAGCATGGCACCTCTAGTTCTAGAATTTCCAATTTTACAGGGGATGATGAACATACCTTAGGTGGGAGCTTTCTTTGCAACATTGCCGATACGTTCTCTCCCACCACAACTCTTTCATCTCCCCTTAATTTTCTTTTATTGACGAGCAAGTCCTTCAAGAACCTTGCGTACTTGGACACTTTCTTGATTGCATCCAATAGAGGTATGTTTATTTGCACTTTACGGAACACCTCTAGGATTTCTTTTTCCTTCTCTTGCTTCCTTGGCTTCTCCAACCTACTAGGAAAAGGTGGTCGAGTAGCCTTAGTTGTGATAACCGAGTCAGGAATTACCTCAGGATTCTTCTTGCCCAATCCTTCTTCTTCTAATTCCCTCTCAATTTGATCCTCATTTGTGTCCTTAGGAATCGCTGGTTTGGGATCTTCAACCTCTTTCCCACTTCTGAGGGTTATAGCACTCACATTCTTGGGATTCACCTCAGGCTGTAAGGGTAATCTCCTATCTACCTTGGCTTCTAAACGATTGACAATAATGGCTAACTGACTCATTTGCATCTATAAATTCTGTATACTGGAGTCTGTTTTCTACTGGAACTACAAGGTGTTAGAAGCTAAGTTCTTGACTATATCTTTAAGAGATGTATTGGATGAACTAGAGAGGGGAGGCTGAGGCTTGGGCTGCTATGATTGCTGAAATCTTGGAGGGCGATTTGGAAATGAATTTGGCTGCCTGTTCCCATAGCTTAAATTGGGATGATATCTCTGTCGCGCCCCATTTTTTGAAAAGAGGAAGGAAACCTCGTCGTTTCAACTTTTTAGTTGGAAAAAAGATTCTTTAGTTAAAAAAATTGATTTTTGATTTTTGAAAAAGAAATAGGTCATGGGACTACAAAAATGCGACGATTTGGACCCAAAAACAAAAGTCTAGAAAAGGATTTTTAAAAAGTTTGGAGTCGCCACTTGGTATGGAGTTTAGGTGTACCAAGTCACCCAAAAATTTTAATTAATGAAAATAAAGTAAGAAAACCCTTTTTTAGACGACTCCAGGTCTTTGAAAAACTAGAGAAAAAGGTTCGAGGGTCACAGTTGAAAGAAGGGAAGGCAAAGATTCGATGTTACTCGTCTCTAAGGCACCCTTCTAACCTAGCCAAAGCTAGTTGCATGATTTAGTTAAAAATTTCCTAATTCTAACTTTAAAATTTATCACATTTGGATGTTATCTATATGGATGCAAAACTTAAACCTAATATTGGATCGAGAGGGGCAAAATGTCTCCTTGAGGTGTGATTGGAATTGATCACATTAGTTGTGTCGTCCAAACTTGATCCCTCGAGGAGGTCACGAAAAATGCAAATGATGAGACTCGAACAAACAGGAAAATAGGGTTTTCAAAAGAAATGCAATTTTATAAAATCTCAAAGGAAAAGAAATTGGATTTTTGAAAAGATCAATTTTAAGTGCAAAGAGGAACTTGAATTTTCAAAAGATGCAATTTTAAGAAAAATGGATTTTTGACTTTGAATTACTAAACGGGAAGAAGAAACTTGATTTTTAAAGAATGATTTTTGATAGAATTTAAATAATGCACATGTATGTCCTAAAGAGGGATACTGCAACATAATGAATGCGGGGGACTAAATTCGTGACTTCAAATCTTCCTTTTCATAGAAGAAAATAAAAGCGTGCTAAGGCTAAGAAGTCATACTCGCTCTTTTCCCTAATTCAAAGGGTAATGCCCTAAAAAAAGCTAATCTATTTTTAACGAAAAAGTAGATGATATTCTCCTTGCAAGTAATGATATGGGGTTGCTACGTGAAACCAAACATTTTCTTGCACAGAATTTTGAAATGAAGGATATGGGTGAAGCCTCTTATGTCATTGGTATAGAGATTCACAGAGATAGAACAAGAAAAATTTTTGGGTTATCTCAAAAGGCCTACATTGAAAAGATTCTAGAAAGGTTTGGAATGAAGCATTGCTCATCAATTGCAGCTCCTATTGTTAAAGGAGAGAAATTCAGTTTGGATCAATGTCCTAAAAACGAATTGGAACGAAAAGAGATGGATAACATTCCATATGCCGCTTGTTGGAAGCCTCATGTATGCTCAGTGCATATCAGATATTGCTTTCAGTTGGAATGTTAGGCGATATCAAAGTAATCCGGAAAGGATCATCGGAAAGCTGCTAAAAGAGTTCTAAGGTATCACGCAAGGGACCAAGGACTACAAACTTACATACAAACGGTCTGACTATTTGGAGGTAGTTGGATACTACGATTGGATTTTTTTGGATGTGTGGACTCAAGCAAATCTACTTGATACATATTCCTTTTGGTGGAGGAGCTGTATCTTGGAGAAGTGTAAAACAAACAATTGTTGCATCATCCACCATGGAAGCAGAATTCATTGCATGCTATGAAGCTACATCACAGGCTCTATGGTTAAAAAACTTCATATCTGGCCTAAAGGTGGTAGATTCAGTGTGTAGGCCATTAAAGATCTTCTGTGACAACTCTGCTGCTGTGTTCTTTGTTAAGAACAACAAGAGTGGAAGTCGAAGCAAACACATCGACATCAAGTTTTTAATGGTCAGAGATCATATTAAAAAACAAGAAATAATCGTTGAGCATATTAATACTGAATTAATGATTGCTGATCCCATGACTAAAGGATTGCCGGCTAAAGTCTTTCAGGATCATGCGACTCATATGGGATTCAGCAGCTTATTCTAGATTATTTCTATATTTGGACCATTTATGTCTAGATGTTTGTTAGCAGTTCTACATGTAAGCGCGCATTGAAACTGATACATGTATAAAGAAGTGATCTTTTGATCCATAAAGTTGGACCCTGAGTAACTTGTATGAAGTTACTCTTAAAGTTCGTCTTGAAAGTATAATATTATTGTAATACATGGAAGGAGGTGTTCGTGGTAAGAACATAACCGCCATGATTTGAATATTATCACCTTTCAATTAAGTAACCATTACATAACTGATAAATCTATTGAGTAAAAATGAGGACTTATGGCCATATCTAGTCACTCATAAAGTTATTTGACTATTACATGTGGGTCAAGTGGGAGAATGTAAGACTAACCTCTTTTAGAGGCAATTATGACCCACATGATTGATTGATTAATTGATTGACATTAATTGACATCCTGGTTAATTGATTGATATTTTGTCAATTATTAATTGAATACCTCCTATTAATGATAATTGATTGGTATATTCTGTTGATTGATATTTCATTCAATCAAATCACCAATCAAATCAATCAAATAGTCAACATATTATTTTCAGTTATGAATTATGGTATGATTTCCTTGATGGAAGGAAACCCTAGGGATATTGATATTTGCAAGTAAGGGTCCCTAACCTAGCCTATTAATAGCCTGTGATATTCCATCAAATCATGGTTCTTTGGCTAGGCATAGGTTGGAAGTCTCTTACTCTAAGTTTCTCTCTACAAATCTTCTTCTTCTACATATTTTCTTAGTTTAGAAAAGAAGGACAAAAGGACAAGAAGACTAGAGGAAGAAGATAAGAAGGCTTGACTACCAATCTCTGTTTGACGACAATGGTTGGAGGTAATCTAATATAAATTTCCGCCATGTATGTTTATATTATTATGTTAATTTAACATTTCCTACCACATTCAAGCCATCCATTTTACATAGAACTACAAACAATACATTATTTATCATGTTAGGAATTAAATTCTCATACTTGTGGGAGTCCAAGAGCCCACTCAATCACCATAATCAAGAAAATGCAAGATAAAGAAGCTTAGCACCTTAAATTTCAAAACCAACACAATACTCAAATTCAATGCCAAACATCAAGATTCTAGTAACCTATCAACCTCCCAAACCTAATGTCATGCTTGGAAATGTAAGAAATAAACAAAGATGAGAGTTTTAGGATTTTACCTCTTCTAAGAAGTTAGCAAAATTCACCCAAAGAAAGCTAGCCTTAACCTTCCCAAGAGCTTCCTCCTAAGTGTTCTTCACCAAAGCTCCAAGCTTGCCAAGATTAATGCAAGTTTGTGGGGGAAATTTAGGGAAGAATGGAAGAAGAAAGTGATGAAACCACAAAGGGAAGAGGGGAGGGGTAGTTCGGCTGAGAGAGGGAAGAGAGAGGTGGGTTTTTGTGTTAATTTTGGTGAATTAATTTGAAGGAAAGAAAGACAAGACATAAAACTTGTTTGTTGGCACAAAAGTCAACTTAAGAATAGTAACTCTTTTGCTAGCAATTTTTGGAGGGAAAATAATTATCTCTCTTAGCTAAAGATTAAAGGGTTAAATTCGGTTAGGGGGAAGAGAGGAAAAAGAATAAAGTGGAAGTGAATTAGGGTGAATTAAGAGGAAGAAACAATGGCTAATTAGAATTCTAGTTTCAAGGAGGTTAATCCAACTTAAACTAAGGTTTCAAAATCCTACTTATTTTCACTCTTATTAACTCACTTCTAATCCCTTAATTGTATTCTTAACCTACGAGTGATCATCCTTACATTCTATAGCTAGTTCACTCGCTGCCCGAATTATTACCTCGAAAAACGTGTTTCTCATTTTTTGTCACTAAAAGAGCGAATTTTAAAAAGATAAACAATTTATTGAAAATCTACGAGGAATTAAAGGTGAAATAAAATCGAGTCACCTTGAGATAAAAATAAATAGATAAATAAATTAAATTTTCATTTAAATTTTCTGAAAATTTTGTTTAAGTACGATATTAAAATAATCAAACGAATTAATAACAATAATAATATTATTTAAAATAATAAATTTTAACATTATTAAAATAAATTTTTGAGACCCTCACAATAAAACCTTGGAACAACAAGCCTTGACAACTCATGCAACTATAAGTTGTAAGGATGCCTTGAATTTAGAGTTTGAAACTGAACAAGGAATCTTTCCGAAGTGATGTGCTAAGTAAATCCAAGATTGTATTCAACGTGAATAGTGGAAGATGACAATTATTTTCAGAATGCAAGGCACCATATTGATCTCGCAAGTGACTAAGTGAAGTTCACGTGTTTGTCCCCTTCTAGAAACTTGAAAATTAAGAGACCTAGTAGATTGTCAAAAAAAATAAAATCGGTCTAATTGTATTATATTTTTTTTATTTTTTTCGCATGCTTGTAGAGTAGCCCAATTTAGTAACTGTATCGAGAATCAGAAAATTAAGAGATCTAGTAGATTGTCAAAAAAATGAAGTTGGTTTGTTTATATTTCATTTTATATTTTTTGGTGCATCAGGAGAGGAGCCCGATTTAGTAATTGTATCGAGATTTGTCTTGTATCTCATTTTTTAGTTTTTGACACATTTGTAGAGCAGCCCGATTTAGTAACTGTACCGAGGATTGTCTTAAGTGAGTTGTCAAAAAAAATTAAGAAGTTTGTTTGGCTGTTTTTTCATTTTTTCATGTTTTTTCGGAGCTGCCTAATTGAGTAATCAAAATTAGGGGTGGTCACGATTCAAACTTGAACTGCAACTGAATTGGCACTTTATTCTACCAAAACTAGAATTGGATTTGAAAAACCGGAGTCGGAACTATAACCGTGACTAAAGGTTAAGGTTTAGGTTCATTAAAAATTTGAATCGAAACCAAAACCGACCATTCAAAACCCGTTCAAACCGTCAAAAAATACACTTATATCCTGAGTTGAGACACTTTGACTCAATCTAAACTTCAATTTTCATAATCAACACTCGATACTAATAGCATCTATTTTAGCCCCTCAACTTATTATCCCAATTCATTAGTAAACATAGCAATAACTGATTTAAGTCCAAATCCAATTTAGTCAAAGTGTTAAAGTTAAATTAATCAAAATATTAAACTAGCATTTTTTGAGATTTTGAGTTTAACTAGCCATTATGACAAATTCACAAAAATTATTTTTTCTAAAGGATCAAGAAAATAGCCATCGCTAAATCAAAATATAGCAATTTGCTAAATCAAGAATATATGTATTAATTCTTTTTCCTTGCCAAACGATAATACAATAAAATTTATATTTTTTTCTACATTCATTGTTGTATTTATTTAAAATCAATTTTGTAATAACATGTATTTTAACATAACTAGAAGAATTGGAAAAGGAACTGGAACAGGAAGAAATCAAAACTATAACCAGAACCAGAGATTTAGGAACTATAATCATAGTCGTCCCAATAAGGGTTGGTTCACATATCACCTTTCAAAAGAACCAAAACTATCGGGTCTGTTTGGATTAGTTGTTTTTTAGGTGATTTTTCAAAAACAACACTGTAGCATTTGGGATGTGAAAAACTACTGTAGCTGTCTTTCAAAAACTATTGTAGCTGTTTTTCAAAACTTTTTCAGGGGTGTTTTTGGGATAATTCTTATGGTATTTTTAAAAGTAAAATTTTATATGGGTCAATTTTGGGACATTTTTAAAAATAAAAATTTATTTGGAGTATTTTTAAAATAAAAAAATTAATTTTAGGTATTTTTGGGGGATTTTTAAAATTACAAATTTATTTGGGGTATTTTTAAAAGTATTTCTTAAATTAAAAATTTATTTTGGGTAATTTTTGGGGTTTTTTTAAAATTAAAATTTATTTGATAGGTAGTGGTGGGGGTGAGTTAATTTAAAAAAATACCCCAAATAAATTATTTCAAAAATACCCCAAATAATTTTTAATTTTAAATATGCCACAAAAAATTACCCCAAATAAATTTTTAATTTTAAAAATGCCTCAAAAATACCCCAAATAAATTTTAGTTTCAAAAAAGCCCCAAAAAATTACCCCAAATTAATTTTAATTTTAAAGATGCCCCAAAAAATTATCCCAAATTAATTTTTAATTTTAAAAATACCCCAAAAATACCCCAAATAATTTTTTAAAATTAAAAATGCCACAAGAAATTATCCCAAATAAATTTTTAATTTTAAAAATGCCTAAAAAATATTCTAAAAAATTACCTCAAATAAATTTTTTATTTTAAAAATACCCCAAAAATACCCCAAATAAATTTTAAATTTGGATGGGAGGGAGGCGTGGACCCACTTCTCCTAGGCTGAACCCTAAGGTGTCAGTGACAGCCCTTGCCCAACTCTCAGGGACTTACTCACTAAAACCGAATATAAATACAAGTATTCTTTCTTAAAACTATAATTGAAATCCATAAAACTCACTAATTCAACTTTCAAGAGCACAAGTCCAATAATTTCATCAAAATTACAATAGTTTTAAACTCCAAGTACAAAAATTCATCAATTTCACAAATAGTTTCAATCTTATACAAAGTGAGGAAATCCTACACAAGAAGCTAAATTCTCGATACAGTGTCCCACTTCAAAACATTGGAAAACAAATACATTGGGGTGAGCTAACGCTCAATGAGGCCAAGAAAACATGCATACAAGCAAGTTAAACCGATACTTTAGCAATTAAAACAATTCAAAGAAACCAACAATATTTCATGTAAGGCAATTTAATAACACCATATAAAACGGTACAGGTGGACACGGGAGGTAGAGGTGACTACCATCCTGAGGCGTATACGTGCCACCCGCTCGTTCGCATTTTCCACAATCATATCCGGTCCATTTCACGAGCTCCGAGTTCCAATCAAAATGTTGACACTATGTCAACCGCTCACTTTCTCGATCCATATTCACCACTTTCTCCCTCTCCCGTCTACTTACACCCCCTTGATCAGGCCCGAACTCCAAAATATTAAGTTGGTAATACTCGAGTATATCTTAGTCGGCGAGCACACTCCAACCGACATAAACACTTTTAAGACTCATGGTTCACCAATCCCTCGACCAAGCCCCTATTGCAAGTCGAGGTGAAAGGCTCCCCGATGGGGTTTAGGCGTCCCCACACTTTTCAATAACAATAACAAGTAATTCAAGAAATTAAACACTTAACAATTCAAGCACTGGAACTCATTTAGAGGCAATTCAATTAAGGTGAGCACGGTAAAGTACACACTCACCGAGACACACAAGCATGCTTCTCAAATCATTAACATTAAATAAAGTTTCAAATAATCATGCACTTGAACACTCACCGAAGTTCAGTAAAACAAGAGAAAGAGTAAGAAGGTTAAACCTCGGTAGTCGAGTCGCCCTCGGCGAAGTCTTGATCACCTGAGCCAAAATCCCACTATCAATCACTAGCCAAAATAACTAAAGTTTAAAATCTTAGCTTAACTACTAAAATTCACAAAGACCACACTGCCACTACTTCTTGTTTGGACCATATCTTAGGTTACACTTATCAAAATTAGGCAAGAACTATGGCTATGGAAACTAGGCTCGGAGTACTACAATTCACTAGAAGGGCTCGCTCCAAGATTCATTTTGTAAAGTAGGCAAAAGTGCGACACAAGAAGTCGCGAGGAACAAAAACAGGCAAATCAGTCTTGAAAACAGCCATCTTTGTGGCTTCAGTGGTTTTGATAGGGAAAGAACTAACATGTAAACCATATACCGTTAGAAAGCCTGTGAAGTCTAGTTTCAAACGCCACTGACAGTGCCCGATTCTGACTCCCGAACAAGGAATTACAGCCATTAGAAAAACAAGGGTTCACAAAGACTGACGGGAAGATTTTCGGATTTGAGAAGCTAATTTTGAGACAACATTTGGGCATCGAAATGCCACTGGAAAATCACCAAATTTTGTACAGTCAAACCTCACTAGGTGGACTATGTGTGTACCAAATTTGAGCTGAAAAATAGCATGGGAAGGTAGTTTTTCAGATGGCCAAAATTTGTGAAAAATCTAAACACTAAGCTGCCAGATTTTCCTCCTTTTGATTTTCAAACATTTTTCTCAACTAAACCAACCCCAAATCACTCAAGCATTGATGCAAAAGCTCTAGAAGCATTCTATTATCAAATGGAAATAAAATGGTAACAAAACTTTGAATCAAAAGCTTCAAAACAGGGCAGTAGTTCGGCAAAGTATGAAGAGCTAAAATTTCCAGATTTTAAACTATCATTCATTAGTTTTTGCCTAAATTTTGATGTACCAAAAATGCCCATTTTAGCAAGGGGTCTAGCCCTCATCTAGACCATCATCTTAGCAGTGAATAACCACAAGAAAACCAAGAAATAATGGGGTTAAAACAGGGCAAAATGACCTCAACAACAACCGGCAGTTTTGAGCATTCAAATTTCCAGATTTTAAGCTTTCTTAGAAAAGTTTCGATTTTGTGCAGTATTTTTTGAAAAATCATAACTTGAGTTCTATAAGTCCAAAAATTATGAATCTTATACCATTGGAAAATAGAATCAATGAACTAAAACTCTTGAGAAGATACTTATACAAGATTCAAATCGAAAACCAATCAAATTTCAGTTTAAAGCTGCTGTTACAGTGAAAACAGAACATAACAGTCTTGATTTTCAGTCAACTTTGAAAATTTGTCAAAATTCACAGAAATCGAACAAGCCCTTGAAATTTATACTGATGAAAGAAATCAGATTCTAGTTTCAAACACAATAAATGGAACTCAATTCGGATCTTCCTACACCAAGTTACAACAGTTTCAAGAAAGCTGTTTCACCAACCCTGTTACATATGAAATTCCAGATTTTCAATCTTTCTTTCTCAACCATTTTGCAACATCAAACAAAACTATTTTTACATGAAATTTCTCCCAAACTTAGGCCATCATATAAGCATCAAGAATCAACAAGGAAAACATGGAATCATTGAGCCAAAATTGGAGGAAACAAAGCTGCAAAGAAACCGACACACACACAACCCTCTCTCAGCTCTTCTCTTTCTCCTTCCTCTTTCATTTTTGGCAACAAATCACCACAATAAACACCTCACACACACACACATAAGATCATCAACAGCCCCAAGTTCATATATGGTGGGATTTCATAGAGTCCACTTTCATCAATCAACAACAAAATCCAACTCAAAGAGCTACAAGCTCTCTTATTCGAGAAAATGAAACAAAGGAGCAAGGTTTTTGGTGTTTAGTAAGCTTACCTCCCTCAAACAAGAAGCTGGAAGAATGGAGGAAGAAATAACTCACACAAAGCCTTAATCCTTAAGTTCAACCACCGGCTTCTCCTCTCTTCCAAGCTAATCCGAATTTCCCCAAGAAAAACTAGGAAGACCTTCAAGTTTTTGGTAGTTTCAATGGAGGTTTTGTGGTTGATTATTGAAGATGAAAGGGAGGGGGAAGAGAGGGAGTGAGCTGCAGCCAAGAGGAAAGAAGAAGAAGTGAATGGGTAGTTCATTTGACTTTTGGGGCTTTTGTTGGGAAATTGGAAGAAAAGAGAAAGTTGTTTGATTTGACTTAAAGCCACTTTTGTCGTGTCATGTCGACTCACACGATGCGACACCACGATCTCGGTTTCTCACATTTATATACCCGAATACATCTTCTAACATTCAAAATTTATGTCCAGTGGTCAACCTTAAGCCCAAATGCGAAATTTAAACATTCAAATAATTTAATCAAATACATAATTTAAACGCGCACAATGCGTTTTAACACTTTTCGTGCCATTACAATTGATATACGAAAATCAAATGATTCAAACTAAAATAATTTTTATTTTTTAATTTTTTTAATTTAAATTTAATTTTTTTTTTTAAAATATGGAATTTTGCAATTTATAAATTAAATTTATGGTAATGGAACCTCCACTGGGGTTCTGGGAGTGAAGGAGGAGGAGGGGAGAAAGAGAGAAGGGCGAAAAGAGAGAGAGAGGAGGGAGAAGGTGGAGGGGGGTAGGGAGAGAGGGTGGGTGGTGGTGCGGTTGGGGTGGAAGAAGAAGGAATAATTTTTTTTATTTTTGAATGTATAAGTTATTTTTAAAATATTTGTTTGGATTGGTGTTTTTGGGATTATTTTTTGTTGATGTATTACTCTAGCATTTGGGATGTGAAAAACAGTTTTTCAAAAACAATTCAAAAAACAGACAATCCAAACCAACCCATCATCTTACTACCCATTAGGGCTCTGACCATGAGGATAAGACCCATGTGATGGAGAAGGCCCTAAATAAAAATCATACGGAAAAAAAAAATCCATGAAAACTCAGCATTTGATAAAGACCCCGCACTTGACGAAGGCCCTGCGGCCATCGCCACGACCAGCACTAGGAATATTCTGAAGATAGAATTCACTGGTCATCAATGTTGGATCAAAACATGCATGCTTGTCAGCACCATCTTGAAAAGTCAGATTATTAGGAGGTCAAGGAGGTGGGGTAGGAGCAAGCATGAACAGAGGGCATTGTGCAAGCACATTTGGGAACAATGTCTCGCACCTCACAGAAGGGTTGCTGTGCATTGCATTTTGAGCAACTTCATTTTGGCGATATCACTCTAGGTAAAGAGTTACAGGACAGGCATACAGAAGATACTCGTAGTGATCGTCTTGTGGTGCTCATGGCAACAATGCTGATTTGCTTCGGTAGTGATAAATTTAATGTACTCCGAAACACATTCTTGGAAGCTTGATTTGGCCTCTTCAGATACCCTGGCATTGGACGGTAGGTTATGCCTCATGATGCGAAGGATGTTGTTTGTTGGAAACAAATGTTTAGGATCCCAAGGTGGGATCCTGGCATTGCTGTCTTTTTCAACATTAGCATTCTGGGATTTCTGGCCATGTTATCTGTAGTATCTCCAGGTTCTCGAATCACCAAAGCTGAAATAAATATAAACACATACGTAATGAAGAGCACCTTTTAACTACCCACTTTCTATCTATTTGGTTACTCTCTATACAACTAGAAGTTTTCAATTAATTCAATTTTATTTTTTTTTAAATTTTTTTATTTTATGTATCAGTATTATCAGTAATATAGGTGCACTATTTATCAAATATTGGCACATAAAAGGGTAACAATATGTCTTAATGTATCATGTGAATTCATCAACATCTCAATGGCAAAACTTTATTTTCAATGAACAATATACTGGAATTAGCAGTATGCATCCCTTTATATTCTTGTGAGGGATTACCAAATAAAGCTTTAAAAAATCATCTCCTTCATTTTTCACACCAATTGTCCATTAGTATAAAACCAAGGAACAACGAGCATTGACAACTCATGCGGCTATGAGTTGTAACGCATGCCTTGAATTCAGAGTTTGAAACTAAACAGAGAATCTTTCAGAAGTGAGTGCTAAAGTGAATTGAGAATGACAATTTTTTATAGAGTGCAAGGCATCGTTTTGGTCCTGCAAGTGAGTAAGTGATGTTCACAAGTTTGTACCATTCTAAAAACTTAAAAATGGCTTATCTTTTAGATTGTATGTGCTAAAATCTTGTCTAGAATTTTAAATTTTTTTTCTAGTAAGGCAAGGGTGAGCCTTGAGACGTGGGGAGATGACAGAGGATTTGAACGAAAACCTCTAATTTCTGGAGTCTCAACTTTAATCAAATGATATTTAAAAGTTAAAAAAGCAAGTTAGTACTTATCAATTTAGCATTGTAATATGTTATAGTTTCTTTGAACTCTATGAGATTATGGCTTTTATGGAGTTAATGACCTAAACAAGGCAAATATAGGAGAAAGATCTGCTTCTATATGTATTTAGATTTAGGGACAGACCAACTCCTTCGGTAGCATTTCTCTCTTAATCAATTAATTAATGTTAACAACTAAAATATTTATCATATAGAATAGTCAAGATATATTTCTTTAAGATAATATACAATAAATTCGAATTTCGGATTGAAACAATAACAAAAGACTAACTTTTTATTTTTTTCAATCAAAATCGAATAAACTTTACACGCGCAAAAACCAGCTATACTTCGCTGCTGTCTAAGATATATATGATTTATATTTGAAAAAAGTGGCTAGTGATTGGCTAAAAAGGTAAGATTTGAAAAGCTAAGATTTGCAACGATCGTGCAAGTATTACCATTGCAATTAATTTGGAAAGTTAGAATTTATATTTAATGCGCATATGAGTAAATAAAAAATTTTTGAAGAGTAAACAAAAAATCATGTTTTTTAAATCTTAAGAATTTGTTAGTTAAAAATATACTCCAAAGAACAATTATATTTTTCTTAAATGCCTGAAAAAGAATAATTATATTTTATCTTAAATGTATAAAAATTAATGTTTTTCTTAAATGTTGTCCCACAAGAATTAAAAGTTTGTCAAGAATATAATTAAAGTTACTTATATCTATAAAAAATATTAAAAATCTTTTCCAAAAATTCTACCTCATCATCTTAGATCTATCCCTAAAGAATATGCAGTGGACAGAAAGATTTCCCTAAAGTAAATGGCATTAGAAAAATCAATTTGAAAAGGATTCAAAAGATAAGAACAATAGAAAATCAAAGAAAAATAACTAGTTTATCTATGTTTATTTGTAGTCAAAATTTTAATTAAATAAATAAGATTGGAAGAAATAAGTGCTCTTATCCAAGTTTGCACAACTTCATGTCCTACAATTCATTCCTGTGAACAATCTTAAACATCTTTAGTATGACACATAAAGAAGAAACATATTAGTTTTTATATGCAAATATCAACACATAAACACATAAAAGGAGTATCTATCAACTTAAGAGGAAAAGAAATTTTCCAAAATTTAGATAAACAACAAAATTCGAGAGATCCGCAAAAATTAATTATCATCAGCATGAATGACATCTAGCTAGGAATAAATAGTGTTTTCAATTATATAGTGGCATGAAAAGAAGAATAAGGAGAAGAAGAAGAAGGGAATAGTTATATAATGGTAAGAATTTAATTTGTTTCATTACCCGAGTTTAATCCCCTATTGCCTCCTGATTTGTGACCTTGACTTGAACTTTCATTGTTAATCATTTTCTTTGCAATTTAAGAGAAAACTTTCTAAGTATTTTGTGTTTAAGAGAAAACTTTCTAAATATTTTGTTCTTTGTCTATTGTGATAAATGCATTATATATATGGAGAGTGATGCACTCTTAGTGGGTCCAAATAAATATTTTGAGTAGAGGGATATATAATGTGCCGACCAAATTAAGAATCACAATTCTCAACTATATTTGTTAATGTTAAATTGAGCATACTAAAATAATTGTTACGACTTAAGTAACGTACTTTCCACCATATCAAATGTTCAAGTATGAGTTGTTATTATTGCACTAGCCATCGTACCATATAATGCTACCATCTACATAATTGTTATCAACATCTATATTCTAAGTGCCTCAAAAACAAAATTTTAAGTCCAAACTCCTTGAACAGACTTGTTTGATGCTATTCTAACATACCCTTTTACTAGAAAATTAGTTAAACTTTATTTATTCATTCATGCTGCATACAACCGTATTGAAAAAATATTGACTATTCCAAGATTAACGGCAAAAGAAAAAATGATTTATTAAAACTCTTCAAAAAAAAAATCATATATGACATAAAGAATATCGACAAAATGATCAAAAGGCTGAAATATTCAACTCAAATGACATAAAAAAAGGTCAAGTCACCAAAATCTAATAGAAAGACAATAAACATTAATACTAATATAAATTAAAGGTACTCTTAGAACAAAGAAAACCTTATTCTCTGTGTTTAATTTGTGCGAGAGCAAACTAAATTAAAAAAAAAGACAATTTAAATATTGAATACGACATTCTTTATTTTCAATTGTATTTATTTTGTTAAAATAATTTAGTTTCTCAAAAAAAAAACTGCAACTATCACGCTAACTTGAAAATGTTGTGCTTTTTGGCTAGGTTTATAGCAAAACATACTACGTTATTTAGATAGGAGATTATTTGAAAAAAATTATCTAAAGTAAAACTGTAATACTTTTTATGATGTGATGTATATGAGATAAAACTGTGATTGAAAATTATATTTATGATGAAAGTAGAATAAATTTTTATTTTTATTTTTTTGCAAATCTTGATAACAAAACAGACCCACTGTTAAAGTTATTCTCTAATGGTGAAGAGCTACAAGTGGTATGCTTAATAAATAATTTATTTCAACATATGTTGTTCTCTATAATATTCGAAACTCATTATTATTTGGAATCTTGTACCTGATCAATATTTAGGGGACTTCATTTGTGCAAGTGACTACATTTATTTCAGTTGAACTAAAAACGACTATTGATTAAAGACATTATTGGATGGTAAATTAATTTTCTTTGAACGATTTTACCAGCCTAGAGATGCGAAGTTGAGGTAATTTGTGCCAATTCTCTATTTGCATTAATGGGACACAGTTGTCCTCTCTTAAAAAATGAAATGATTTGCATTAATAACACACAGCTATCCTTACTTAAAATATGAAGTGATCTAAGATAGTCGATCATATCAGAATCTTTTTCTCACACATACATACACACTCTCTCTTGTTTTTTTTGCTGCTTTTCTTCACTTTCCTACCCTTTTTCCATTCATTCTCTCCCGTTTGCCTAATTATATTCTCATCCTCTTCTTCATTTTTTTTTTTGGCTTCCCTTTTGTGCTGCACCACGTCACAATATTCTCCTTCCTTTTTTCCCTCTCTCTTTCCTATACACCACATATATTCTTGATCTTCTTTTTTCATTTTTTTCCTTTTTTTTTCGTTTTGTTCTTTTCTTTCTATTCCTTTCTATTAGATCTTTTGAACTTCTTTCCTTTTTTATTTTTTATTTTTTATTTTTTATTTTTTCTTTCCCCACAACAACGATCCCTTTTTGGTGGAGTGGTGGTAGACTTTCATTCTTTCTTTTGCTTCTCTTTATTTTCCTACATTGACACTACAACTTGGGTTTTGAAGAACAGATTTGGTGCATTTTGGTTGTGAAGAAAACAAAAAGGAGAAAACAAAAAAAAAGAAGAAACGGATTAGCCCGTATGAATCATAAATGGAACTAGTATATCACTATGGTGCTTTTGAAATCAAAATTTGTTATGTTTTGGTAGATTATTGCCATGGAATCTAGTTCAATATTTGTAAAACTGTATTGGTTTTCTGTTGGTTTTTGAATCTTTAAATATGGGTTTTATTAATCTGAAGTGAAATTGAAAAATTGACATTAGGTGTTGGTGGTGGTTGGGGATGTAATAGAGTAGTGGCGAGTTGGTTTGAGTTGTGGTTGATGAAGATGATGAACTAATCGAGACTAGAACAAAAAACATATATATATATATATATATATATATATAAAATAAACTTTATGGAACTTGTTTACAGTATCTATTTATGCATTAAAGGGAAAAAGTTTGCAGATTCAAATATGCAAACACATCTTGTCATTGTTTTTTTTAAGATACAGAAATGAGAAAATATATACAGTATTCAAAATTGATTATGAAAGAATATTGTGCTTATGTCACATCACTCTGTTGGTGGTATCTAAGAAGATACGGTATCACATACATTATGATAAAGTTTAAAAACCCTTTAAAAGTAGTTAGTAGCATTCACAAAAATGTAAAATATGCTACTAATTATAAGTCTTTTAATAGCTCAAATAGTACTATCATATGCCCATTGATCAAAGCAAGGGTTTTAAAGTCTTCCACACTATCAAAGTTCGAATCCTACCTGATAACTTAGAGTCGGGTATGGGTGGGAAGGTGAAAAGAGGAAAAAAAAAATTAAAGGTTTTGGATTCGATGGTGATAGAAAAGCAAGAAAAAATTTAAAGGACTAAAATGATAAAAACCTGGTGTAACTAGGCAACTTTTGTAATTTTCAAATTTTCAGCCACCTCCATCACACCTTTCCATAAGGATAACACAGCCAACAACAATTTACTGTTGCCCCAGGTCAATGAATCACTTAAATTCAGAGACACCCTTTTGAATTCGACAAATAAGATAATCCAACAAAACCAAGAAAATCCAAAGAAAATTGAAGAGAAACCATGGAGTTTGAGGTGAGAGTGGCAGGAGGAATAGAGAGCTGCTTCGCTTCTCTGCCACTCTCTTTAATCCATACTCTTCAATCCACCTCTATCTCCGGTTCCCTCCCTCCACTTCTCCCTCTTGAACTTCGTTCAATCCGCAATCATGATCAACTCTGGCATGTTTCTTGGTCTGGCTCTGCTTCTTCTTCTTCAGCCATAGAGGTAAAGTTCTAATCTTTATTGGTGTTTCCCCTTAATGTTTGAATATTTTTCTGATTTTCTTTTCTGGGTTTTTTTTCGGATTTAGATTGCTCAGCTGTACGCAGAGTGTATTGGGTTGTTAGACCATACTGTTGTTCAGGTAAAGGTGACCCCATATGTTCCAAAAGCTACTCTGGTGACTATAGAGCCACATACTGAGGATGATTGGGAGATTCTGGAGCTTAATTCCGAGCATGCTGAGGAAGCAATTTTGCAGCAGGTGATTGCAAAAATTTTGGATTGATTTTTTAGTGTGGTAGTTGAAGTAAAATGATACTTACTTTGTTGCTTTATATGAAGAGGTGAATTCTCTGCTGATGTTCTGTGAAAATACTAATATGAAGTTTCAGCCTGATTGTTCGAGTATTTGTTGTTGGACTGAATACTTGTGGGAATATAATGATCACTGTTTAACTAAATCCTTTTCTATTTCACTTTCTCAGCCCTTTTATTTGTTTGCGTTCTAAGGAGCTCCTATGATAGAATAATCATTTAGGGAGAGGGACAGAGAAAATTTTGGGTGGAGGGCTGGAGAAGGGAATGCTTTTCAAGCCATATTTGTTGGATAACCAGAATTTGTAGTTTGTTATCATGTAATTACTGAAACTTAGTGTATCCTTTTAATCAATCTGACATAATGTGCAGGTGGGAATTGTGCATGAAGCGATGAGATTTCCTTTGTGGTTGCATGGGCAAACTAGTGTTACATTTCATATTGTCTCAACCTTGCCGAAGAATCTGGTAGGTAAGGTTGTACCTTTTTCAGTTTTGTGAATTTTAATGCATGGTCCTGCTTAACTTCTCTGGATTCTGAGAATCTTTCACCTGGTTAGCTTTTCCTGTATGTCATCATCAGCTATTAATTTGTAGTTGGTATCACTCTTCCATTGTTGTTATGGTTGTAGAAGCCTATGGAAATCTTGCTGAGTTTCCGTTAAGTACATTGGAACATCTTACCTTAATCCTTTGTCTGTTTCTTCTGTGACATAGTTATGAATGAACGTTCTGTTATCACCTTTATTTTGTCATCAATATGGATTTGTTTACTGGTCTCTGAATTTATAGATCTCAACCTGTTGCAAGTAGTGATAATGTTCCCCATGCATATATGAATTTAGAAGATAATGTCTCGATGTTGTTTCCAATCTCCCACCGTTCGCACCGTTTAAAAAGACCACTTTCTTTTGAAGGAAAGAGGTGGAGGTGTGGTTTGACAAAAAGGACTTATGGTTTTGTGATTGATTTTTGGACCAGTGGAAGTATTGTTGTATAAGTGTCAAATGCAAAAAATGATTGCTTCTATACGGTAAATGGAATTGAGGATAAATTTAACTGGTTTTATTAAGTGTTCTTACCTTCACAACCAGAAACTTGTGTTTAGGGTTGCTGGAAACACCTGGTACATTGTTGACTAAATCAAAACTAGTAAATTAGTGAGACAATTAGAAGCAAATGCTCTTCTCTAAAGAATATTTACATTGTAACATTGTTGCTTGTTGAATTACATTATGTTAGTGTTTCTGCATCAGTTCTATCTGGGAGGTCATCCTGTTTTATTGGACAGATAAATGGGATCCGTATTGATTGCATAACGAGACATTCTGAATTATTTTCATTTTTGAAGCTTTTGAAGATTTTTGTAAAGATAATTTCTAACTTGTCAGATTATTTTCAGTTCAACTTGTCCCAAAAACTGAGGTTGCTGTTGCTCCAAAAAGACGTAAAAGGAATTCTGATTCTCATAAGGACTCATCAATACCCACTTCAGAGAGTCGGCATCCTGTAACAAAGGCTCTTCTGCGAGTCCAGGATTTAGATAAGAAATACGTTAGCAGACATAGCATCCATGGTGTTGAGGTGGGGGTGTCACTAACTTCTGCTGTCTTCCTTCATCCAGAAACGGCTTCAAGGTATTCGTTCAACTCTCTTCAGCTTTTGTTGATGGTACGCAGACCTCTGTCCAAAGAGAGCAAAAGTAACAATGGAAAGGATAACCTGAGAATGAGAAGTAGTAGAACGGAAAAAGAAGCCAACAATGGGAATTCAGTGGATAAACTGGAGCACAGTCAAGCAGTTGTCCGACTATTAATATCAGAATCAGTGGCCAAAGGACATGTAATGCTTTCTCAGCCTCTTCGTTTTTATTTGAGAGCAGGCTTACACTCATGTAGGTTTTTCTCTCAATGATGGGTTAACATTTTTATTCTTATTATGTTCAACAGCCATCTTTCTGTCATTTTAGACTGCTTTACTTATAAGGACTGATTAAGTTTGAAAGAGATGTATTTTTTGGGTAGCTTTTTTATTGTTTGCAGGGATAAGTAGGTCAATTAATCTTCTCATATTCTATTGTGTGATGATTTTCTTTTTGCTATCACTTGGGTACTGGCACAGAAAATTTTATTTACTATTATTGTTTAACCAACCTAGTTGCTTGTGCACCTTTTTTCAGATCCTTTCAAGGCAAAATTTACTCAAACTTATAATCAACATCAGATGTATTATGCCCACTACCTTTATTTTTGAAGAGCATTGTATGTATTTATGTGGATTATGTTTTACTTTAATGTTTGACGTCATTCAATATAGCAATAAAGAAATGAAGGCTGGTCATTGGTTGGTATAAAATGTAATGATGACCGCAAGTGATTTGAATTGATGATTTAACATTTACACTTAACAGGAATCTGAAAAAACTATGGCATAAATAACAGTTGCATGGTGGCATGTAAGTTCTGCATATTCAGTGAAACAAACAGAAATAGGATACCAATGCTTCTCATTCTCAGTTACTTAACAATTTGATAGGATCTATATAACCTTGTCAAGGATACAGTGCTTGGAGTTACATTATCCTGGCTGCTATTGATTTGTCCTATGGTTGCTGATTTAGTTGATGGTCATCATCTGCATGTGATGTTTGATTCTTTTGAAACTTCTTAAAATGGGAAGTCTAAATGGCCACTGCCATCTTACTTCTACTTTAGTGTGGGCGGCCCACATGATATTACTCAGAAATGCGATCTTTGTTTGGCTGTAGAAGAGTTCTTTAGTTTTTGTTAATAGACTAGCTATGAACAATACTCTAATCTTTATTTGGATTACTCTTGATGGAGATTACGAAAAATGCTACCTTATTACACGAAAAGGATTCCTACTTCCCCTTGTTCTAGTTGGTTCCTGAGGAATACCTAGGTCCTGTGAAATTTGACCTTTTCTTTTTGTCTACAATCTCATGGTTAATGTGCTTTTATTAACAGAATTCTAGCAATTTATGATCATCCATTTTAAAGGGGAGAGGAACACCTTCCAAGGCTAACTTTTCATTGATTAATTGTGTATGTGGTACTTTGTAGCCTGTGATTGTTTAGTACAGTATGTATCTGCAAAATACTTATTATGATTCTCTTCTGCTTCCAGGGGTATATGTGAAGACATGGAGTGGTAGTCTCAAGAAAGATATTCCTTTCATAAAGCTATCACCATGCCAGTTAGAAAAGTTTCATAAGGATGAAGCTTCTGAAAACAATGGTACAGACGTTTTGGTTAGTTGGAAAAATTTCAAAGCCAAACAAATGCTTCTTAGGACAAATTCCGGTGCAGAGATGGGTTTGATTGATTGGTCAACCCATGAGAGGATTATTGCTGCTCTTTGTAGTAAATCTCCTGGGGATGAGGACCAAAAAAATGGCACTGAGTCAGGCATTAAGAAGGGTTTATTAACTTTTTTGCAGACATGGTGTCAAGCTCAATGTGATGCAATTACTTCAAATTCAGGTCTTCAGGTTAGTTCATTGATGCTAGGCAGTAAAACTCTAGTTCACTTTACAGTGGAAGGAAAAATATTTGACCAACCTGGAAAGTTACAAGGACCAGAAGATGGTCTTTTCAAACGACAACATAAAGCTGGAGAACCATCTGCTGACATCCTATACATCCTTTCTTTTACTGATGAGTCTCTGCATGCCAACAAGATGGATGCATATGAAATATCTTTTGATCACCACAAGGAAAATGGTGACGACAAAAGCTTAGAGATTTTGCTTCCAAAATTGCAGTTGAGTGATGGTGTATGCATATATGCTGTAAATGAGCAAGTCTCTGACGAGAACTCTGGTTTGACAATGTCTTCACTGAACTGGATGGGTACATCTGCATCTGATGTAATGAACAGGTTAACCGCTTTATTGTCTCCAAATTCTGGGCTGATGTTGAGTAAATATGATCTTCCTCTGCCTGGGCATGTTCTAGTTTATGGACCTCCTGGTTCTGGAAAAACATTACTTGCCACAGTAGCTGCAAAAGCTGTTCAAGATAATGAAGAAATTCTGGCTCACATTATCAATATATGTTGTTCAAGACTGACTTCAGAAAAGCAGTCGAATATTCGTCAAGCACTTTCAGACTACATAGCTGAAGCTCTGGATCATGCACCTTCTGTTGTTATATTTGATGATCTTGACAGCCTCATTTCATCTTCCTCTAATCCAGAAGGGCAGCAACAATCATTGTCTTCAGTGGCACTTACACAATTTCTTGTTGATATTATGGATGAATATGAGGAAAAGTGGGGAAGGATGTGTGGAATTGGCCCTATTGCTTTTATAGCTACTGCTCAGTCACTGACTAATGTACCACAGACATTGAGCTCTTCTGGGAGATTTGACTGTCATGTCAAGTTGCCAGCACCTGCTGCTGCAGAACGTGCCGCATTATTGAAGCATGAAGTCCAGAAGCGCTCCTTGGAATGTCATGATGATGTCATTTCGGACATAGCATCCAAGTGTGATGGATATGATGCATATGATATAGAAATACTTGTTGATAGGTCTGTACATACTGCTGTGGGTCGTTTCTTGTCCAGTGATTTGGGTTCTAAGGAGCAAGTCAAACCCACTTTAGTTAGGGATGATTTCTTGCATGCCATGCATGAATTCCTTCCAGTTGCCATGCGTGACCTTACTAAGCCTCCTTCCGAAGGTAGTCATTCTGGTTGGGAAGATGTTGGGGGTCTTGATGACATCCGGAATTCTATAAAAGAGATGATTGAGTTGCCTTCAAAGTTCCCAAACATCTTTGCTCAATCTCCTTTAAGGATGCGCACCAATGTTCTCCTATATGGGCCCCCTGGTTGTGGGAAGACACACATTGTTGGTGCTGCTGCTGCAGCTTGTTCATTACGGTTTATCTCAGTTAAAGGGCCTGAGTTGCTTAACAAATACATTGGAGCATCTGAGCAAGCCGTTCGAGATATATTCTCTAAAGCAGCAGCAGCAGCACCGTGCCTTCTCTTTTTTGATGAATTTGATTCGATTGCCCCAAAGAGAGGGCATGATAATACTGGTGTAACTGATCGAGTAGTTAATCAATTTCTGACAGAATTAGATGGTGTGGAAGTCTTGACTGGTGTATTTGTCTTTGCTGCCACGAGCAGACCTGATTTGCTTGATGCAGCACTTCTTCGACCTGGAAGGCTGGATCGCCTTCTTTTCTGTGATTTTCCTTCAGAACATGAGAGGGTGGACATTCTCAGAGTCCTTTCAAGAAAGCTACCATTGGCCGATGATGTTGACTTGGGCTTTGTAGCTTGCATGACTGAAGGGTTCAGTGGAGCTGACCTCCAAGCACTTCTTTCAGATGCTCAGCTAGAAGCAGTTCATGACCTTTTGGGTAATGAAGATGATTACAAGAGCAAGAAGATGCCAATAATCTCCGACACACTTTTGAAATCCATTACATCCAAGGCAAAGCCATCGGTTTCAGAGTCCGAGAAGCGCAGGTTGTATGACATATACGGACAATTTTTGGATTCAAAGAGATCTGTTGCTGCACAGGTATCTCTCTCTCTCTCTCTCTCTCTCTCTCTGTGTGTGTGTGTGTCTGTGCACAAGTTTAAGCATGACGCCTCTTTTGACATCTACTTCTTTTCAGTCAAGAGATGCAAAGGGCAAAAGAGCAACCCTCGCTTAAGGATATGCGAGAGACAGGGCCAACTTATGTGCAAAGTAAAGCCCTAATACCATTTTATTCAACAAGATTAGTAAAGGATATCAATATTTTGTCTTCCAGTTTTCTTCTTTGAACTTAAGCGTGTCCGATCTCATTTTTTGGGTTTAGTGAGTAACTTAGCATTTGTAGGAGGGTTTACTTTGTTTTGTTCTAGTATAATGAAAGCCATCAGGGCAGGGCTTTATATTGTCCTTTGATCTGTGGTGCAAGGCCCTTTCTTGGCACATCTTTTGGCTGCTGGAACACATAAATTGCTGTTCTGGACTCTGATATCTGAGAGTTTCTCTGTCCATTTGGAAGAAGTGAAGCTTAGACTCGTTCAACTTTAATAGCTCATCTTTGCAGTTGGCATTGTTGTTTTTCTTTAATGACCCTGGGATTACTATCGTGAAATATAACTGGAAAAGACTTCAATCTGCAGATTTCATTTTCTTTTTAAGTATTTGGAATTATACGCGAGCACAAAGGGACGTGGTACACATCTTCTCTGCTGTTGCTATATATTTATGCGCCCGAAGGTATCCTAGTTTCTCCTGTTAAACTAGAGCTTTTCCCCCAAAATTTCCCAAATATGATTAGTCCAAGGGAATTTTCCATTTCTTGTATTGTTTATGAGAGATGTGAATTATAGAATACAAGATAAATCTTTTACATTTAGGCACAATATTCACTACTAGACATGAAATGATATCAGATCGCCAGTTCATTTTAGATGGAAACACATGACCCTCAAGTCCCTACTTCAACTCTAGTAGTACGAGCTTTTGCGGATATAATCATGAACTCAACCAATCTGTATGGTTGGTGACTTGGTACTAATGCCACGACTGGTATTTTGATGCAGAGCAATTTTTAAAAGGTTTTCTCTATTCTATATTCTTTAGGTACGGGATAATCATACAAAATATAATGGGTGGATTTGCTATAAATTTTAAACAAATTCTGTAAATTCAGAAAATTTTAGCAAAGAAATTTCAAAGTTTTCTAAACAATTAAAACCGGAGTCCAAACCTCATCATGTGCCTTAAAGGTATAAAACAGGAGAACCAGATTACCAAAAGATATAATTTGTCATTCAGGTGCCTTAAAGGCATAAAACAGGAGAACCTGACTAAATATAAGGGATAGTCTTAGAAACCTCCCCTAAAGTTTCCTCTAATCACACCTGGCTCCTCTAAGGTTTTCAAAATCATATTTTATACCTTTAGACTGACAACCTTTGTAACATTAGCACCCCTCCTAGGAGAGAGAAATAATTTCTTTCAATTTTGCCCTTCTATAAGTTGATTTTTGAGTTTTAGAAGATGAAAAATAAAAACTGTTTTCTAGAAGAATAATTAGGAGTAATTTTTTTCCTTTAAAACTTTTAGAGCCAGAAAATATGCCTTTTAAATTTTATAACTTTGTTTGCAACTCCTTAAAAAAACTCAAAAAAAAGATTTAAAGGAAATAAGATTTTTATCTTAATACTATTGGTTTTCAATAATTGAACGCCACTATTCAAGAGTAATTTTTTTTCCTTTAAAACTTTTAGAGCTAGAAAGTATGTATTTTTAGTTTTTATAATTTTTGTTCCTAGCCTTAACAATAAGCTCAAAAAAAATTATCATTTGGAAGAACCAAATGAATGTTTAGTTTCCATTCCCTAAGTTGTTAAGAAATAAAAATCATTTCTTCATTTTTTTAAATCTCTAGGATGGGGTCATCACTTCTAACTATACCAAAATTTTAGATTGAAAAGAAATAAGATTTTTATTTTAATACCATTGGTTAATCAATTTTTCAAAAAATTTATTTTTAATAGTTGAACACCATTATAGGTACATTTAATATGCATTTTTTTCACGATTTCAACTACACCCCAACCATCTCCTTTACCAAATGAATGATTTTGGCCTTTTTTTCCCTCACATCTTCCCGATTTATCAAGATAAAAAGAAAAAATTGGAAAAGGTAGCCCAAATGTGTGCAATTTTTATGGCATTTTTATTTTTATTTTTTTTTACATAATTTAGTTTGAGGATGCTTGGTGTTACTAGTAGAGAACTCAAGGGAGGTTTCTGAAACTATCTCATGAAAATATTAGGGATAGTATTGTCTTTCCAAAATTTTCTGATGTCACATCATCCTAGTTGAGATGCTAAGTGTGAGTTTAAAAACTTTGGGGGAGCCGGGTGTGATTAGGAAAAATCTCAAAGGAGGTTTGTAAGATTATCCCAAGATATAATATGTCATTTAAGAAGGTGATTGCTTTATGGCCTTAAAATACTTAGGAGCCGTTTGGTTCGGATTCCACTATCACTATCACTATAGGTATCATAAAGTGGTCAATGATAATGGGTTTTGACGAAAACCCATAGTGTGTTTGTTAATGTGGAATGGATTTTATAATTTATTATTTTTCTTTTTCATTGTTTCTTTTTTTCTTTTCTTTTTCTTTTCATTTGTTGAAACAGTAGCATTTTATTTTCTTATTTTTGCATTTAATGAGAATAAAAGGGTAATTAAGATGATTTAAGAAGAATAAGATGGGCAACTAAGATGATTCCCTAGTAACAGGTGGTTAATCAAAAAACCCATAAAAGAGGCCTATCATTCCCATTAATTTATTCCCATTAACCCCAACCAAACATTTTATATGGATATAATTGAATTTGAAACCCATAGTGGGGGTTGAAACCTATTTACCAAACACCCCCTTAGTTGTGCCGACATCATTTGCCAAACTTGTTCCACTTCTTTCTTGCCAAAAAAAAAAAAACCTACTTAATTCTTTTTTAAAATTGTGCCCAGACCAAAAAAAAAAAAAAAAAAAAGGGCAGCTCAAAACAGGAAGCTCCTCGATGGTACTCACATGAGGTGGCAAATGCCAATAGGTAATTAAAGCATATTTTCGTCCAATCAGTGGTAATGTAACGCATTAAACATGGGACGGACCCAAGAGGGATGAGCAAAAATTCCTTGCTGTTGCTTGGTGATTGGAAATCAAGGGAATGTTTTAGAATACGGAAAATTTCAGAAACCTCCCCTGAGATTGCTAACAATATCACTTGTACTCTTAAATTTTAAAAAATCTCACTTGCTTCCCTTACTTTAGGCTTTTTGTATCATTTACAATCCATTTTAAAATATAATATTAACAAATTCATTTTTAGAGATTAAATGCAATTTTATTACAAATTTGTCCTTTTGTTGTCTTAATTTTTATTACCAAAATAGTGAGTATATTCATAACAAATGAAAAAAAAGAACAAAATGTATCAAGGTTTATTCTAACTGGACAAAAGTTAATATTTGAAAGTTTTATTGAAGTCTTTGCAAGTTTATAAAAATAATATTTTCTTTATCGTAAAATGTTTTGACTTAATTTAAGAAGTTTTATAAATCTTTTATGTACTTTTAATTTTTTTAAATTTTTTTCCAAATTTGTGGTTTGAACAGTAAAAAGATACAACATGCTAAAATTATATATAAACTTTTTTGTATTTTTTTAAAGCGGTGCAAAAAAAGTATTCTCATGGTTGTACATTATTGTAAATTATTTTTAAGAGTATTGTAAGTCATTCATAATTAATTAATTTAACGCTTCTTATTCGAAAGAATGATACAAAAAATATTAAAGAGTTTTTCAATTTTGTCATCAACTTTTAAATTTTCATTAAAGAACTATGTCAATCAATTAACAAAAATTAATAGATAGATTTAATATGTTATGAAAATTAAGAAATGACAAAAAAGGGCAAATTTGAAATAAAATTGTATTCTCTTTCCCAAAATGAGCTTTTTAACATTAATGATACAAAAAGTTTAAAGTAGAGGAGCCAAATAAGATTTTTCAAAATTTAAACGTGCCAAGTGAAATTGTTAGAACCTTCAATAGAGGTTTCTAAAATTATCCCTTTAAAGTAAGTATTGTTATTGCTAGAGCACTAATTTTCAAATGTACTTTAAAGGCTCTGTTTGGATTATCAAATTTTACAAAAACTAGTTTCTCATTCACAAAGTTACAGTAATATGCAATTCCAAAAATATCTACTCTAAATAATATTTTTAAAACAACTCACAGATATATTAAAAAATTTTAAAATACACCATCTTTTTCTTCCACCACCCACTATACAACACCATCCACCTCCACCTATCACCACCACCACGGCCCACTATCACCTCTGCCACCATCCCTCCCCCCCCCCTCTCTCTCTCTCTCTCCCCCCTCTGCCCCTCCTCCCTCCTCCCTCCTCCCTCCTCCCTCCTCCCTCCCTTTTGCTTCCCCATTCTGAGACCCTCCCTTCCCTCTCCACTTCTGGTTGCAACCAGCTTCTAGAGCAGCCTAATATAATGATTTAAAAATCAAGAAGTTTGCTCATGTTTTTTGGAACAGCCAAATTTAATAATTGAAAAATCAAGAGCTTTCGTGATTCTCTTGGAAAAATCAAGAATATCATTTGCTTATTTATTTTCCTCTTTTTTTTTTGTGTGTTTTAAGAGTGCACTGATTTGGTAGCTAAAAAATTAAGAAGTCAAGTCAATTGTCAACAACTTTATGTTCTTTTATTCTCGATCTTTTTTTTTTTTGGTGCATTTATATATAGAGCAGCCCATTTAGTTGCAACAATATCAAGAACTGCCGTGAGTGAATTGTCGAAAAAATCAACAAGTTTGTTTTATTTTTCATTTTTCTTCTATGTTCTTTTAAAGCTGCCTAATTCATTAGTTGAAATATTAAGAATTCTCACTAGTCATTGAGAAATCAAGAAGTTTCCCTTTTTTTCGTCCTTTTTGTGATTTTTGCATTTTGGTCCTTTAGAGCAGCTCAATTTAGTAGTTAGATAATCAAGAGCTATCGCTAGTTGTTGGAAAATCATTAAGTTTGATTAGTTGTGTTGTTTCTTTTCTTTTTATGTTTTCTTTTGACCAGTTCAACATAGTAGCCAGAAAATGAAGATCTCTTGCTAGTAATCGAAAAGTCAAGAAGTTTGTTCACTCGTGTTTTTTCATTTTTTTAGAGTAACTCGATTGGTAACTAAAAAATCAAGAGCTCTCATGAGTCATCTGAAAATTAGAGGTGGCAAAAATACCCAAAACCCATTAGGATCCCATACCCAAATTTAATTTGGGCGGGATAGGTATCTAAAATATAGGTTTTGGGCCTTATTGGGATATACCCAACAATATCCATTTAAAATATGGGTATGTATGGGATTTATTTGGGACTCCCATGGGTTTCCATTAAAATAATAACAAAATAAAAAACAATCTTTTTTTTTCATTTTCTTCTCAACAGTAATAAATTAATGTTATAAGGTTGTAGTACAAGTTAGGTAAATTAGCACTTATGCATCAGATGCTCTCTCATAACTACAAAATTCCATCACTGCAAAATTCTATTCTTGATAGAATTCCATTGAATTAGAATGGCCTTAGAATTGAAAAAAATTTTTAGACTGGGTCTTGAAAGTTAAGAAATAAAATAACGTATATGAATAGATGGATTTTGGGGATAATTAAATTTTGTTGATCAATAGATTTTTATTTAATCAACACGAACTCCCAAAAAGAATCATCCACTTATATGAAGTTGGTCTTTTATAAATTTCATATTTAGAAAAATTTATTTAGTTTGAAAAATTATCGCATAATTTATAAAGAAGAGTGTAGAACTTTTATGAAGTTAAATAAACAAACTAAATAATATAAAAAGAAAAGACAATATTGAGATATTTGATTGAGAAAAAAAAAAGAGTGTTTCTTTAAAAATAAATAAAATGGAATTAATTTGGGTATTTGGACGGGATCAAATGGGTTTAGCCCATTTTAGTCCCGCCCATATTAGTCCCATGGCTAATATAGGACTGTTTGGGTATAACCCATATTTTCTAATCTCAAATAAATCCCACCCAATTGCCGCCCATTTGCCATCTCTGCTAAAAATCAAGAACTTGTTTGCTTGAGTTTTGGTTTTCTTTCATTTTTTTCTTTTTTAAAATTTTTTTGGTATCTTTTGATAGCCGAATGTGGTAGCTGTAAGATTTAAAAGCTATTATAGTGTACCAGAAAAAGAAGAAATTGGGTTGCTTCTTTTTTTCCTCCCTTTAAGCTAGAGAAAGACTAGGAAAAAGTTGGAAGTATTTCCTTGTGATTTGAAAGGACTAAGAGAAGACTGTTTTGCAAACAACGAAGAAGACCCCAAATGCCCCCGATTAGTAGTCCAAAAATCAAAACTCCGACAAATTGCTGAAAAATCAAGAACTTTTATTTGCTTCCATTTTCTTAGCCCTTTTTTTTTTGATATATTTTGAGCAGCCTTGAATTAGTAGTCGGAAGATTAAGAGCTCTTATGATGTGTCGAAAAATCAAGAAATTGATTTTTTTTCTTGGGAACTAGGGAGGCGAGTTAGGCTAGAAAGAATAGAATTGCTTTAGAAGTATCTAATTTTGATTTTAGAAGATTGAGAAGAGGTTGTTTCACAAAGGATTATAATCGTTTTCTTTTTTTTTTTTCCCCTTTTTTGGTGAGTAGACAATTATAACTTTTCATTATTGTTTGCATACATATATGACAATGTTATGGCGTATAACAGGAGTTGATAAACATCATGGAATAAATAGTCATATACATATGGAACAATAAAATGTACAAAAAAATTTTTTAGACAAATATATTTGTACATCAAACCCCTATATATTTCAAATTGAAGTTTAGGATTAGGGCTTGAGTATTTGAATTAGTGAATACTAGTCGTCTCTGTTCGAATGCAATGGTTTATCATTCAAGGGCTCAAAATAGATTATATAAAGTTTAAGGGATCAAGATTGTCAGTCTTCCCAAAAACTATATTTTCCATGTCCTTGTCAGAGGCAATAATTGTCCGCTAAAGAATGCAATTTTTTCAAACATCACATTTACATGTTTAATTAATACATATAGAGACAACTAGAAAAGGTCACACACACACACACATGTATGTATTTATGTATTAACAGCTATGCGGTTAAAGATTTCTTTTTTCATGTTAAGGCTTTTAAGGGATCGATTGCCTTTAGCTTCTTCTTTGCTGCGGCTTGGTGGTCATGGCCTTTCGAAGTGCTTTTGTTGCGTTGAATCTTATTCTGAGTCTCTGGATCTGGATCATGTGTTTTCGGATGGTGATGTTGCGAGTGTTGGAACTTAATCCAGGATCCCAATATCAGATATTTGAATACAGTTACAACAAGTACTATTGCGGAGCGTGCGAATTCATATGGCCGAAGTACTTGACGAATCCTTTAGATCTTGAGGTGGGGTGGCCTTCCAGGATCTACTGCATTACTTTTCCTCTTGAGGGAGCCTAGTCTCTCTCTAGGTATTATCTCTAGAGGATGGGATGTCTAGAAAATATGGCGGCTAGGTTACGTGTGACCACGGGACCATGGACCCTATTTATAGATAACTTTTTTTACATTTGGAAACCTATTTCATCATTGAAATAGGAAATCCCTAAGTCTCACACATTAAAGGCCTTTATTAGATACATTAAAGCCCAAGCCATGGTAGACCACTTTAATTGGGCTAACTTTAATTGACCGCAATACATAATTATTTACATATAAGTCCAACGTTGGATTAAGGATCAACAATCTCCCAACTTGGACTATATGTGTAACTTTATAATTATATTTTGCAAAATAACCATATGAGCTCAAAATTTGCTGTCATAACCAAATGTATCTCTAACCAATTCAGTCCATCAATTACACAAACATGGGATCAAAGCGGCCTTTGTTACAATTTTAAGTAACTTCGACCCATCAATGGTCCACGTATGCTAATATAATTGAATGACATGAATTATGATGTGGATGTGTAGTATGGAAATTTCATGTAATGTGATCTTAACATGCCTATTTCCAACTGGTTCACCTTAAACTTTCATGAGATCAAACCATACCAAAAAAACAGAGTAGAAATGAACTAAAGCGTTATTTACGAAATATCCTTAAACAATGAAAATATCCATGTCCCAAGAGCATCTAAAATGACAAACTCCACTAAAACTGAATATCACCTAATGCCATGACACCCATATGGCGGTGTACTCGTGAAACATCTTGGGTGGCAATCCTTTAATAAGCGGATCAATCATGGAGTTTGTTCCAATGTGCTCTATGAGACAAGTATCCACTCGAACTCTTTCTTTAACAACCGGGGAACTTGATGTCTATATGTCTTGACTTGGTTGAGCTCCTGTTGTTATTGGAATATTGAACTGCTGATTTATTGTCACAAAATAGTTTGAGTGGTCTATCAATAGTGTCCACCACTGCGTAATCTTGTGACAAAATTTGACCAAATTCCATGGTTGGATGCCTCATAACAAGCTCTGAACTCTGCGACCATAGTGGAAGAGGCTATGAGAGCTGTTTAGCACTCTTCCAAGAGATGGCACCCTCGACCAATAAGTAGATGTAGCCCGTTGTTGATTTCATACTATCTTGACATCCAGCATAATCGAATCGGTATACCCGATGATCTCGAGCTTATCGATCTCCGATCATTGAGCATGTAGTCTTTTGTTCCTTGTAGGTACCGCAAGACCCGTTTGGTTGCTTTCCAATGATCTAATCCTGGATTGCTTAAATACCTACCAAGCATCCGGTAATGTACGCAATATCCGGACGCGTACATACTTGAAGGTACATTAGACTCCCTACTGCTGATGCATAAGGAATCTTATGCATCTCCATTTCCTCAAGAGCATTTTTAGGACACTGATCAAGACTAAACTTGTCTCCTTTAGCCACAGGGGTATCACCTGGTTTGCAATTTTACATGCCATATCGTTTGAGAACCTTTTCGATATAGGCCTTTTGTGATAGTCAAGAATACCGAGCGATCCGATGTATCAGAATGCCTAACACAAAGATGCATCACCAAGATCTTTCATCTCAAAATTCTTAGTTAGAAATCTCTTGGTTTCATGCAATAATTCTATATCGTTGCTGGCAAGCAAAATATCATCAACATATAATACCGGAAAATATACTTGCTCCCACGAATTTATGGTATATGCATTCATCAACCAAATTCATCTCAAAAGCCAAAGCGAGATGATCACTTGATGAAATTTAAAATACCATTGTCGAGATGCTTGCTTGAGCCATAGATGGATTTTTTAAGTTTGCAAACCATATTCTTTGAATCACGATACAAAGTTTTACGGTTGCACCATATAAATCGTCTCATCAATGTTACCATTGAGAAGCGCCGTCTTTACATCCATCGGTGTAACTCAAGATTGAAATCGCCACTAGTGCCATTATAGTTCTAAAGAGTCCTTGAAGAAAGCGGAGAGAAGGTCTCTTTATAGTCGATCCTTCCTTTTGTGTGAAACCTTTGGCGACAAGGCGAGCTTTGTGCCTTTCCATTGCCTTTGAATCCCTTTTGGTTTTAAATATCCATTTACAACCAATAGGTTTCCTTACAGCAATGGGACAAGATCCGAGCGTCATTGTCTTTCATAGATTTCATCTCTTCATTCATGGCATCAATCCACTTTTGAGAATTTGAACTTTCGATGGCTTGATGGAAGTTGATTGGATCATCTTCCATCAATCCAATGTCATCCTCATGTTCTTGGAGAAAAACAATATAATCATCTGGCACTGCACTTCTCCTTTCTCTTGTGGATCTCCTTAATGGCACTAATTCTTGAGGTGGTAGAGTTTGTTCCTCTGGAGTAGGAGATTGTCTGATATTGTTTTGAATTACTGTATCATTAACAATGTTAGGAATAGGATCCTGAACAACGCCAATAACACCTGTGGGAATATTAACATATTCCTCTTCAAAGACAATATCTCTAACTATATCTTCTCCCCCAAACTCAACATCCTCAAAGAATCGAGCATTTCCTGTCTCGAACATTGATTTAACTGTGGGATCATAAAATTTGTAACCCTTGGATCTTTCAGAATATCCAATAAAATAACAACTGACCGTTCTTGAATCCAGTTTCTTTTCATTTGGCCTATAAGGCCTTGCCTCAGCTGGACAACCCCAAACACGTAAATGCTTCAAACTAGGTTTCCTACCAGTCCAAAGCTCATAAGGGGTTTTGGTAGTTGCCTTAGTTGGAACTCTGTTAAGGATATATGCTGCAATCTTAAGTGCTTTGCCCCAGAGTGATTCTGGTAAGGTAGAATGACTTATCATACTCCTCACCATATCCTTAAGCGTTCTATTTCGTCTTTCAACAACACCATTCATAGTGGGTGAACCCGGCATAGTGTACTGTGGGACGATACCGCATTCCTCTAGGTACTTAGCAAAAGGCCCTGGACGTTGTTCACCTGAACCATCATATCTACCGTAGTATTCACCACCACGATCAGACCTGATGCTTTTAATTCTTTTGTTGAGTTGATTCTCAACTTCAGCTTTAAAATTTTTGAACACGTCTAGGAACTGAGATTTTTCATGAATGAGATATATGTAGCCATATCTCGAGAAATCGTCTATGAACGTTATAAAATATTGTTGACCATTCCAGACAGATGTAGGAAATGGTCCACAAATGTCTGTATGTATAAGTTCTAAGGCGTCACGAGACCTATTGGTTTCAAATCTCCTTTTATTGGTTTGTTTCCCCTTTATCAGATTAATACAATCACCAAAATCTGTAAAATTTAAGGGGTCGAGAATTTCATTTGACACAAGTCTTTCTATTCTCCTTTGGGAGATATGACCCAATCTCTTGTGCCATAATGTGGCTGAATTCTCGTTGGTTAATTTTCTTTTTACACCTCTGGTACTCAAATGTAGGGATTCATTATATGTAGCAATTGTGTCAACTAAATATAGATTATCACAATATGATAAAGTACCGGAACCAACCAATTTTGAATCATGAAACAATCTAAATTTTCCATCTCCAAATGAACAAGTATAACCAGATTTGTCCAAAAGAAAGCAATTAAATTCCGTCTAAAGGCAATTTACAATAAAAGTTTCATTAAGATCCAAATAAAATCCGGACTTTAGTAATAATCTAAAAACTCCAATTGCTTCAACTTGAACTGTTTTGCCGTAGCCCACATAGATATATCTTTCACTATCATTAGGCTTTCGACAGCTTCAGACAACTCACTTTCTTATGCATGGCGTGATAATTGCGGTCTTCTTTCTATGTCCTTCAGCCACAAAAGAAACAACCATTTTTTCCCGGTTCAACCAGTTTCTTTTGTTGTTTCTTTAGAGTCTGTACCTCTGACTTCTTTATCCATCTTCCTTTTGCGTCCCTTCCCTTTATTATTAGTGGTAGAGACTAGGTGAGCACTTGCGATCTTGCTTCAACCTTTCCTCTTCCTCCACACGATGTGAGATGAGTTCATTTAGAGACCAAGTCTCCTTTTGTGATTATAGCTCACCTTAAATTGACTAAAGCTGTAGGAAGAGATATCAAAATCAGATGCACTAATAATTCCTCAGAAATTGTAAGGTTTAGTGCACCCAATTTAGAAGCAAGATGAGACATCTCCATGATGTACTCCCTGATGTTGCCTTTACTACTGTATCTCATTGAAATTAGGCGTGTCAAGAATGTACTTATTTCAGCCTTTTCATTCTTGACAAACCTCTTTTCAATGTCACGAGGAACGCTTTAGGCGAATGTGTCTTATCGGACATAGTCCCTCTAAATGCTTCTGGAATGGCCTTTTTCATGATCATTAGACACATGCGATTTGATCTCTCCCACATTTCCAAATTCCTCTTTTCATCGAGTGCGGCTACGTAAGTGGTGGGGGAGTATCACCATAAGGTCTAGATCCATGACTCCAAGAACTATCGGAGATTCTCCTTCCGGGACTTGAAGTTGGTGCCATTTAATAAAGGAATATTGCGTCTTTGGTCATGATATTTTCAGGATCATTCACAACTAAACAGAAAACAACACATATAATTAAAACAAGCTCACATAACCGAAAAATAATTATAAATTCAAATAAAGTAACCCCATCACAAGATATCGATATTCCATTAATATTACGCCTTTGGACAAAATACTAACTTCTAGTGATATCTTGGTGTAATAATAAACACGACAATAAATACATGTCGAAAATAAATTTTCCTTTGGGCCAATTTATAATTCACATGTAAAATCCAAATAATTATCACGTATTTATTACCACAAGTGCATATGCAATTTGTTAAATATTGACCTTCCTTTGGGCCGATCAATATTCACAAAATACAAATACACAACTAATTATATTTTAGAATAAATTAATTTCCACAAGAGAGGTCACTTTGGTGACATATTGTTTCAATTAAATTTATCCCAAAATATATATAACCATACCAATATTCGAATTTAAAATTATACAAAATTTTGAACAAAGTCAATTTTGATCAACTCTGGTCAAACTGGTCAACAGTCAACCAGTCAAATCTGGTCAAATGAGTCAACTCTGGTCAACCAGTCAACACTGGTCAAATCCAACAATTGGGTCAAAACTTATTGGATCAAAGATCCATATCCATAATAGTTGATTATTTAAGCCCAAATACTTATTAAAGTCCATAAATGCTTTATAAGACCATATGCTTGGTGGGCCAACTTTTTGAACTTTATAAGACTTAAATAATTTGCAAAATTTCATGTACTTTAAGAAACCATATAACCATGCATGGTGAATAACAAGAAACTTGAAAGCCAAATGAAACTTTCTTGTTCCATAAGTTCATAACAAAACAACAAAGCAAACCCAACATATTCACGGTGAAAATATCGAGTCCTATGACTTTCAAAATTCCATTGTTTTAATTAAAAGCTTCCTAAAATTAGCATGCATAGTTGGACATCAAACGGCGATTCAAGATAATACGGTCAAAATTCAATGACCCAAACAAGGCAACAAAATTCAATGACCATAAAATAATCATGAAGGCCATGCGGGTCCATGAATTCCTTTGCATGAAACCAAAACACAAAGCCTTGCGGGTCCTATGCCTTTTCATACCTTGTTTGTCAGTTTCTTGCTAAAGAAATGAAACAAAAAACAAACAAACAACCGTGCAGGGAAGACAAAGCCATGAAATCCGAACCGCAAGTCAAAGTTCAAAGCCATGCGAAATTGGAATTACTTCAAAGCCATGAAGTGCATGCGGGTAACCACGACTATACATGAATCAAATTAAAAAAAAAAAACGCAAGTTCGAAACACAAAAACATGATTCATGCCTTATTTCATGCGATCAAGCGAAAATCCAAATTCAAAACTTTAATGATTCAAAACGATATTGGGTGCTCATTACCACTTGTTGGAACTTAATCCGGGATCCCAATATCAGATATTTGAATCTGTTACAACAAGTACTATTGCGAGGCGTGCACGAATTCATATTGGCCGAGTACTTGCAGAATCCTTTAGATCTTGAGGTGGGGTGGCCTTCCGGATCTACAGCGTGCTCATTTTCCTCTTGAGGAGCCTTTAGTCTCTCTCTAGGTATTATCTCTAGAGGATGGGATGTCTAGAAAATATGGCTGACTGGGTTACGTGTGACACGGGACCATGACCCTATTTATAGATAACTTTCACATTTTTGTTGGAAACCTATTTGACCATCATTGAAATAGGAAATCCCTAAGTCTCACACATTAAAGGCCACACCCATTAGATACATTAAAGCCCAAGCCATAGTAGACCACTTTAATTGGGCTAACTTTAATTGACAGCCTGCAATACATAATTATTTACATATAAGTCCAACGTTGGATTAAGGATCCAACAGCGAGTTCCATTTGGGCTCACTTTGGAAGTGTAGTTGGTATTTCTTATAGAGGGGTGGGGTGAGCTCAAGGCTGCTTGCTTGGTGGTTTATTGTGGATCGAAATCCTTTGCTGCAATTTGTTTATCAGATTTTACCGATCATAATTTGTTGGCAGTTGTGGAGAGTTAGTAATTATGCTTTATTTGAGGGTAGAAAGCCGTCGTTTCTTTTATCTGTGGGGCAATTCTTAGAGAGTTGAAAGAGATTTTTCTAATTAAATTTCCAGCTAGAGGGTGGATGGTAGCCGTGCATGGTTTTTTATGATGAATTACGAGTTCATGGCGTATGATATGATGTCAACGTGGAGCGTTGGTTAAGACCTTCGGTGAATTTAAGTTGAATACTGACGGTTGTTCACTTGGTAATCCAGGAGCTAGTGGAGGATGTGGAGTTCTTAGAAATGAATTTGGGATTTGGTGTTTGGTTTTTCAATTCCTCTAGGTAGTATTACAAATATTCAGGCTGAAGCTAAGTTGTTTGTTGTGAGGGAGGGTTTGAATAGAGGGATTGATAGCTCTCACGTTGAGATTGTTACGCTAGTCTTGGTGAATATTTTGTTGCAAAAGTATACTTGTCCTTGGACGATTTGGTCTCAAGTGGACGAGTTAAGAGGTTTTGTGTCTGCATTTATGTCCGTTTGTCATTGTTATAGAGAAGCTAATCAGGTTGCTGATCGTTTATCAAAGATTGGGGTTGGATCGGAGTCTCAATGCATGTTTGGTTCTCAAGAAGATCTTCCGAGGCAGGTCCGGGGCTTAATGTCATTGGACAGCGCACAATGTCCATCATATAGAAGAAGAGTCGTTAGAACATGGATTCAAGGTTTTGTGTCTTATTGTAAGGGAATAGTACTCGTGATTTCTTTTTTCTATAACATTTTAGGGGTTAGGTTTTTGACTTCTTCCCAAAATTTTGTACTTGTTATAAAACTAATGATATGAACTACTAAAAGTAGAGATTGAAATAATATAATAGAGACAAGAAGTAGAGAGAATAGAGAATTATCTATTATTAACTTTATTGCTCTGAAGTTGTTATTGCTACAACTGATGTTAAGATACCTCTATTTATAAGCAAACTAATATCAATGGTACATGAATCCTATTAAATATCTATACATGAATTTACTACTTCAAGTACATGTATTTAGTAGTTCTATAGATGAACTAACGAACTACGAGAGGATACATCAATGTACCAATGAATTTTATGAGGAATACATGTATCAATCTTCTTGGAAATATAAATGGACATCCATATCAATACAGATAATTATTTCACAACACTCCTCCTTGGATGTCCATCACACAAAGAATATGCCTCGTTAAAACCTTACTAAGGAAAAACCTAATGGGACAAAAACTCTAGTGAAGGAAAAAGAGTACACTATTCTTGTGTATTTTCTCCCCCTAATTCAAACATCATTTGAGATCTTTTAACCGACGCATTCCAATATTTTTTACCAATTTTTCAAACGTTGTAGTCGGTAATGCCTTGGTAAATAAATCTGCCAAATTTTCACTTGATCGGATCTGATGCACATCAATTTCACCATTCTTTTGTAAATCATGAGTAAAGAAAAATTTTGATGAAATATGTTTCGTTCTATCTCTTTTAATATATTCTCCTTCTAATTGAACTATACAATCTGCATTATCCTCATATAATACAGTCGGAGGATTTTCTTTTTCAGAAGATAACCCACAACTCTATCGGATATAGTGGGTCATTAATCTTAACCAAATACATTCCCGACTGGCCTCATGAATTGCTATTATTTTAGCATGAATAGAAGAAATGGCAGCTATTGATTGTTTTGTAGATCGCTATGAAACAGCTGTACCACCACATGTAAATAGGTAACCAGTCTGAGACCTTGTTTTATGTGGGTTAGATAAATACCCAACATCAGCAAAACTGTAGGTCCCAAAAGCAACCTAAGAGGGGGGTGAATTAGGTTGATGGAAAATTACAACTTGATGAGTGATAAATACACACAATTAGAGATGATCAAGTTTCATTGGTGATACAAGCTTTTCAAGAAAAGATATGAGGATCGCACCAAGTAAATAATCACAAGTAAAATCACAAAATCAAGTAAGAGAGATGAATCCAAATGGACTACCAAGTTGCACCCAACTTGAAATTCAATATCTCAATTTCAATTGCTACTTCAATTTGAAGAAGTTACACCAAGTTGTACATGGAAGGATCACCACTTGCTTGCATCAATCTCTTCTTGATCAAGCCAAGAGGTTTTACAACAGCTTTGCTAACCCTCACAATGCTACACAGTTGAGCCTTACTTTCACAATTGAAAAACAATGCTTGTTTGCACACACACTACATTACAATAAAGAAGGAAGACACAAATTCTCTCTAGAATTGCTCTTAAAGACTTGTAAGTAATGGTTGCAAAAAGATTTTTCCATTTCTAACCTTTATGGTATTTATAGGGTGCAAATTTAACCACCCAAACTGCTCCAACGATCCTGAATTAAATGCAAAAAAATATAGCCGTTAGGTATGTCGGAAGTCCGACACTCAATCCTGCGTCCGACGCCACCGTCCGACAGTTTGTTGAGTTCCTGTGTTGTAAACTGTCGAACGTCCGAACCAAGGACTCCACCGTCTGACAGAACCAGAAGCTCATGTGTCCATCTTCTCAACCTGTCGGACGTCCGAAACTTGGATGATTGTCCGAAAGTATTGTCTGAAGCTTTGTCGTAAACTGTCAGACGTCTGAAAGCATCGTCCGACAAATTCCTGACTGGAATTTTGAGATTAAACCTGTTTTGCTACACTCAGACTTAAAAGGGGATTAGTAAAAATCATCATGGTGGTTTGTTAATCATCAAAATAGCCAACAATCTCCCCCTTTTTGATGATGACAAACCACTTGATGATTTGAATAGAATAGGAGTCAAGAAAACATAACTTTGAAACGAAATACTCCCCCTTACTTGTATACTCCAATTTTCCAAATATTCATGAAGCACCAGACTCCCCCTTACATCGAGCACCAGTTTTTGGCCAAAAAATAAGGTAACCAATCAAAAACTTTTAATCAATCAAAAAATAAGGTAATCATTTTTGCAACCATTCAAAAGCTTTCAACCAATCAACCATTCCATTTTCATTTTCCAACTTTTAATCATTCAACAACACACCAATACAACAACCATCAACAATCATATTGCCATCATTCAATCATCATTTTTCTCCCCCTTTTGTCATCAATCAAAAATAAGGTTAAAACAACAACCAAGGCACAAATTCAAGACATAAAGCAATAAAAAAAGCATTAACAAATAAGATAAGAGAAGATAAGATAGCATGAATAAAGGAAACATCCATAAGAGTTTTAGAAAAGTACGGCCAACAAAAGTAGGACCAAGCAAAAACAACCAGAGGCCCAATATGAGTAAAATGATGCCGGCCTAGACATGTCTAAGAGATGAGATGAGCCTAGAAATGCCTAAGAGATGCCTAGAAAACTAAAAATGCGGACTAGATGAGCCACGACGCCTGGGAACCAGACGATAACCCTCTGAATTTTCATCCTCCGAATCTGTGTTCATCTCTTGAGGAGGAGTATAAAATTGAGATGGTCCGGGGTCTTGAGTAGTGGCTGCTTAAGAGGTACCCCGCATTTCCATCAATCCTTCAGCAATTTGTTGATCTTGTGCTATGTTCTCATTACTTGGATTAGTCAGATCAGGTCTAGTAGAAACTTGTTTGGCAGTGACGTGTGCTTGTTCATGTTCAGCTTGAGTGCCCCTCGGTTCTTCCATTTCTTACTCAGCAGCCTCTTGACCTTGAGAAGGAAGAAGCTCCTCCTTGAGCTTTTGAAATGCCTCCCTTTGTTCTGGATTCATAACCATTCTAAGCCCTTCCTAAAAAAGAATGTACTTTTGTTTGATTTCTAAAAGGAGAGTGAGAATGGGATCTGAGGAAGTGGAAGAAGAATGCTAGGAGGTCATTGGAGTGGAGTAAGCAAGACAGGGGCGTTTGAACCTAGGAGTGACTAGGGTTTGAGGAGAAGAAAGAGGATCATGAACGGTCTTAGAACGAGACTCCAAAGCAGTCTCTTTGTAGACCCATTCATCACCGACAAAATGGATATTTTTCTTTTCAAAATAAACTTTTGTGAAAAAGCAATTTGGATTTTCAGAAGTGGGAGTACCAGTCAAAGGAATGTTGAAGTGATTGAAAATAGAAGTCAGAAATTTTCCATAAGGAATTTTGCGACGACTGTCGGATTCGATTTTATTCATAAACCGACACATGATAAAACCAAAATCTACTCTTATATCTTCTATAAAGCAGTAAAACAGATACAATTCCATTTTGTTTGCTGTGGTACGATGGCCAGAGGTTGGAATTAACAAATTACCAATCATAACCCACAGAATTTGCTGCAATAGAGTTAATTCATTTAAATCTGCTTCAGTTGGAACTTCAAAATGAGTTTGAAAATACAATAAAAGTTTTGTTCCATTGAAGTGATTGTATGAAGTTGGTTGTTCTTTATACGAGAAAAAGTTTGCAACTTTGCTAGGACAATCAGGTTCAATGGCAGTATTAAAGATTTCATTTATAACATTTAAATCAAAAGTAATATCAATGCCATTCACCCTAGAAACAACAACAGAAGGAGTTCTTCCTTACCTAATGTTAGTATAAAATTGATGAACCATGCGAGGATAGATAACATGAGGAAAGGAAAGAAGATGAGTCCATGTTTGAAAGGCAAATTTTTCAAGCACCCAATCTAACTTGCAGACACAAAAATCAGAAAAGGAAACAGAACGTTGAGTGATAAACCCTTTCCTGCACACAATGGAGAACCGGCCTCAGCATCAGCATCAATGAAGGTTGGTAGAACCTCTCTTGCAGGTTCCTCAATTTCCTGACGTTCAGTGCGTCCAATAGCACCACTTTTTCTTCTCTGATAGGTGCGTCCAGAGCCAGTTCTTCCAGATGTCTGTTTTGCAGATGAAGAGCTTTCTCTTGTCCGTACCATGATGAATGAATGCAGCTAAATGTGGGTTGCAGGGATGATTTGACAAAACTAAATAGCTATCCTACATACTACATGAAGTGTGATATGGTTCAGAAAGGAGAAATTTTAGTAATTTTTATCCTACACACTACATGAAGTGTGATATGGTTCAGAAATGAGAAATTTTAGAAATTTTTGAACCTAGGGTTTCAGATAAGATTTGGGGATTTTTCAGAATTGGATGAGGAGAGAGAATGTGGAGGATCAAATACTGAAAATGAAGTTGAACAACTAATTTTGAGAAGAATTTTTAACGATTAGCTCTTGAAAAGGATGAAAATGAAATCCTTTTTGCTAAGAAAGATGAAGGACTTCTCTGTTGAAGAGAGAGAGATGAAATGAAGAATGACCGTCCGAAAACCTTTCTAAGAAAAGTTTTGAGAGTGTCAGACGTTCGAACGTTAGTGATCGTCCGACACCTACGTCCGATCCCCTGTTTTCTAAAACAAAACCTTTACATTTTACGGGATGTTTGATTCGTGTAGGGCGTCGAACATGAAACCATAAATCTTTGTCGGACGTCCAAATGTGTAGGGCGTCCGATCCCTGTATTTTCAAAGAGATTTTCTGAAATTCCCAATTTGTTTCTCAAGTACACAAATTGCTCTAAGGAACAATGCTTTATAAAAATATCAGCTATTTGATCTTTGGAACAAACGTAATTAACACAAATTTCTCCTCTTTGAACGAGATCACGAATGAAATGATGTTTGATGTCTATATGCTTTGTCCTAGAATATTGGATGGGGTTTTTAGTCAAATTTATAGCACTAGTGTTATCACAAAATATAAGTACACATTCATATCTCAAATGAAAGTCATATAACGTATGTTTTATTCAAATCAATTGAGCACAACATGCACCAGTTGCTATATATCGGCTTCGACAGTAGATAATGAAATGGCATTTTGCTTTGTGCTAAACCAAGAAACTAAACATTCATCAAGAAAGTGACAAGAGCCACTTGTACTTTTTCTGTCTATTCTACAACCGGCAAAATCAGCATCCGAGAAACCAACTAAGGCAAGATTAGAACATCTAGGATACAATAGACCATAGTTGATAGTTCCTTTTAAATATCTAAAGATTCGTTTTACAACTAGTAAATGAGATTCTTTAGAACATGATTGAAATCTAGCATATAAGCAAACAACAAACATGATATCAGGTCTACTAGCGATCAAATAGAGTAAACTTCCAATCATACCTCTATAATGCTTTTCATCAACTTTGGTTCCATTTTCATCCTTATCAAGTTTGGTGGATATGCACATTGGAGTACCAACTTGTTTTGAGTCTTCCATACCAAATTTCTTAAAAAGCTCCTTTGTATACTTGGTTTGATTGATGAAAGTTCCATCCTTACATTGATGTACTTGAAGTCCAAGGAAGAAGTTCATTTTTCCTATCATGATCATCTTAAATTCCTTTTGCATAACATCAGAAAAATCTTTGCACAAGTGTTCATCAGTAGCACCAAAAATAATGTCATCCACATAAATTTGTACAATTAATAAGTCATGCAAGTTATTTTTGGTAAAAAGTGTGGTGTCAACATCACCTCTTTTAAAACCATTTTGAGGTTTCGCGTGCCTTCTTCAAAAGCACCTACATAAGGAATAGTGAAAGATAACCTTTGGAACCCTTTGTATTTTTGAGTCCTTAGGTGTTAGTTATGATCTCTAACTATCCAAGTTGTTCTCAAACCATTTCTCATGTTTTTCTTGACATAACAATGATTTTTCATGTGACCAAATTGACAACAAAAGTTACACATTTTGCTAGTGTCCTTGACACCAATGGGTTTTAAATATCTAATACCCATTTTTCTAAGAATGGTAAATTTGTTCTCACCATAAGTAGATCTTCTAACATTTATTTGATAAAAATTTTATTTTTCATTTTGAAGAAACTCATCCAAATCATCCATTCTTTTTCTCAAGGTAGTTTGTTCCTCTTGTAACATTTTGCAAAACTTTTCTTTTGCATCAAGTTTCGTTTGTAAATCCAAATCTACCTCAAGTTTTCTCAAATCATCATTTTCATTTTTCAAACTCTTATTTTCTTGAAAGATCTTTGCATTCTCACGAAGTAAGAAATTAATTTTTATTTTTAATTCTTTATTTTTGGCATAAGAATCTTTCAAACTATCATGCAATTTTTCAACAAAAGATTCAATATCATCATCATTCTCATCGTCACAATCATAAATAGAATTACTAGTAGATACCTCATTTTCACCTATGACCATGAATGCCATTTGTGTGGATTCCTCTTCTTCTTCTATTTCACCATCGGAGTTGCACTCATTCCAAGTTATTTGGAAGTTGTTGAATTTTTGTCTTCTTTCTCCTCTACCTTCCTTTTTCTTCTTCATTGGACATTCGTTGGCATAGTGCCCAATTTGTCTACATTCGAAGCATTTGTCTCCTTGCTTCTTGTTGACCTCTTGCTTTCCTTTTCCTCTTTGATTAGGGTTGAAGTTGCTTGGACCTCCTATTCTAAACCTTCTTTTATTGAAGATTCTTTTAAAACTCTTGGAGAGAAGTGCCAAATCGTTGTCATCCACTTCAATATCTTCATCATCTAAGGAGAATGAATCATCCTCCTCTTGTGAAGCTTTGAGAGCTATATTTTTCTTCATCTTTGCATCCTCTTCCTCTTGTACCTTAGACTTGAGTTTTAATTCATAAGAGATTAGAGAATTTATGAGAGTTTCAATAGACATGAAATTTAAATCTTTAACCTCCTCAATAGCTGTCACTTTGCTTTTCCAATCCTTAGATAAAGTATTTAGGATCTTTCTATTCTTCTCACCCAATGTATACTCTTTTCCCAACACTTCTAGATCCTTTATGATGTCATTGAATCTATAATATATCTTGTCGATATTCTCATGAGGTTCTATCTTAAAAGATTCATATTTTGTGACAAGAAGTGATTTCTTTTACTCTCTCACATTGTCACTGCCCTCATGTATTTCTCTAAACTTATCCCATAATTCTTTTGCTGTCTTGCATCCTTTCACCCTTGTGGATTCAGGTGCATCTAAAGCATTGTATAGCACATTCACAATTTTTGCATTTAAGGTGAGATTTATTCTATCTTAGGGAGTTAATTCCATTCTTGTTTTTGGTCTCGGTTGATGAGTAACCTCATCTACAACAGTGGCTTCGAATGGTCCTTCATTCACAATGTACCACAACTCAATATCTATTGATTGCAAGAAGATTTCCATCATATCCTTCCAATTCACATAATTTACCCCATTAAACATAGATGGCCTTGTAATAGATTGTTCCTCTAAGAATAATGCATTGTTAGTTGCCATGATCACTCCAAAACCGATTGAGCTTAATCTCTAGGACCCCAAGGTCTGATACCAATTGTAGGTCCCAAAAGCAACCTAAGAGGGGGGTGAATTAGGTTGATGAAAAATTAAAACTTGATGAGTGATAAACACACACAATTAGAGATGATCAAGTTTCCTTGGTGATACAAGCTTTTCAAGACAAGATATAAGGATCACACCAAGTAAATAATCACAAGTAAAATCACAAAATCAAGTAAGAGAGATGAATCCAAATGGACTACCAAGTTGCACCCAACTTGAAATTCAATATCTCAATTTCAATTGCTACTTCAATTTGAAGAAGTTACACCAAGTTGTACATGGAAGGATCACCACTTGCTTGCATCAATCTCTTCTTGATCAAGCCAAGAGGTTTTACAACAGCTTTGCTAACCCTCACAATACTACACAGTTGAGCTTTACTTTCACAATTGAAAAACAATGCTTGTTTGCACACACACTACATTACAATAAAGAAGGAAAACACAAATTCTCTCTAGAATTGCTCTTAAAGACTTGTAAGTAATGGTTGCAAAAAGTTTTTTTTTTCATTTCTAACCTTTATGGTATTTATAGGGTGCAAATTTAATCACCCAAACTGCTCCAATAGTCCTGAATTAAATGTAGGAAAATATAGCCGTTGGGTGTGTCGGACGTCCGACACTCAATCCTACGTCCTACGCCATCGTCCGATAGTTTGTTAAGTTCCTGTGTTGTAGACTGTCGGACGTCCGAACTAAGGACTCCACCGTCCGACAGAACCAGAAGCTCATGTGTCCATCTTCTCAACCTGTCGGACGTCCGAAACTTGGATGACCGTCCGAAAGCATTGTTCGAAGCTTTGTCGTAAACTATCGGACGTCCGAAAGCATCGTCCGACAGATTCCTGACTGGAATTTTGAGATTAAACCTGTTTTGCTACACTCAAACTTAAAAGGGGATTAGTAAAAATCATCATGGTGGTTTGTTAATCATCAAAATAACCAATCAATTCAAGTCTAGATTTATTTAAATAAAATAAGCCAACATCAATTGTTCCTCGAAGATAGTGAAAAATGTGTTTAATACCATTCCAATGTCGTCGAATTGGAGAGGAACTAAATCTTGCTAATAAATTCACAGCAAATGATATCTCTGGTCGTGTGCAATTAGCGAGATACATTAGTGCCCCAATTGCACTGAGATATGGTATTTCAGGACCAAGTATCTCTTCACCTTCCTCTCGTGGTCTAAAAGGATCTTTATTAGAATCAAGTGATCTGACAACCATTGGGGTATTTAATGTATGTGCTTTATCCATATAAAATCGCTTTAATACCTTCTGGGTATAAGTAGTTTGGTGGATAAAAATTTTACATTCTAAATGCTCAATTTGTAAACCAAGACAAAATTTTGTCTGACCAAAATCTTTGATCTCAAATTCCTTTTTCAAATATTCAACAGTTTTCTAGATCTCTTCAGGAGTTCCAATCAAATTAAGATCATCAACATATACCGCAATTATCACAAAATTTGACCCATTTTTCTTTATAAAAACACATGGACATATTGGGGCATTAGTATAACCTTCTTTAATCAAATATTCATTGAGTCGGTTGTACCACATACGTCCGAACTGTTTAAACCCATACAAAGACCTTTGCAATTTAATAGAATAAACATCTTTAGGGTTTGATTTACATGCTTCAGGCATGTTGAATCCTTCAGGGATCCTCATGTAAATATCATTATTAAGATTTCCATATAAATAAGCAGTGACTACGTCCATTAGACGCATTTCTAACTTGTCATGCACTGCTAAACCCACAAAATATCTAAATGTGATCGCATCTACTACAGGTGAATACGTTTCATCATAATCAAATCCAGGTCTTTGTGAAAATTCTTGGGTTACAAGTCTTGCTTTATATCTTATAATTTCATTTTTCTCATTTCTTTTTCTCACAAATACCCATTTATATCCCACTGGCTTTACATCTTCAGGTGTTTGGACTACAGGTCCAAAAACTTTTCTTTTAGCCAGTGAATCCAATTCAGATTGGATCACATCTTTCCATTTTGGCCAATCATTTCTTTACTGACATTCATCAACCGATATATTTTCATGATTCTCATTTTCTTTCATAATGTCAAGTGCTACACAATATGCAACTTCTTTTCGTTTAGCCTCCAATTTCAAATTTTCTGTAGTTCATTCTCTTCAGGAGTTAACTCTTCAGGAGCGACCTCTTCAGGAGGTTGAACTTTGTCATGACATCTATTTCATCTCCGGAAATATTTGAAATCAAAATGTGTTATTTTAGTAGGCCGGCCTTAAATTCATTTATAGCACTTGTATGTGTCCTTCAGGGACATCAATTTTGACTATAGTATTTTCTGCAGGAATATTCAATTTAATAACTCTTCTGGAATGTATAAATATATTTGATAATTGATTTGCAATTTGCTGCAAATAAGTAATCTATTGAACTTCCAATTCACATGAGAATCAAGAAAATCCAATAATATTTTTCAAATGATTTCCTTTCGGCTGATCATTCCTCCCCCTAATGTCGGGAAGTGTAAATATCAATTTATAAATAGATCACCCATCAATATTTCATGATTTCTAATTGTAAAAGGGTGATTTCACCTCTGACATAAATTTTTATTGGAGCCATAGATAGCACAAGGGGGTATATATGAATAATTGTCGGCTCTTACTTTTGACAAATCATAAATATGTTGGGATCAGTAAACTTCTGATTTACTGTAGGCAATAATTTTGATTTAATCAAATGAGAATAAAGACAACTATAACAATAACCATTTCACCTTTGAATGGTTTTGTAGTATAATCAATGTTTATCTCACTTGATGATATTTGTTATTGTCTCATTTTGTATTTTGAAATAATATCCATTTCAGCGGATATTTTTAGATTCAATATATTTCTTCGAGATTTTGGGAGAGGATAGTACATAATTTATAACAAACTTTACTCCTTCAGGGAGAAATATAGTGGTGGCTCTTCTGGAACTTGTAATTATTTTACCACTATCACTGATTGTGTTTATCTCTTATATTTTCAAATAGGGATATAGTGTGCATAGTAATACTATCAATGAGACACATATAATTATCACCATAATTTTTATTCCATTTCTTCTTCAGGAAGAAATAACAAAGAAATATTTCTTCTTCAGGAAGAAATAATAAAGAAATGTTTTTCTAGAGGAAGAATTAATAACGAAACTTACAAATAAATGTAAACATTAATAAAATTCATAAATAACATAACTGATGACATAAAATATGTGAAAATAACAATTAACCAAATACTAAATAAATATCGAGCGTTTGGCATCAATTTCTTCTTCAGGAAGAAATAATAAAAAGAAATATTCTTCTTCAGAAAGAAAATATGATTATTACTATCATTAAATGCACCATCAATTTACATCTTCAGGGTGTTTGTTTATGATGATTGATAAAGGTCAATAAAATATTTAGTCATACGATTTATACGTGACTAATGACCTTTAATACTATATAAATAGTATTTATTTTGGGATCTTGCTTTTCGCATTCTTTCTTATCATTATCCCACTTAAGGTGGTATATATCTATCTTAACTACATCTACAATCACGACTGTAGTCATAATTTAAATCGCATTCACTTCAGGGAATGGACTAGATCCATTAAATTGGATTTTAAACAAATGCATGTAATAAATTCAAAATACTTCTCAAATTCATTCTCTCGATATTGCTACTTCAGGAGCATATTCGAGGAGTAACATATGGAGAATACATTTTTCACCTATCTATATCAGTAATATTTTCTCCACATAATAGCTTGCAGCATTTGATAACTTTATCATATCGAATTTTATAAGAACGACCATTTTCAGGTGGTCAGATCTCGAACATCTTCAGGCGGTCAGATCTTTTTCTCTTAAAGGATAAACGAATCCTTATGCATCATTTTCATTAATGGTGCTTTCAAAATCTATTTTTTATCAAGATATATTTCACCATCTAATATTCATAATAAATAATTCATTGATAATAAAGATAAATAAACACAATTGAATTCAACAATCAGGTGCGGGAAAGTAAAAACAACAAGAGAAGTATCCAATCAGTTCCAAATGAGTCCACAATCACGAGCACATGCAAACAGCAGTACATACAACTAGAAGCTCATGTGATGCTCAAATGACCACTTAGGAAAAGGTTGACATTTGTTGCACCGTGCTAGCTAAGGATCATTTGCACTATAAAAGGTTCACTTTCGAATTTAAAATAGCAGAAACAAAAGGTCTAGAATTTCATGCCTTTTTCTTTCTCATTTGTGTCATCCAAAAAGTTTCTTTTTAGTTAAGTCAATCAAATAATTTGCATACGTGTAGGACAGCATACGACTGATTTTGAAATGGATATATTTTTAATCCCCTGCTATTGATGACATGCTTCCCCAAGGCCTTTTCTGATTTCTACATGTCAAGTTTAGTGCTTTTGCAATGAATAGTAAAGTATTTTCTTGTAGTAACTCAATCACATAAAAAACAAATTAGATGGGCAGACATTGTATAGTAATGATTTGTGGGCATGTTGGTGCTAATATGTGACAAGTCCGTGCCCAATACTTTTCTTAAAGAAGCTGAAATGTGTCCATTTCGATGTGTTCCAGTTTTGGCATCCCGAATCATCTAGCGCATAGAATTCAGCAGGCGACCATAAGTCAATCCAGGTTCCCTCTATGCAGCTTGGATGAAGCTATATGTCATGGTTCCAGTGACAAAGATTTGTGATTCATATATGTCCAATGGTAGAGACTCGTGCTGATAACATGTTATAAAACTAATGATATGAACTACTAAAAGTAGAGATTGAAATAATATAATAGAAACAAGAAGTAGAGAGAATAGAGAATTATATATTATTAACTTTATTGCTCAGAAGTTGTTGTTGTTACAACTGAGATTAGGATACCTCTATTTATTGGCAAACTAAGATCAAGGGTACATGAATCCTATTAAATATCTATACATGAATTTAATACTTCAAGTACATGTATTTCGTAGTTCTATAGATGAACTAACGAACTACGAGAGGATACATCAATGTACCAATGAATCTTATGCGAAATACATGTATCAATCTTGTTGGGAATATAAATGAACATCCACATCAATACAGATAATTATTTCATAACAGTACTCTTATTTTAATAGATTAATAAAATTTAGAGTTGGCATTCTCTCCCCGAGTGTGGGGTCTTTGCCATTATTAAAATAAGAAAAAAGGGGTGTATGTGTGTATATCAAATTTATTGATTTGATCTATCATTACAATTCCATGTAAAAACAAAAAGTGTTAATTGGATTATTATACCTTTTTTTTACAAATAAGGATCAATTTGACTTTGCATACATCTTTAATCTAAATTTTTGATAAAATGTCAATAATTTGATTGATTTCCCGTCAATAATGTAACGGTCGTTTTCAGTTTGCCACCTGAAACTTCACTGAAACTTTACTTTTTCCCAATAGTTTTGCACACTAGACAAATTTACAACCTCTAAAATCATTGTAATTAGATACTTAACTAATGTAAAAATAACAAAATACCTCATTGTAAGATAGCAGAATATATTTAAGCATGTATTTGAATTTGAACGTGGTATTAGTATATCATCCTCATACTGAGAGTTAATTAGTGATGCCTCTTGTCGTTTGTTTAATCTAAATCTTTCATTAATTCTTTCCTTTTTATAAGAACAATAATCATGCAAAATACAATTTAACTTATAACCAAAATCATATGTTGAAAATGAGATAATACATATTTAATATAAATGTGCCAATTAATATTATTTTTAAAATTTTAGAAAATAATATATGCCAATTATCAATACTCAAATATCATACTATCACACGTCCTAACAACAACAATAATAACATACCAAGTAAGAGGAAATAAAGCCAGTTTCAATATTCAAGCATCATAATGTCTCATGTCCTAGAGCAAAAACAATAACAACACAACAAATAACAAAAACAACACTGCGCTCATAGTAATGTGTTGACTATATAGCATATATTCCATATATAGCAAAAACTATGGTTTTACTGTCCATCGAGACCCTGACCATGAGGATAAGACCCATGTGACAGAGAAGGCCCTGGATAAAAATCATTAGGAGAAACGGGCCCTAGAAATGGTTATAAATTCATTCCATATCGGACCAGACCGGAATAGGGTTTTATACATTCTCATTATGAGAAAGGGTCATTTGAGTGCATTTAAATAGATAATATATTTACATATGGATCCCTACGTCGTTATATTCCATTTAGGATTAGGAATAGGCGTAATCGGACCTGCTTTTGACACACCTCTCCTTGTTTGTTGGGACCCCATTCACCTCTTTGAACTTCTATTGAATCGAGAAATAGGTTTAATTGTCCATCTTTTTGATGTATCTAAGGAATTCTCAGGATAATTCAAATCGAAGCAATTGGATGTCCAACTCGGGCCTATATGACATGACCGATCAATAGAAATACCCCACCTTTCTCATATATTCCACACATCACACTAGATAGATATCATATTCATGGAATATGATTCATGTCTTTGTGGTGAAATGGTAGATCTACGAGACTCAAAATCACCATTTGACGAAAACTCTGCAACTCCAAAGCCATTGCCATGACTAGCATTAGGAATATTTTGAAAGTAGAATTCATTGCTCATGAATGTTGGACTAAAGAATGCTTGGTCATTAGCACCAACTTGAAAAGTCGGATTAACTTGAGGTAAAGAAGGTGGTGCAGAGCAAGCATGGAAAGAGGCTTTGTGCATGCATATCTGGAAAGAAATTAGTGTGCCTCACAAACAGGTCGCCATGCATGGTACTTTGAGCAGCTTCATTTTGGTGATATCGCTCTAGGTAAAGAGTGAGAGGACCAATGTAGTTATCAAATCCAAGATTTGCATGAGCATACAGAAGATCCTTAGTAGTGATCGTCTTGCGGCGCTTGCAGTGGCACCGCTTATTTGCTTCTGCAGTGAGATAGAGCTAATGTACTCCGAAACACATTTTTTGATAGTTGCTTTGGCCTCGTCAGATACCTTGGCATTGGATGGTAGGTTACGCCTCATGATGCGAAGGACGTTGGTTATTGGAAGTAAATGCTTAGGATCCCGCCTTGGGTATGGCATTGGCACCCGGGCATTGTTGCCATTATCAATACTGGCATTGCTGGAATTTTTAGCCATGTTACTCACAGTATCTCTAGATTCTCCAATCACTAAAGATGAATTTAATCTAAAACAAATGTGTAATGAAAAAGGCCTTTTAACTATCTGTCTCTATCTGTTTGTTCATTCTCTATACAACTAGAAATCTTTGATTAATTCAATCTTATTGATTTTCTTCTTTTTTAATTTTTTCGTTTTATGTATCAGTAAAATCACTGATACAAGTGCATTATATACCAAATATTGTCACGAAATAGCATAACAATATGTCTTAAATAAACCAACAAGTATAAAGGTAATGTGTATCATGTGAATTCATCAAACATCTCAATAGCCAAACTTCTTTTATATTGAAAAATATACTAGAATTTGCGGTATGCATCATGCATTATTCTTGTGAGAGATTACCAGCAAAACTTTAAAAATTTTATGTGCCTCGTTTTTCATACCAATAGTCCATTACTATAAAACCAAGGAGCAATGAACATTGACAAGCCTTGCAGCCATGAGTTGTAACGGATGCCTTGGATTTAGAGTTTGAAACTGAACAAGGAATCTTCCACAAATCTAAGATTGTATTCAACGTGAATAGTAGAAGATGATAATTTTTTACAAAATGCAAAGCATGGTATTGGTTCCTCTTGTTAATAAGCAAAGTTTACAAGTTTGTCCTTTCTAGAAACTTGAAAAAGGGCTCCTTTTTTAGAGTGTAAATGCTAAAATGATGTTTAGAATTTTTTTAGTTCTTTTCTAGTAGAGTAGGAGTGGGGCTTGAGAAGAGGGGAGGAAGTAGGGGATTTAAAGCGAAGACCTCTAATTTCTGTAGTTTGGAATTTAATCAAATGCTATTCAGAAGTTAAAAATTAAGTTAACACAAATCGATTTAGCACTGTATAGCTTCTTTCAACTCTATGAGACTATAACTTTTATGGAGTTATTGACTTGAACAAGGCAAATGCAAAAGAAATATTTGTTTCTATATGTATTTAGATCCAGGGCCAAACCAACTACTCTAATGGCGATGCTTTCTTAATTGATCAATTAATATAAACAACTAAAATATTTATTGTGTAGAATAGTTAAGATATGTTTCCTTAAGGTAGTATACAAAAAAGTTGAATTCTAGATTGAAACAATAACAAAAACGATCTTTCTTTTTTTTTTTCAATCAAAATTGAATAAATTCAACATGCGGCAAAAACTGATTAAACTTTGCTATTCGCAAAGGTATATATAATTTATATTTGAGATAAGCAGTTGGTGATCAGCTAAAAAGGTAGGCTGCAACTAATTTGGAAAGGTAAGATTTATTTTTAATACATATGTGAGTAAACGTCCATATTTTCTTTTAATGCATCCATAATTAAAAAATAAAATTTTTGAAGAATAAAAAAATTATGTATTTCTAAATGCTTATTTCAAAGAATAATTATATTTTTCTTAAATTCCTAAAGAAGAATAATTATTATATTTTTTTTTTCTTAGATACTTAGAAAGTTCTCTCTTACAGTGCAGAGAAAATGGATAATAATGAAAATTTAAGTCGAGATCACAGATAAAGAGGTAACAGGGGATCAAATTCAGGCAATGAAACAACTTACATTTCTTACCATTGTAAAACTATTTCTTTCTTTCTTCTTCTTCTTCCTTTTTTTACATGCTATTGTATACATGCAAACAAGATTTTATTCTTAGTTAGATATCATTCGTTTTTGTGGCAATTAATTTTTGTAGATCTCTCAAATTTTTTGTTGTTTATCTACATTCTGGTAAATTCTTTCCCTCTTAAGTTGATAGCTGCTCCTCTTATGTGCTTATATGCTTATGTGTTGATATATGCATATAAAAACTGCTACATTCTTCATTGACTTTGTTCTTCACAATTCAATGAATAAATATATCAGTTTTTATATGCATATATCAACACATAAGCACATAAGAGGAGCAGCTATCAACTTAAGAGGGAAAGAATTTACCAGAATGTAGATAAACAACAAAATTTGAGAGATCTACAAAAATTAATTGCCATAAAAAAACGAATGATATTTATTAAGAATAAATACTATTTGCATCTATATAGTAGCATGTAAAAAAGAAGAAGAAGAAGAAGAAATGAATAGTTTTGCAACAATAAGAAATTACCATTTTCAAAAAATTATTTTTCAAAGACAAAATGCTACAGTAATATATCAAGTAAAAACAATTCCAAAAACACCAAATCCAAACAAATATTTTAAAAATAACTCGCAAATAAAAAAAAGATTTTAAAAAAATTACCCCATTTTCTTCTTCCACCATACACCACCACTCACCACCCGCCATCCACCACCACTCCCCCTCCCTCTCTTTCCTCCTCCCTCCTCTGTCTCTCTCCCTTTCTCTCCTCATTTCTCCTCTCTTTTTCTTCTTCTTCCTTCTTCCTCCTCCTTTTCCTATCCCTTCCCTTCCTACCACCAACCCCTCCCTTCCCCCGGTCACAGTGAGACCAAGAGGTCGTAACTAGAAGCAGCATGATGTGGCCGCAACTAGTAGGGTCACGACTTGCATAATGGTAAACCAAGCCTCGAGGGATGGGGGCTGGGGTAGGGAGGGAAGGATGGGAGAAGAGAGGAAGGGGAAAAGAGGAAGAGGGAAAAAACAAGGAGGGAGGGAGGCAGGGAGGCAGGGAGAGAGAGAGAGAGAGGAGGGAGGAGGAGGATGGAGGGCGTGGTGGCAGTGAACATCCTCAAAAACAATTTTAAAAACATCTATAGTAATAGTTTTTCACATCCCATATGTTACATTAAAATTTTTGAAAAATATCTTTAAAAACAACTATCCAAATGGCAGTTAAGTTCTTTCTTTACCTGAATTTGATCCCCTGTTACCTTTTGATTTGTGATCTCAATTTTAATTTTCATTGTTATCCTCTTTTTTTTTTGCAGTGTAAGAGAAAATTTTCTAAGTATTTTGTTCTTTGCCTATTATGGTAGATACATGTATACATACATATATATATATATATATATATATATATATATATATATATATATACACACACATATACATATACATATATATATAGAGAGAGAGAGAGAGAGTAATACACCTTCGTGGATCCAAATAAATATTTTGAGAAGAGAGATGTATAATGTGCCAACCAAATTAAAAATCACACAATTCTTAACTATCTCTGCAAAGTTTTAAACTGAACGTACTAAAATAATTGTTACGACTTAAATAATATACTTTCCCCTATATCTTTTTTTCAGAGTTAAGGGGGAAGGGGATAAACCTAATCCTCAAACCCGACCCAAAAGGCAATTACTGACTTTTGGGCAGGCCTAAGGGACTTAAACACTTACACACTCGACTCTTGCCAAGCGATGTCGGACTCGGAAAAATCAAGGAGCTATTTAGTTCAAATTTCATAATTGTTATCATTATCGGTATCATAACGTGGTCAATGATAATGGGTTTTAATGAAAATCCATAGTGTAATTGTTATTGTGGAATAGATTTGTAATTTATTAATTTTTTTTACATTATTTCTGGTTTTCTTTTCTTTTCTTTTTTCATTTGTTGACACGGTAGCATTTTGTTTTCTTCTTTTTACATTTAATATGACTAAAACATTAATTAAGATGATTTAAGGAGAATAAGATGGGTAATTAAGACGATTTCCTAATAACATGTGGTTAATCAGAAATCCCATGGAAGAGACTGATCATTCTCATTAATTTATTCCCATTGATCCTAAATAAATATTATATATGAGAATAATTGAATGTGAAATCCATAGTTAGGGTTGAAACCAATTCACCAAACACCCCCTATGAAGTTTGCTTGCTTTTATCTTTTTTTCTTGTGCTTTTGTTCTTTTATGGGCTTATAGCAACATAAGTCAGTAGTCAAAAAATCAAGACTTCTCGCTAGTCATCGAGAAAACAAAAGGTTTGCCTTTTTTTTTTTTTTTTTTGTCCTCATTTTTGTCATTTTCGTGTTTTTAATCTTTTTGGAGCAGCTCAATTTAGTTGCTAGAAAATCAAAAGCTCTCGCTAGTGGTTAGAAAATCATTAAGTTTGATTAATTGTATTTTTAAAATTTTTTTAGTAGTACAATTTCTAAAAGTTTTTGTTTTATTCTATGTAAGGATTCAGGATACACAAAACAACATATAAGGGGTCAATTCACCATAAATTTTAAACATACCTCCCGAATTCAAGAAACTTTGGTGAAGAAATTTTAAACTTTTTCAAAACAATTTAAATCCATGCCCAACTCTTATCATGTGTCTTAAAATACTAGTCATGCCAACGTCATTGACCAATCTTGTTTAACTTCTATCTTTCAAAGAATAAAAAATCTACTTACTCTTTTTTTTTTTTCCCTAATTGTGCCCGGACAAGAAAAAAGGTCTAAAGGGAAGCTTTTGTATGGTAAACCTACCACCCACATAATGTGGGCATATGCCAATAGGTAAATTAAGCATATTCTTCCAATCAGTGTTAATGTAACTCACTAAAGAGGAACATATCACATGGGACGGATCCCAGGGGAATGAACAAAAATTCCTGCTGTCGTTTGGTGATTGGAAATCAAGCGAATGTTTAAAAGTAACTGTTATTACTACTACAGTACTACTTTTCAGATGCACTTTTATTTCTTTGGGCAGAAACAGGTATCCAATTCTTGCTGCTCCCTTCAACTTTTACGTGTTCTGCACAGAACTTTTCATGTGAATAATACTCAAAAAAGATTGCCCAAGAATTGAAGTGCCTGTTTGGTTGTATGATCGTGGAATAAGTTCTAAAGTGAAAAGTCCACTTAGACTTAAAGTTGATATTTTACATGTCTACGTTACATTTGATGGTAACTCAAATTATGAGTGTATTTTTACGTTCTGTGTAATGAATGTTGATTAGACACTTTTTAAGATGTATGTCAAATATTAGATTTTTGAAAAAGTGAGATTAATTAAACAAAAGTGTTTAAATGCAAGGAATGGTAGTAATATTGGTGTATGTGTGTACGTGATAGGTCGGATGAAATTTAACTATATTAAAAAGTGCTATTGGGCACCCATTAAAAGAATTCTTCTTTTTTTTTTTTTTTTCCTATAGCAACTTCATTCACAATATTTCACTTGGGGGGGGAGGAAATATCTTATAGTTCATTGTTTTAATTATGTGGATATGAAACTTTCAGAGATTTTCTTCTTCTTCTTCCTTTTTTTTTATTTGACATGATTTTGAGATCTAGATAAATGGAATTGTTCAAAGTCTATGTTTAGATGATCTTTTTATTTGAAAATTTTCTATACTTGAACATAAAATCTTATCTTATTAGTCTTTCTTTTAAAGAAAAAGAAAACGAGATTTAGATAGTGTATAATTAGAATTCTTATCTATTACCCTCCCTTCTACAAACCCTTTAAAGTGACAGCCAAAAAGAAATATATCAGAGAATATTCATTTTTCCAAAATGGGCAGGTTTATACTAGCCATGAAGACAAATATGTCATTGAGAACATTCTTTGATTAACACGGAAAGCTGTAATACTTGTTTTTAAACAAAATTTAATGAAAAGCTTCTTTTAGAAATCACTTAAATGCAAACTATATATAAACAAAATTTTCAAATGAATGCAGAATCGAGGCATGATTTTGGAACGACTAAAATTGGAAACTACAAAGGTTCACATGATTTTTCTTGTGTCACTATATGTTTCAACTCAGGAAAAAATCGAAAGATTTCAAATTATCATCCTGAAATAGTATTCATTCAATAATGGCATAAATAATATTTGTAAAATTTTGCGATGAACAAAATCATAAACAGCTTCTATTCAAATGAATATGAGAAATATAAATCTCCCAATTTTTTACAAGTTTTTTTTTTCTCTTTCTTTTTGTTAATTGAAAAATAAATGGTGCAACTACACTACTAGTAGTAAACAAGAACCAAACCCTTGAAAGAAAACTATTAAATAGCCTATCCAATAAGTAATCAAAGTGAACATTGTCCAAAATGACGAGGAAGTTTATACCACTTAAGTAGTTGTAGGACCATTTATGGATTTCAAATGCTATATCCATTTATTAAGCAACCTGGCAATTAAATTGAATGATATAGCCAAAAAAAATAACTTTTGGTTTAAAAAAGATATTATTTTCTTTAAAAAAAAAGTCTACTAGTGTGCCAATTGAACTTGTATTAAATTACATTTCTTTTTTGTTTCACCCTTTCTTTTTGTAAGATTTGAAGTCTGTGCTTGAATATTAAAAGAAAAATTCCTTTTCTTTCCACCTATGACCGTTACATATGCAATCAAGCATTATATATCTTAAACCTCAAATTGGATCCAAACAAGAAAAGCTTAAGTGGTAGGTCCATGTAGTTTTCTTTCTAAAGAAAATCAGAATCTAGGTATCATTAGTTTAGGTGGTTTATTCAATCTCAATAAACATTATAATTATGTTACTAATTTAGTTTCAAATTTCTTGTCAAAAATTCAATCAAAATTCAAAAGCATAAATTCTACCCCTTGTTTTTGTTGTGTAAATCATGTGCTATACCATTCAGATTTTGAATTTATAGGTAAAGTTGGAAAGATTCAAATATTATCATGTGCCCACATTATCCTTATGGAGTTAAATCCCAGAAAAATGACAAAATATGGTCGAAAGAAATTATATGTAAGATGAATATCTAGATTACATCTTACATAGTCAAAATTCGCTTTATGTTCCATACTATGCACAAGAATTAAATTTTATTTAAAATTTGAAATATAGACATTCTATGTGCATGAATTACAGGTTATTAAAATAATGTAAATTTTAAAATATAGAGGGATTTAGATATTTAAACTTACGTCTCGTACTGTATGGGAGTTCAAACATTTGAATTTAGGTAACATACAATCATACAATTATTGGATAACATGAATTAAATTTATCAAAGAATAAAATAATTTAATAACCTTAAGAAAAGACACGTCACAATACTGAATAACTGGATTCCACTTCCATTACCGGTAAACCGTCTCATCATAAATGATATAACCAACTAATTTAAACCTTCCATTCTTCTCACACACCAACACACCTTCAAAACACGCACTGCCGAACGCTCTACGCATCTCTGTCTCCTTCTCCAACTCAGATTCCCAGCATTCCTTCCATTAATAATCATTGTTTAACAATTGTTCCCGACTTTCGAACTTTTTCCGGTGCTTCTCACCTTCATCAACCTTGCTGTTCCCGCCGGCGTCGGTACAGCCTCAGAGCCGTTGGATACAAATTCCGGCTGTGTATTTCCGTTCTGCTTCATGGCCGCCGCCGAGAGCCTGGCGAAGCTTTCCATCGACGGCGATGGTTTTCCGGCGAATCTCCGGAAGAATCTGTCTGTTCTCTCTCCTCAACGGGTTGAGCTGGCGAAGATGTTGATAGAGATGGAGCAGAGTCATCTGTTCGAGAAGTGGCCCGAGCCGGGTCGAGGACGATGAGAAACGATGCTTTTGATCAGGTAATTTCATTTTATGCTTTTTTGGTGTTTTTTGAATCTTGTCGTTTTGATATATAAGCTTTTGGTGTTTAATTGTAGTAATTTATGATTTAGTTGTATAATCTGATTTTCGACAAATTTTAGTTCGAATGTCGGTTTGTTAAGATTGTTAATGAATTAGAATAATGTGGAATAAGATTTTGAATGAGGAGGAAATTCATATGCTGAAAATGGAAATTGGATGGCTTTTTAGATTCTAGATTTTGGAACTCAATTGTATGGAATATGGAAAAAGATATGATTTTTGTTAGATTTATGAAAATTTTAGATGATTTTACATTTTGAATTTTGGAATCTAATTGCAATTGATAGAGGAAATGACCTGAATTTTGTTCATCTGGTGTTTTGTTTTTATGACATGGATGTGTATATGCACTTTCTTTAGTCATGTACTTAGTATGTTGCTATACTATTCCAAGGATAGTGGATATTTCAGGTTATCTTGTAAAGACAAGATTTTTTTCATGTTTCAAGGTGAATATTTTTATTCTTAGATCTCTCTCTCTCTCTCTCTCTCTCTCTCTTTCTCTTTCTCTCTCTCAAAATTCTTGGCTGTTGCATCAGATGGATGGTTCTCCTGCCTTTTGATTGTGAGATAGTTGAGAAATCACCTCCGTACAAATATGTTGAACCAGTGCAGTCATTGTCCTCTGTTATGTTTTTTGGGAGGGTCTATTATAGTTTTGTGTTGTATTACTGTCCTCTGGGAGCTGTTTTTGTCAGCAACATTTTTGTGCAGATTTTACTTCTTTCACTGATCCTTATACGAGTTAACGGTTCCTTTCAGATTGAGCGACTAAATTCAAGTTACCCAGGGGGCTTGGCGTCCTATATCAGAACTGCTAGAGAACTTCTAGCTGATTCAAAGGCTGGAAAGAATCCATTTGATGGATTTGCACCTTCCGTAAGTTAGTAGATACTCGTCTTTTGGATTCTAGAAAGTTGTCTATACCAATTTATGTCTCCTACTGGTAGTTACTTTAAAGTGACTTTAGCTTTTTGCATATGATGCACTTCATAGAGTTCAGTGTTTCAATCCTTTTTATTGCTTTTTATCCCACAGTGTCATATCTTATAGGCTATTAGGCTGCGGATACAGCAATTTTTAAGGCCAGACATGTAATATAATCGAACAGTCTGGTAAAATTGTGTTTGTTTTAACAATATGCCACACATGTTGCACACAGTGAGCAAGTGTCACCAATGAAAGTTCGGGGAGTGTATGAAACTAGACCATTGCTTTGCATTGATTTTTTTGAAGTGTGTAGTTATTCAAGGAAGCAATGTGTTATGAGGATTATTTTACAATTATTATTTTGGTAACTGCCTGTATAAAGTTTAGTAGTGTTTTTAGTTTCTCTGAAACATTCATGTAATTTATGATTTATTCATTGGTCCTTGATTTTTTTTTTCCTTCCCTAATGTAATTTGACTAGCTATACCAAGGAATGATATTCTGAATTGCAATATCATAGGTAATGATCCAGATGAGCAAACAAAACAGATATCCCATTACAGGTCAATAAATGATACTTTACATGACAATACAGCCCAGCCTATTCTGGATTCTGTGTTCCTTGTAGAAGGCTGCCGAATTCCATGTTCGTCTTATAATTTTTTTTTCAAAACATATTTCCTTCTTATGTGGAAGTTTGAAAGTTCGCAAAATAAATGATCTTAAGTGTTGAGAACATTCGGATCCAAGTACAACTCAATAAGACAAAGTATTCAAATCTTTGAACTAGTGGGAATAGTTTTCAGGAATTGGAATCTTATGTATATTCCCAAGGCCCTTCAACTCTCAACTTCTGTCCTACTTGAAAACTTTGGTTGCTGTGAGGATGTAATTCCAAATGACATATATGCATATTCAGCAGAATGCTTAGAGCATTCAATTTGCTAAATCAGTTAATATGATCCACAATCAACTCATGTCATGGTGGTTATTGCATAGGCTTATCTGTTTGAAATCTCACATGTCCTTTGTGCATAAGCAGTGATGATGACTGGTGAAACAAGTTTACATTATATTTCCACAGGTTCCTTCTGGTGAAGTTCTGACTTTGGTGATGACAATTTTGTTCAATTACAGGGAAGCTGGTGTTGGGAAGCACCGAAGGCTGCATTTGTCCTTGTTGCTGGGGCCTTGAGAACGCCTAGGATACAATGGGATAAAGGTAAAACATGTAGAGTGGCTGTTTTAATCATTTTATCTCTGCATGATTCCAGATTCTGCATTAGTTTCCCAAGGATTCAAGCATAGTGGTTTATTAGATTGATGTTATAAATTCTGCTTGATTCAGAACAAATTGATGTACTCTTCATTAGA